>CM042540.1:19354573-19754573 GCA_023630585.1 Cranoglanis bouderius
GCCTTTCATTTTCATTCCTAATAACCCTAAGATTTATTGGCTGCATTTTAGAAGGTCGTGGCGTGTGCCCTTCAGAGCGCGCTACTCATAGCCACACTCGGCTTTATATGCCTGACGCAGACGGGCAAAAAGTTCATTCCACCGGTCTCCAGACTCTTATTTTCCATTTAAACTCCAGATGAACTGAACCTGTCATGACGGATTGTTCTCTTTCTCTTTCTCTCATTCAACCCAATTCTCTCCTCAACTCTAGGACACAGAGATCATCAACACAGCCGTGCTGACCGGCCGGACCGTTGCCATCCCGGTCAAAGTTGTCTCCATAGAACTAAGTGGGCTGGTCACCGACATCTCCTCGTTCGTGGAGTGCAAGTCGTCCAACGAGGACATCATCAAGGTATTCTCTCCCCATTATCTGCCAGTAGCCGATGAAAGAAGAGTGTATCAAAAGGTGCATTAGTCAAGATTAGTCAAGAGTGGAATTCTTGTGGTTAAATATGTGAAGTACAACAACATTAATACAGTTTATTTATTTATTTTTGAACCCGAAGCATCCCCCAAAGAATTTACGCCAACCAGCAGAGTTCAATTAGATGGTTAATGGTGTTAAGCATTTTAGCCTGACCTGTGATTTTTACTCACTCACTTTATTCAGCTGTTTGATAGCCAAGTTATAATACTACAAACAAATAAAGTTCAAGTCATACTGATTTATAAAAACAGTCTCCATTCGATGTCCTGCTTTTCTTTGTAATGAGCTTTCGTGAGACTTTCAGCTGGTTAACATGATTAGCTGCACAGGATTTAGCAATTATATTAATTTCTATGAAGGTGGTTCATCCATTTACGTAGCCATCCAAGCACAATTTCGATAATTCCACATAAAAAAGAAATTGCTCCATTTTTGAAAAGCACTACCTATTTTTTTTAACATGTTTCTTCTTATTATGTGTTTTTGGAAGCATGGTGTTTTTTGTTTTGTTTTTGGGTCACAGTAAAAGTATCAGGCTGGATTCTGCCATATTTTCCTTCCGAAATTGGGGTGGGGCAAAGGAGTTTCAGCGAGTGTTTACATTATAAAATGAAAAAACACAACCCAGACCACAGCTTACCTAACAGGTTTTCTCAGCCACATAATACACTTATATGGATGCCATAGCGGAAACAAATATATTTGATCATGTTCTACATATTTTCTAGGTTATTTTTACTAGTTTGAAAATAAATATTGCATCTTTAAACAAAACTTTCCATCAAAAACATGACCATAGTGCAGCCCAAATTTCTAAGCAGAGTGATCTTACAGCACATGTTCAGAGCTTTTAAAAGAAAAGTATTGCCGCTGGGCATGACATTCTTTTTTATTATACTATACATATTATTATGCTATCACTCAGAGCTTTCCATCTCCTTTAGGCATGTACAAGCTTTCCAATTCTGCTCTTGCATTTTATTTCTCCTCTATAGACTATGTGTGTCGATTCCTAGTTCTTTTTTTTTTCCACTATAAACTCAACATCATAGCCAAAGACTGCGATAAAGAACATAACCGCATTTTCAATTATCGTTTATTGCAGCATTTTTATATTTCCCATAAAAGTTGCTGTCCGTTTCATTGGTGCAGTTTCCACAAAGCATCATCCATGCTAACTTTTAACAAGCTTTGGAAAAGACCGTTAACATAGCGACCTCTTCTGATATTGGTGGATTCACACTGCACGAGAACGAGATGAGATCCATGCGTCAAAGGCAAACAGAGGCCAAGAATTGCCATGAAACGGGTTTAAGATTTAGAGACCACTAGTCGGCAGCTTATCGAGTGGGTTTGCTTGACTGGGCCATCTACTTTGGAGGCTAATTTGAAATGAGGTGTTCACAGTGTGACTTACGCACGGCCTGACAGATCAATGAAACGATCCATTCAGGAGAAAAAGTAGGGAAACTCTGTAAGGAAGAGAAGAGAAAAGGGATCGAAAAAATCTACAAGAAAGAAAAAGGTTAGAGGCTCAAATGACACCTTTTTAGTGGCTGTATTCTTTGAATGAGGAACAGCTTTCGTCACTTCAAGCAGAGTTTTTGGGGTTTTTTTCAACTCATCCATTCAGACTTGGAGAGCTGCCAATACAGCAAGTGTCGAATCTGATTATGTCTTATGCTTTAAAATGCCTTTACCTTTACAAACATAGGCGCAAAGGGACTTGGTTAGCGAATCAATCCGTTTCATTTGAGTTTTCATTGAATCATTATCATTTGAATTCAGAAGTACTATTTTTTTATTAAACAAAAAAAAAAAAAGATGAACAATTCAGTGATTTAAGCTTCTATAAGATGTACCAGGCTTGTGCGATATAACAATTTAATCGCATGAATTTATTGACAATAAGAATTAAAAGAAGTAAGAGCTGGTCTGTGTTTGATAATTCTGCGCTACATTACTGGAAGATTTAGTGCAATACATGTTTAAGGAAGGACCCTTTCACCATTTAGTTGTCATTTTCAGCCATCTGTGTGCTTTGCCTTTTATGGAGTTTTGTGGGTGTCACTAAATGCAAATGAGCTGTGGCATTGGAAATTTATTGCTGATTGGCATTTATCAATGTACCCACATGAGTACTAAGAAAATCACTGTTACCGGTCATTTACATACAACTGTACTAAAAGGCCCATTGTTAGCTTGTGAGTGCTGCATGTAAAATATATTTGCTTAATAATGCTTATTTTGCTAGTAAAAAGAGATTGCTTCTGAAGAAAAAAATTGACAATTTTTACTTTCAAGCTTGGTGCAATTGCATTGGAATTAATTCAACTTGGTGCAATGAGAAAAGGAATGAATCATTACACCTCTAGATTTGGTGCTGACCTTGATAACAAAAGCAGTTTGTGTCTTTTGGGCCAAGCAATGGAATATTGTGTCCGAGTGTATGATGAAACCCTGTTGGGTCTTGTCTTTAAGAGCAGGATGCTGTGAACGGGGCTTCTCCCAAGACTAGTCATGGCGGCCATCTGAAGACAGCAGCTGGTCATCTGAGCCACACAATATACTACACACTAGATGCTATAGATACACCGTACTAACCACATGTTATATCTTATCACCTCTCCAAACTCATGCAATGCTCATGGCATTAGCATTGTTGTGATTATTAACTTAACACTCCCAGCTCTGTAGAAGAGTGCTTCCCCATTCAAACACACAAAAACACGCATCTGTATTTAAAACCTGCTCTTATACACTCGGTCTTGGGATCAATGTCAAAATCATCCACTACTTTCCTTAATTGCTAGCACCATCATTTAGTCCACCAGTGCCATTAACCCACATTAAACCGTGAGCCCACTCTATTACCCCACAAATGCGCTGTCAATTTAAATACCCATCAGTGCTCCATTACATATGCATACACATTTCATACTGGCTAGAGTCAGTATGGTGCTTTTTAAAGCTCAGAACCAACCTCTTTTACACCAACTGTTCCTGATATGGTCAACACAAGGTCATGGCAGCATCATCTTGTTTGTGTATAGCTAGAAGTATTGTGTAGGAGGACATCTGGAGCTTCAAGACCTCTAAGTCAAATCTGTGTATGGGTATCTCCTTGCCACTTTACTAGTGTCTTAGACACTTAGCTGCTCAGCCATCCCCAGATACCCATGACACTTATCAGCATCCTCACTGGAATTACCAATGAATAGTCCATGAAAGCAGCTTAAAAAAGAACCCTGAGTGGATGTAAATGATAACAAGTAAATGGTTTCGGGAGACAGATGTATCTGCTGCTTCCCACCGCAGAGCTACTGTTCTTATATTGGGTTTGATCACAGATGATGTCTATTGGAACAAGCTGGTAAGTGAATTGGCTATACTATATTATCCCTAGGTGTGAATGAGTGTGCAACAGACTGGCATCCCATCCAGGGTGTATTCCTGCCGTATGCACAGTGTTCCTGGGATAGGCTTGGGATCCATTCTGACCCGCACCAAGATCCATCCATCCATCCATTTTCTATACCGCTTATCCTACACAGGGTCACAGGGAGCCTGGAGCCTATCCCAGGGAACTCAGGACACTCTGGACGTGGTGCCAACCCATCACAGCGTACAATCGAACACACGTTCATACACTACAGACAATTTAGAAATGCCAGTCAGCCTACAACTCATGTCTTTGGACTGGGGAAGGAAACTGGAATACCCGGAAGAAACCCCCGAACCATAGGAAGAGCATGCAAACTCTACACACACTGGGAGGAGGCAGGATTTGAACCCCCAACCTCAGTGGTGCAAGGCACCTCACCAAGATAAAGCAATTAATGAAGATGATAATGATTAGCTACCATTTTTGGTCAGATAGAAATTCCATTCGCTCGGTTTACTCCATTCCAATATTCCAACAGGAATGTTTTTCAATTGATTCAGTTTACTATTATTATTATTAGATTATTCTTAGCAATTATATATTATTATTAGGCCACATCTAAACCTAGCTAGTTAGTGAAACTTGTGGAAATTCTGTGATATGAAGTTGAGTTGAGAAAGTAATATTCTTTTCTAATCCTGTTTTGATCCTGAGCTCGGGTTACTGTCTGTGTGGAGTTTTGTGTGTTCAAACAATGTCCACATGGGTTTCTTCTTGGTTCTCCGGTTTCCTCCCACACCCCAAAAACACACAGATTGCCAACTCTAAATTGTCCCTACATGTGTGAATTTGTGTGAGATGCCCTGAGATGGACTGGTGTCCCATCCAGGGTGTATTCCCATCTTGTGTCCAGTGTTCCTGGGCAGGGCTACAGATACTCAGTGACCCTGACAAGGATCAAGCATAATGAATGGTTATCTAGTCCAATAGTACAACAGATTTATCAACATGGGCCCCAGTGCATTAACCTGTCAAAGGGCCCAGAATTCCTACTGTTGCCCCTGTACATCTCAACTG
The DNA here is from genome assembly GCA_023630585.1 of Cranoglanis bouderius. Classification (NCBI taxonomy): domain Eukaryota; kingdom Metazoa; phylum Chordata; class Actinopteri; order Siluriformes; family Cranoglanididae; genus Cranoglanis; species Cranoglanis bouderius. The sequence goes on from CM042540.1 coordinate 19,359,508, forward strand.
ATCACTTTAGTTTGGATAACTGAGATGCTGGTCTGGATCTTGTGAGTTCTTGATAAATTATGCAGGATAAATCTCATGACCTGTGAATACTACATCTCCCATCCTCCATCAGGATGAGATAACCTCTGATTACAGCAACGGTTGACCCCAAGACCCCAAGATAAATCATAGATGTATCCTAAAGCAAATATCTATCTTTATATTACACAAGTAATATAAAGTAAACACAAGTAATGTGTTATTAAAGGTCACTGCGTTTAAGGAGTCATGAGTGGAATTGAAGGACTGGCTTAGAAAAACTTGTTTCTGCCTATAAGTTGCTGAAGTAGGGAAAGGTCGAGCTGATTTCATGATGATGTGGTAATGGAGTTTTTGTTTTGTTATTTTTAGTTGAAGTAGTTTCTGTGTTGTTACAGGTATAAAGGTTTAAAACAATAATCACTTGCTGGACAAATCTAATGCATGTAATCCAGCTGGAATCCAAAGGAAGGTTAGGTTAGGGAAGGGGAGGGAAAGAAAGGAAAAGCTTTGATGCACTATGGTTACAGGCTCATAGAGTAGGATATTGCTGTGGGTCACATCTGACCTACCTAAACAAAAGATTATTTGGCCTATAAATTAAACAAGAAACATATTTTGTAGCTTATTAATAAAGTCATTCAAAACTACATGAATTGTGATGGAAATATTTGCATCAAGTGATTGTTATAAATTAATTTAATTGGTGCACAAGTTCAAATTATTCCATATGAATTTGTGGCATACCAAAGCATGTTTTGATCTTCAACTAAAAATGGTGTTGAACAGCAAAACTGGTCCATTGCCAACACCATTCACAGACATTCACTTCTACATAATTATCCAAAAAGGATTCAGTTTGATCGCTCAGATAATCCCAATACTGTATCTTTGGCTAAAAGTGCCATGGCACCATAGAAACTCATGCTCTGTATTGAATCTATCTGAGCTTTCATATGGTATTGACTTCATTTTCTCCTGTCTTCCCTCACAGGTGTCCATGAGCTGTGATTATGTGTACGTGAATGGTAAGGAGACTCGAGGCTCCATGAATGCACGTGTGATCTTCAGTTACGAGCACCTGAACGCCCCTCTGGAGCTAACTGTGTGGGTGCCCAAGCTGCCTCTGAACCTCCAGCTGTCTGATAACAGCCTTAGCTTTATCAAGGGATGGAGGGTCCCAATCCTGCCTGACCGCAGGTAAGATTAGTTTTATCCAAACTAGGGTGTGAGTATGGCCGAACTGAGTGCGCAGATCAGTGCAAGTTGTTATGAATTGCACCTTGACTCACGAGTAGGTGGAGAGCGAAGGGAAAGGAAGTGCGCTTGTCTCAGTGCTTAGTGCTTGCTGAACTGAAGTGCTCTCAGGTGTGACTGTTTCTCTAGATGCTCACTTCACTGCTCCACGCTCATGAAAACCTGTGTGAGCAATTCACTGCACCTTGCTCTCATTTTTAATGACCACACTCACTGATACTGTTCTGTGCACTCAGGTCGGCCACCCTCATTCTCTCTATTAATGATACTGTTTAAACACCATAAGATTTTTTTTCAGGCTACTTGTAATATAGCAGTTCCTCCTCCACAGACTCTAATCTGCAATCGTAAAATAAGTCCAAGTATAAAGGTGTACAAGTGTAAACAAGTACGGTATCGGACAGATACCCGATAGCAGTATCAGGATTGATGCATCACTACTTTTATCCACCCATTCCTTCACTTATTCAGTTCTTTATAGGTATTACCTCTGTACTTTTGCAAATTCAAAGCACTGTGTCTGTGGGAGAAAGAAAAACAGTAGTGTTTGAGTATCATCGGTGTATGAGAACTATTATTTTACCTTGCTAGCATTTCTCTCTCAGGGCTATCTTTTTTAATTTTGAATATTTTGCAGAATTTGAAGAAGATTGCACAGGTTTACACCCAAACAGTTTCCAAATAGGTTTCAGTAACTGGACTGTTTCTTCAGTAATTGGATTTTTGGATCTCTACTTCCACACAATGGATTTGCAATGAGACAATGATTACGTGGTTTAATGTCATGCTTAATTTGAGGGTATTTAGGTCTATATTGGGTGAACCATATATCATCACAGCACATTAATGCACAATAACACCATTTCAAGGGATCAGATGTAATTGTTCAATTTGATATAATCCTACATACAATTGTCATATAACGACATTTAGAGGAAGTCTGTAAGACACAGGCATGACCATAGTTTGGGTGTCTTTCCTGGTGATGCTTCAAATGTAAAGCAGCTACTGCTGTTTTTTTCAGCACTATCCTCATTCCATCTCACTGGTAAAGGTCTCATCTGTCCAGAACACTTTGTTTTAGCTAACCTGACCTTTATGTTCTTAGCTCTTACCTGGAGTTTGTTGCTTTGTTTTTCTCAGAAATACCGTTGTGTTCTTCAATTTATGGAAATCCTTGATTCAGGATGGAGAGGTTTCTTTAAATGTTTTGTCTACTCTAAGTGTTCTTCATTCATCCACAAGTGTGAGAATCTATAGGCCCGTTACTAGTTAGTGTGATTGCTATTCAAAGTGCCATGATGTGATTATAAAATGATTCCCAACGCATCTCAATGTGAAACCTAAGATTTTGCATGTTCGTTGCATACGGTTCTTTTTGTCAATTTAATTTAAAAAAATTCTGCAATGTATACATACAGGTGCATCTCAATAAATTAGAAAGTCATGGAAAAAATTCAATGCACACAGACTGAAGTAGTTTAAGTCTTTGGTTCTTTTTAATTGTGATGATTTTGGCTCACATTTAACAAAAAACCCCCAATTCACTATCTCAACAAATTAGAATATGGTGACATGCCAATCAGCTAATCAACTCAAAACACCTGCAAAGGTTTCCTGAGCCTTCAAAATGGTCTCTCAGTTTGGTTCACTAGGTAAGCCACAAACATTCATTGCCAAAGAAGCTGGCTGTTCACAGAGTGCTGTATCCAAGCATGTTAACAGAAAGTTGAGTGGAAGGAAAAAGTGTGGAAGAAAAAGATGCACAACCCACCGAGAGAACCGCAGCCTTATGAGGATTGTCAAGCAAAATCGATTCAAGAATTTGAGTGAACTTCACAAGGAATTAACTGAGGCCGGGGTCATGGCATCAAGAGCCACCACACACAGACGTGTCAAGGAATTTGGCTACAATTGTCATATTCCTCTTGTTAAGCCACTCCTGAACCACAGACAACATCAGAGGCGTCTTACCTGGGCTAAGGAGAATAAGAACTGGACTGTTGCCCAGTGGTCCAAAGTCCTCTTTTCAAATGAGAACAAGTTTTGTATTTCATTTGGAAACCAAGGTCCTAGAGTCTGGAGGAAGGGTGGAGAAGCTCATAGCCCAAGTTGCTTGAAGTCCAGTGTTAAGTTTCCACAGTCTGTGATGATTTGGGATGCAATGTCATCTGCTGGTGTTGGTCCATTGTGTTTTTTGAAAACCAAAGTCACTGCACCCGTTTACCAAGAAATTTTGGAGCACTTCATGCTTCCTTCTGCTGACCAGCATTTTGAAGATGCTGATTTCATTTTCCAGCAGGATTTGGCACCTGCCCACACTGCCAAAAGCACCAAAAGTTGGTTAAATGACCATGGTGTTGGTGTGCTTGACTGGCCAGCAAACTCACCACACCTGAACCCCATAAAGAATCTATGGGGTATTGTCAAGAGGAAAATGAGAAACAAGACCAAAAAATGCAGATGAGCTGAAGGCCACTGTCAAAGAAACCTGGGCTTCCATACCACCTCAGCAGTGCCACAAACTGATCACCTCCATGCCACGCCGAATTGAGGCAGTAATTACAGCAAAAGGAGCCCCTACCAAGTACTGAGTACATGTACAGTAAATGAACATACTTTCCAGAAGGCCAACAATTCACTAAAAATGTTTTTTTATTGGTCTTATGAAGTATTCTAATTTGTTGAGATAGTGAATTGGTGGGTTTTTGTAAAATGTGAGCCAAAATCATCACAATTAAAAGAACCAAAGACTTAAACTACTTCAGTCTGTGTGCACTGAATTTATTTAATACACGAGTTTCACAATTTGAGTTGAATTATTGAAATAAATGAACTTTTCCACGACATTCTAATTTATTGAGATGCACCTGTAAGTTATTGAGATGCACCTGTACAGTCGCTTTCAAAGTTTAGATCACAGGTATGAGTTTGTCCATCTTCACCTCTGCTATCTAGCTTCACTAGTTTCTAACGTCCACATAGTACACTTAGTAGGCTTCCCGTTTGTTTCACCACCCAATTGGTCCAGACTTGTGGCCAAAAATACAATTTGAGATGCATCTAAGAATCGATTTTTTTTTCTTCACACCTAGTGTGGATGCAGATCATCCCATCTCCAAAACATAGTTTGGTTTTTTTGGAGAACAGGATACTGTGCTTTTCCACAGTTTTTTAATTAGCTCAAAATTTTAAGGTCTTCACAGTTGACTTCTATCTTCCAGCATTAATCGTTGGCGGGCAGAAAAGTAAGCATCGGCTTTCAATTTATGTCTTTCAGAGTGGAGATTGGAGCTTTTCAGTTCTGTACACATGAGCTTTGAGGGGGAATTACTTCCTGCTTAATTGAATTCATTCAGATGGGCCATTTAGATGGAAATGTGATCTGATTTCATGATACTAATCCAATTCCACAGAAAGCTTTAACACAGATCACCAAAATCTTTAAAGAAAGACTTGTCTGTGTCTCTTGTCTGTCTAATATATTACTGTTTCAAGCTACAAGCGCTGATAAAGTTTGTATTTCCTGTAGATTTAGCAAATGAGATATTTTACTGTAACCAGGCCTTTAATAAAGTCTGGAGTGGTGAAGGATCTGAATGAATGTTAAACTGATAAACTGTTGAGGTAGTCAAGGGGGGAATTGATTTTTGAATCCATTCTTTGATTTTCATTATGTTGACTTTTTCTTGACCCCCACTATCTAGGTAATGTATAGACAGCAGGGGAGAGAGAGTAAGGTGGTGCATTTGCATTATAAGAACCTTTTCAAGGACTGAGAAACTTTTTTCAGCATGTCAGGAATGTTAGGCAATGAGACAGAGAGTTCCCTTCTGCCAGAATACACCTAGATATAGATATACTGTGTTAAGAACTGCCAATAGGCAAAACTCTGGCCATCATGACTGTCCATCTAAAAAAAATACAGATGTCTCCCCATTTGCCCTGCAGCCATCTAGATCTTAAGGAGTTAGGACAAAACCTAAAACTTCCTGGTGGAAATAAACTCCGTTACTGTTACTTGAGAGAGTAGTTCTAGTTGTGGGTGTAGTCACCCTTCACAGAGGTGCCTTACAGTTTTTCATCAGAACCTGGACAACCTCAATGGGGGCGAATCAATCTTTTCCAACTTATCCCTATCTTTTTTTTCTCTGTCTTTACCAGCTGAAGCCTTTGGCGTATTGTGAAGTGGATCTGTTTTGCATTCCACCCAGCTGATGATAATGATTCGGCTGTACATGCTTTTTTGTACATGTTTTTGCATGTCAGAAGCAGGCTGGGAAGGCAGCTTCATCGCTCACACTGACAGACAAGTCTAGTTTATAAGTATGGGGGGTGAGGCTTGCAGGTGCATGACTATAGCCAGAAATGTCCATATATGATTCGGCATTTTATGCTTGTAAAAAATGGCAACTGTAGACTGAAACATTTAGTTCTCTCCCATGCAGGTCGGCACGTGACAGTGATGATGACGACGATGATGAGAGGAAGGTGAGCCGTGGCTGCACGCTGCAGTACCAACGAGCCCAGGTGAAGGTTCTCACCCAGTTCCACACTACTTCCAGCGAGGGCACCAACCAGGTGATCACCATGCTGGGGCCTGACTGGCAGGTGGATGTCACTGACTTGGTGCAGGACTCGCTTAAAGTTGTGGATCCCCGTGTGGCTGAGTTAGTGGATCACACTGTGTTGGTGGCCCTGGAGCAGGGATCTACAATACTGAAGGTAAGGGGCAAGGGTTGTTTGAAGAGTCGCCTCAAGCATGGGGAACCCGACCAATAGATTGAAGCCATGTTCACATCACTGATGTCATTTGTTGGTTGTTACTTGTTTGTGAGGGACCAAAAATTGGTAGTCACCTGGCTCAATGAGTGACTAACTGGTTCAAGCATTGGCCTATAGGAAGACAGGAACAGGAAAGTTGGAGTGATCTGATTGGAAGGAGGAATTTGAATGCATCCCAGAAGGGGGTTTAGCAAAGATCAAGTGTCCGGTCACTTTAGAGTCACTTTCCTTTATTCACGTTTTGTTAAACTTCTTAAGCACAAGGAAGTTGGCCTCATGGAGCATGGTTTCCTGTACGATAATCAGTTTTGTACAGTTTCCTGAGTGCCTGGTTAGTATCAAACTGTGGGGTTACAATGATTCCTGTAATCCAGGATGGCCAACCGTCCAGTTTGGGGAGACACTACATTGTTCTGATTGCACCAAAAATTGTTGAACATAAGACAGTCTACAGTGAGTGACCACCAATTTGAATTCCAGTAAAATCGATGGTCATAGATAGTCTCCGAGCCCCAAAATTAGTCAGTGACTGGGAAATCAGCACTGAAACCATGTAGTGAGTTTCAACCCTTATCTAAAGCCTCTTACTCAGATGCTGGATCAGATGTGTTAGTTTATAGCAGGAACACAGGCGAGTTCCAGGAAATGGGCTAGATTAATGTGATGCCACTAGATATGACAGTAAACAGTCAACCTAATCTACAAAGCCAAATTATGATCGCCCTGCTGCATCACATAGCCCCTGTGTTTCTAAATCTGCTTAGACGTTGCAGTCTGAGTCTGTGTCATTGAAGTTACCTTAGTCTGTTATGCAACATGACATTTCAGTCACGGATAGAAAATGACTCAGAGAATAAACAAATGTCATGTCAGAGGTGATGGTACTATCTTTATGTCCTTGCTTCTCACCTGGTTCAGTTTTTCAGTCTTAACAGGGCTATTTCCTCAGCACATTCAGGGCTTATGATATTTGAGTAGTATCTGCTAGGACTCCAAGGTCAGCATGATTAGCTCTTTGTTCAGCTTCATCTTCCCAGTGGCTCTGTCATTAGAGGTTAAATTCTGTGAAATAATCCCAATGTAGTACTTGTCTGTTCTATCTGTCTGATAAAGTAGTACTATTTTCTTTCCTCAGAGAGAGAGTTGAGAACATATTTATGACCCAACTGGGGTAAACTTTGTATTTTTCTTCCATCTTTTGCAATCAAGCCATCTCTCACACACAAAGAAAGTCAGCTAATTACAGAAGGAAAGGCGTTGTTAATAATTAAAGGCCAGTGCAGAATCATTGTGTAGCTTTCCTCCCATTCCATTTAAAATGCTAGCTGGAAAGAATTTGTCGCAGGTTCAAAAGACGGGACCTAATTATAAATTATTTTCTGGATATTTGAGACTTTTGAATCTTTGAATTGTTCTTCTTTCACTTACAAATATTTTATTCATTATTCTATCATCTATGAATCTTTGAATCATTGAATCTTTGAATGATTGTACAGTTTAGTCTTTGAATCATTCATTCATTCATTTTGAAATCTTTGAACAATTGTTCTTTCACTTATGAATCTTTGCATCATTATTCACTCATCTATGAATCTTTCTACAGTATATTGACTTTAGAATCTTTTAATCATTCTTTCATTTTGGAATCTTTGAATCATTGTTCTTTTACTTACGAAGCTTTGATTTATTATTCTCTCATCTATGAATCTTCGTACATTAACTTTTAAATATTTCAATCATTCTTTCATTTTGAATCTTTGAATCATTGTTCTTACATTTTGAATCTTTGAATGATTGTTGTAACATTTTGAACACTATATATACACAGTTGTAACACTTTGCCATGTGTGCAATTTACTAAAGTTGCACAAAAACCCCTAAGTGCACTATTCATCACAGGAAATGCATATTTTAATGCATTTGTTAGGAGCGAACATAAGTGAATCAATATTGCATTGTTTAGAAATGTACTACATTTAATGGGCTCAAGCAGCTATATAAATAGTTCACATGCTCTGCGTTTTTTGAATGGATTACTTGAACTCTTGTGAATTAATTGGTAAGCCGTGTATACCAACCCCTGTAATTAATTTTGTGGAAAACTGGTTAGCATTCTTTTTTTTAGTCTCTGAAAGCTCTTCAAGTATACAGCACTTTGGCTGTGAAAAACGCCGACATCGAACACAGGTGTAGCAGCCAGCACAAGAAACTAATTGCAAGCTTCTTGAATCTAAAACAAATGAGATTTACTCACTCTCACTCGCTCTCTCTCTCTCTCTCTCACACACACACACACAAAATCACTCGTACCTGAAGTCCCTCTGCTTTGAAACATGCCCCCAACTTGTAAGGGAAAAAGAAAACTGTAGTCAGGAAACTGATTGGTTTAATTATATATTCCTCAAAATCCTCTGTTCCTCTAAGCACCAAAATATATATATATATATATATTTATATATATATATATATATATATATATATATATATATATATATATATATATATATATATATATATATATATATACACATACACATTTTTAAAAATGGGCTGGTTAGTGAACTGTAACGGACTGTTCCAGGACATTGCCGTATCTGACAAGAGAACAACTAATGTATGTCTTCGCACAGACCTTGACGCATCAGGTCGTACTTCAGTACATCACAGAATGACGCGGATGGAACAACGCCATCCGTTCGGAGGAATGAATGCGATTCCGAGCCTCTCGGGCCCTGGCTGAACAATGCATCCTAACAGATGTGAGCTTCTAATGAGGCTTGGTGTACAAAATGCGAAAAGCTACATCGCCGCTCTTGAAGAGCTCTCATTTTGAGAGCATTTTTTAAAAGAGAGATGGAATAACAGCACAATGCCAAATGCACAGTGCAGAGGCTGGAGATTTTCAAGCACTATTAAAAGCCATTACAGGCTTTCAGGGCTAAATGGGCAAGAACCGCTGCGCTGCCCGCTTGGTCGCTCATTAAATCAGTCCACCTCCGAAGCCAATGTGATTGAGCCTATTATACAGCCCATTATTGGCACTAATATTACGCTTCTGTTTTTTTTTTAATTGGGTTCAACCGCGAGTGAAAATAATGGCATAATCAGCTACAACTTCATTGACATTGATGTTATTTTGTTGATGTTTTGGAAAAGCTGGGGGTTTTCTTTTCTTGCTGTTTAAGTTACTATAGGTATGACATTTTTGACATTTCCCACTTAAACTGGAGGGAGGTTTTGTAGTGGATTTGCACCTTTTTTTTCAACTTTCAGCTGTTTAATTCCTTCCTGTCTGTTCTTACTCCAGCTGGAGAAACTCGGGGCGAATATTTCAGGAGTTTTGCTCACATTCTTTTCCTACGAATTATTTCTGCATTGAATGATAAAGATCATCATATGCTCTGTGTTATATTCTCTTAAAAAATCTAAGAGAACAAGTGGACACAAACAAAACATCAGCAAAGTGTGTTCCACAGCATAACCATGTTGCTCTTTTAATTTGACACTCGTCTGTGTATTGGTCTGTGTGCAAGCATATTCTGGAAGCTAACTGAGGTTTCGCACATCGGAGCCACAAACAGCTAAAAAAAAAAAATAACCACCCTCCTTTATTTTTCCCGCACCAGTTTTTTTTGCCTTTTGGAATGCTGAATCGCGGTCATAATGGCTCTAAAATGGCAGTTTTTGGGGACCTGTGAGGAAGCTAACCATGTTAGCTATTGCATACTTTTTTTCCTCTTACTTTGCCCTCTGGTCACACAACATCTATCTATGTATGATCCACCCACTAAATATTGCTTTTTTTCTGTCACTCTCTTGCTTCCTAATGTAATGAATCAGCTTTAAAAATGAATGAAATGAAACAGAAGCGCACGCTTGGATTCAAAGCACCTTTTTAAAGGAGACGAGTTTTAAAGTGTGCCCGCATTATCTACCAGAATATGTAGTAAATCAGATGAATCTGCAACGTTTAAAATATATTCTCAACCAGTTACAATTCATGTAACGAATTAAAAGATGTTTACATGTTAAACACGTTTAAATGTATTCTCCAATTTATGTAAGGAATTAGCTCGAATGGCGTGAAATATCTATATATCTAATCAACGCGTGTTGTGACCAGTTATAAATATACATCAGCCATGAAAGGGAATTCATGTATGTGCACATATACATATAGATAATTAACTACAATGGATTATAATTAATTATGACTATGTATGTGGTCTAGATCAGCTTTTAGGATTAACTGTAGTCTAGTTTAGAATTATGAACTCTAAAGAGGGAGTTTATCCTTCTGGCCAGGAAGGATTCCCGTTTGTTATTAAAAATAGAATGGGTAGCGAGGTCTTGCAGTGTAGAATTGACTCATCATGTGACCAAAACAGAGACAATCAAGCATGGTGATAATAGATTTTAATAACTAGGTGTAACTATGGATACACACGACTAACTCTAAGCAAGCAATACATATGTACATCTATATACAAGGAAAGAAAAGGTATAGAGAGAAAGTAATGAGATAAAAAGGGTAGCAGACCAAAAGCACAAACAATTAATTAGCCTTTTTCAAAACCAGCAACGAACTTAAATCTCCTGTAAACAGGGGTACAATCTTAACGCATGTATAGATCCATTAACTATACTTGCATGGCTTGGGTGTTGTCGGTTTGAAAGTTCGTGCGAGGTCGTGTCGAGTTCGCTGGTTCGTCGTGCCGTTTGAAAAGGCGTGGGCCATGAGGCGGTTGCATCTCGTCCGGAGAGAGAGAGAGAGAGTGAGTGTGGCTTCCTCTTCCCGGGGCATGTGGCCCTGGGGGAGAGAAACCGGAAAGAGTGTAGAGAGTAGAAGTTGCTAGCAGTAAAAGTGTAGAAGTTTGAATGCGTGTTGTTGTTTTAAAGACAACACCAACGCACACGCCTCTCTGGGCTATTAGCCAATCAGGAAGTTGGATTTGTTGGCGGGATGAACTCTCTTTGTCTGGTCTCAGACCTGAATTTGCATGTCCTGGGAGGAGCCAGTTTAAACTGTATTGCATATGAAATTAAGGAAAAGTATGAAAAAATGTATCCCATTGTAATGTGATATGCATAATCAATCAGGGTATCTCGAGGCGATTAATTACATACCAAATTCGATGGACTTATAAAGAATATTACAGGTAAAACATGGTTACATACATTTAAAATAATATCCTAAATTAAACTATCTAAAATCATTATAGTTAGGTCACATAAACACACAATGTATGCAAATAAGGAAACATCACACTATTTGGACATCGAATAATTACATATAATTACATGTTACTTTCAAAAGACATTCTTCCATTGTGTGTGTGCGCATGTGCGTGTAGGTAAGCTTTGTGTGTGCACACGCGTGCACGTGTAGGTAAGCTTTGTGTGTGTGTGTGTGTGTGTGTGTGTCTGTCTGTCTATCTGTCTGAAGAGGGGGGTTGTGTCCCCTGTAGCATTCTGATGGCACCTGATCAGACACCAGAAGAGGTTACTGATCAGGATTCACAGTTCAAGGAAACAGAGAAACTTCTTTGCTAAGTCCAAGCTGATTCAGAAGTCAGTTTGATACGTTCAGACGTTACACTAATATTGATCCTTTTCTGTTCTTACTTTCTCTCTTACAGTACAAAATCCCATTTCACAACAGATTTGAGTGAAATCTACAGTATGACAATCCTTGATTGCCCAGCTCTGTTACATACCTAAAAATTATACATTGTTATTTTTTCCAGGTTGAATCCCCACTGGCGGTGGAGGCCATGTTGGGCGAGGCGCCGTTCTCTGTACTGGATGATAAAGTTTCCATAATGGATCTGCACGTCCATGCCATTTCTGGACTCAGCCTGAGTCTCCAGCCCAGCCCAGGAAACAGTCACACCATGGTGGCAAAGGCAACAGGGCTACAGACACTCTCCGCTCTTAAACAGGTACTTCCAGGGTCTTAGCAATGATTTGATTTGCAACAGCAGTGTCCTTCAAAACAGGTGACGCATTCAATATAAGATAACAAATAACAAATGTCCTTTAGTATTACCTTACAACTAGGGATGAGCCTGAATCATTGACTATCAGTTAGTGTTCTCACTAGGGATATGCTTTCTGCCTAATTTTAATAAACAGATATTTGGTTAACCTTTGGAAGTGGGGGTCCTTGTGGCATAATCAAGTATTATTCCCCTGCAATTAAACATTCCTCCTGTATGTTGCAGTGCACTTGTTTGTGTTTGATAGACAGAAATAATGAACAGAATTATTAAACACACATGAAAAGCTTTACCTGACATTTTAAGGCTGACATTTGTTGGTCGGACAAGTATCCCTGGGCCAATACTTGGTAGAACCACCTTTGGGTGCAATTTAAACTTTTAAGTCTTCTTGGATATATCTCAATCATGTTTGCAGATCTGGGTCCTGATAATGTACAGGTACATCTCAAAAAATTTGAATATTGTGGAAAAGTTCATTTTTTTTCCATAATTTAATTTAAAAAGTGGAACTTTCATATATTCTAGATTCTATTACACATAAAGTGAAATATTTCAAGCCTTTTTTTGTCTTAATCTTGATGATTACTTACAGCTCATGGAAATCAAAAATCCAGTATCTCAAAATATTAGAATAAAGAATTTATAATACGGCAATGTTGACCTTCTGAAAAGTATGTTAATTTATGCACTCAGGGCTCCATTTGCATCAATTACTGCATCAATGCAGCATGGCACTGCTGAGGTGTTATGGAAGCCCAGGTTGCTTTGATAGTGGCCTTCAGCTCGTCTGTATTGCTGGGTCTGGTGTCTCTCATCTTCCTCTTGACAATACTCCATAGATTCTCTATGGGGTTCAGGTCAGGCAAGTTGGCTGGCCAACCAAGCACAGTAATACCATGATCAGCAAACCAGTTAGTAGTAGTTTTGCACTGTGGGCCGGTGCCAAGTCCTGCTGGAAAAGGAAATCAGCATCTCCATAAAGCTTTTCAGCAGATGGAAGCATGAAGTGCTCTAAAATCTCCTGGTAGACGGCTGCATCGACTCTCGACTTGAGAAAATACAGTGGACCAACACCAGCAGATGACATGGCACCCCAAATCATCACTGAACATGGAAATTTCACACTGGACTTCAAGCAACTTGGATTTTGTGCCTCTCCACTCTTCCTCCAGACTCTGGGACCTTGATTTCCAAATGAAATGCAAAATTTACTTTCATCTAAAAAGAGGACTTTGGACCACTGAGCAACGGTGTTTTGAGTAAAAAGGTGTTTTGAGTTAATTAGCTGATTAGAGCTCTTCTCAGGTCGACATTGCTGTATTATAAATACTTTATTCTAATATTTTTGAGATACTGTATTTTTCCAGTACAAATAAAATAGATTGAACAAATAAAAGGTTTGAAAAATTTCACTGTGGGGATGGTGTATTTAGGTTGGTAACAGTCCTGGGTGTCTACCAAACACCAAAGACCACCACACATTTTCACTGACTTATTGTGGAGCATAAAGCATACCCAAACAGTGATTTCGGTATTCAAATACTGGCACCTCAAACAATACAAATACTCATATAGACCCTTAGTTCAGACAGCAGACTACTGGAATAGTGAGGTCAAATACTTAAACAGAAACACTTTATTTCAATAATTCACTTTAGACACTTTACAAACATCTGTAGATTGATAATAATATGCCAATTGATTGTCATGGTCCAGTCTAGTAACTGGTTTTCAAAATGTCAAGAAGGTTATGGTTGTTGATGATTTAATAGTTTAAATATAGAAAATCTATAAATTATTACCATGTTTCTACTACATTCCCTGTATTTGTATAGTCCAGTTTTCACCTCATTGTTTTTATTAGATAATTTATATTATTGCTCCATCTAACTTGTTTCAATTTGTCCTTGGTGTGCAAATTTTAACTCCAGTCCATGTGTATTATATTAATGAAATATGAGAATTAGCTAATAGACTGTATTAAGACAGACTTTATATTGCCTTTGTAAGGACCAATTAGTTGAGACTAGTCGATTTGTCTTTAAATATGTACTTTTGGGCATCCCTACTGATAACCCTGTAAATATGTGTGCATGTTTTACCCTTCAGTGGGTGTGATATTCCAAAAAAAAAAAAAAAAGAAGAAGAAGAAGAAGAATAAATGAATACTGTCAGGGGGAAAAAAGTCCTCAGAAGGATGAATAAGCAGGAAAAGTTAACCAGCTTAATAATTAAAGCTATTTTTTCAAACACTGTCAAGGGAAGCTATATCCCCCTTCAGGCTTCTTCATTTGATTGCACTGAAAATAATCGGTATAGACCACACATCTCAGTCATTAATCTTTAGAAAGAAAGTTTTTTAAATACTGTTCACAAAGCTTTAGCTCTATTATAACATTATGTGATCAATACTCCAACTTGTTTGCCTCCTCTAATATTTGTGTAATCTAAATCAGATCAACACAGCCACATGGTGACAGGTGAATCCTCAACCAGACTCCACTGGCCAATTAGCTCTAGCTTGCTCTACCAGTCTGGGCCCCATTGGTGCAATAAAGGTTTGTTTGACATTCAGATGAATTCAGATCTCGCCCAGTATCACTGCTCCTAATGAGACGGCATCCTGCTTAATGAGGAGCCAAAGAACATGCCACCATGTCTGTTCCTTTCCCTGCATCAGGGGAGCACTGTAGATTTGCTTTGTGATCTATCCCATTCTTTAATTGAGGCCTGTATTTTGGAGCAAGGGCCAATAAACACCACAGTGGTAATTTGTCCAACATCTTGGGCATGTTCACCAGTTCCAATGCACTTTTGTTCATCTTTTTTCTTTTTGGTGTTCTGTTCTCTGTATGCAACAAAAAAGCATTTTATGATGGCTGGCCACTCATGCATTGAAAGCTAATTGCCACCACTACCAACACACACACACACAAACACACACACACCTCGTCCACCCATGGATTTAATAAGTGTAATGCAGGGATCCTAAATGCTCAAACCATAAAAGCCTGCAATAGCTATCCTTTGTTCTGGTCACTTGGCTCTCAGAGGAAAAGCTTGAAGCCACTGCTGTCGTTCCGCTGTCCGGGAAAGTTTGCCCTCGAGCACTCTCATACATCTGCCATCCATGATAAATGAACAAAGCTGTGGCAGGTTAGGAACTGGCATGCCTTGTCCTCATTTGTGCCTCTACTTTGTCCCCTGTACTAATCCTATGAATCCTGGGTGTCATCATTCGAGTTCATACTTTACAATAGGGATGTAACCAAATACCAATACGTTATTTGGAATGAAGAGATAATGTATTCTATAGAGATACAAATACAGATACAAATAGGCGCAGTATTCATTTTTGTGTTTGGAAAAATAGCATCACTACATCTTCAGTTTTTCCCAAGTGTTTCTGTGGGCATAGTGGTAGGGTTTATATATAACTAAGAAAAATGAAAAGCCAGAAAGAACAGAAGAGGGGGGGCTCTCAGGTCGCCCAATTTAGGTTTAAATGCAAATACATATACAGATATTTGGATCACTAAACAAACAGATACAGATGATGGCATACACCCAAGCTCTCTGCTCATGTCTGCCTGACTGGTATGTTCAAATAATTGTTGTATGCTATGGACATACAACCCCAATTCCGAAAAAGTTGGGACAGTATGGAAAATGCAAAAAAACAAACAAAAAGAGTCATTTGAAAATTCAGTTCATGCTGTACTATATTGAAAACACATTATCAACACATTAGTTGATGTTTTACTTTGTGAATTAATTTATTTTTGAAAAAATACACTCATTTCAAATCTGATGACTCCAACACACTCCAGTCGACTGTTTACCACTGTGTAACAACATTTTCTTTAAATAACACTTATTAAGCATTTGGGCACTGAAGACACCAGTTGGTTAAGTTTAGCAAGTGGAATTTTCCCCCATTCATCCATTAAGCATTTCTTCAGGTGCGCAACTGTACGGGGCCTTCATTGCCTTATTTTGCGCTTCATAATGCGCCACACATTCTCAATCGGAGACAGGTCAGGACTGCAGGCAGGCCATGCTAACACCCACACTCTCTGCTTACACAACCATGTGCTTGTAATCCAGGCAAAATGTGGTTTGGCGTCGTCCTGCTCTGGATGGCAGCATATGTTGCTCCAAAATGTGTACATATCTTTCTGCATTAATGGTACCCTCACAGATGTGAAAGTTGATGGGCACTGACACACCCCCATACCATGACAGACGCTGGCTTTTGGACCTGACGCTGATAACAGCTTGGATGGTCCTTTTCCTCTTTGGTCCAGAGAACATGACGGCTATTTGAAATGTTGACTCATCGGACCACAAAACACGATTCCACTGTGCTATTGTCCATCTCAGATGAGACCGAGTGTTGATGTATGACTTCTGCTTTGCATAGTAAAGCCTTAACTTGCATCTGTGGATACAGTGGCGAATTGTGTTGACTGACAAAGGTTTACCAAAGTATTCCCGAGCCCATGTTAGGATATCCATTACAGATTCATGACAGTTTTTAAGACAGTGACGTCTGAGGGATCGAAGATCACACGCATTCAGAAGTGGTTTTTGGCCTTGCCCTTTACGCATTTGTTAAATTTTATTGTGCACTGTAGAAAGTGAAATGCCCAAAAACCTACCGATAAGCCTGGATTATTCTCTGACGCATCTGTTGGCAGATTGGCGAGCCTCGACACATCCTTGCTCTTGAAGGACTAGGCCTTTTTTTGGAGGCTCCTCATTGCCTCACCTGTTTCACATTACCTTCTTATTTCAACTTGTCACATCATTATTAGTCCTAACTTTGGAACGAGTTGCATGCATCAATTTCAAAATAAATGTTTATCTTCAAAAAACTATGCAGTTGATTAGGTAAAACATCCTTGTCTTTATACATTTTTTTATTTAAATACAAGTCAAAGTACATTTACAAATCACTCATCTTTGTTTTTATGAACAACCAACTTTTTTTGGAAACTAGGGTTGTAAAAGAAAATCAAAGTTCTTGGCCACACCAAACTACTATTACTCGCTTTCATGTTTAATTTGAATATCGTGCCCATCTATACCAAAAAGCAGAGAACTGTCTTAACCATTTATTCCACAGCTACGTGTTCCCAAAGCAAAGCTAATCGGTTCATCACAAAAGCACATCTGCTTCAATGTTTTAGATGAACTGTGCATGTCAAAGACCACCTTCTTCCTGACAAGTGACAAAAGACTTTGACAGGGTCACTAGTAAGTGCAACAGTGTGTATCCAGGTGAAATACTTTGTTCCTCATATGTGTATGTGAGGAGGGCGTGAGGAGGATGGAGTGGACAAAGAAAAACCCACTTTGCCACAGCTGGCGACAAAGCATTGTGTCAAAATAGGTTTTCCCTTTTCTGTTATTCCTGACTTCCATCAGGCATGGGGTGCTGTCATTTTAGCAGTAAGTGGAAGCTGTCTGTTAAACTCCAGCTTGTTCCATGTGTGACATGAACGCAAGGCTTGCATCAGAGCCATTTCACTTCAGTCCATGTTCCTGACAGATACGATTTGACAGTTGTGAAGCCACAGAATTCTCTCTGTTGGCTAGCTGCACCATGAGTACTGTACATATGATGGCAAGTTAGCTATGAGGTTAACATTCTGATGTTATAACAAGGTTTGATTACAAAGAAGAAAGCAGAGCACTTTGAGCAATACTAATGAAGTGAATGCTAAGGTTAGATATGATAATGCTTAATTAAACCTCAAGGACAAACAAATGTGTTCAAAGGCAGTGTCATGCCTAAGATGCACTGCAAGTGGAGCGCATACTGTTTTTATACTGTTATTTTTTCAGTATCAGTTATGGGTATCTGTTGTGTAATAAAAATGCACAATTTCTTCTAAAGACTGACCGAAAATCATTGACATATTTGTCATCTCTGTCATTTTGTTTATCTATCACACACCTATCAACCTTTATGCATTTTGCATACTGTAGGAGCTCTGCATTTGAAGATCGAAGTTTGCTAGTACAAGTTGCGAGTAAACAGAAACTATTACACTCGGGATGAGAATCACAGAGGACCTAATACTGACCCCTGCAGCATCTCATGCATATCATTCGTCCTTTTTCTCCGAAGGTTTTCATTATGTAGTAAGCAAATAAAGCATTGAATATGTACAGGCCAACCTATATATTTAGTTTTATATCCATTTAAACAAAGAAATGGTTCTGCTTACTGCTCTAACTAATGGTTTCTGTGTTGTGGTTCTTTGTTTCATGATATAAGTGGGCATTTTCAGTGAAGTGCTGCCTGAAAATGGCATGGTACTTCAGGGGAATGCTAATGCCATGACTGATTCCTATTTTCTATTCTTTACTTTTTTATTTTACAGGAAGCCAGCCTCTCCATTTGGGCTTACTTCAGCGACAACACAGCAGCCCCTCTAAGCATATATGACCCCAAGGATTACAACCTTAATGCCTCCACACTGGATGACAAGGTGGCCTCCGTTTCTCAGGAGCCTCAGCAAAGGTGGCCGGTCATCGTTGCAGAGGGGGAGGGATCCGGGGAGCTCATACGTGTGGAAATGACCATATGTGAAGCATGCCAGAAGACTAAACGAAAGAGTGTTATCGCTTCTTCTCCAGTTCATGTGAAAGTGCGGTTTGGGCCTGACGAGGATTCTGAAGAGGAAGAAGGAGAGGAGTTGGAGGCTAAAGTGCCACTCAACACAAGCAGGAGACCAATCCTCGATCCTAACACGGGTGGTACTGGATACGAGCCGTCAAATGAGCAGCCTGCAAGCGTGCCAATTGACTATACCAATTTCCCCACTATCAGTAACCAGGATCGGCCAACTGTAGAGGAAGGGGGTGAGGAAGACGAGTTTACCCACTCGCCTCGCAGCATGACCGACTTGGAGATTGGCATGTATGCCCTCTTGGGTGTTTTCTGCCTGGCCATTCTAGTCTTCTTGATCAACTGCATTGTGTTTGTCCTCAAGTACCGCCACAAGCGAATCCCACCTGAAGGTCAAGCCAACATGGACCACTCCCACCACTGGGTGTTCCTAGGAAATGGGCAGCCCTTACAAGCTCAGAGCGACCTTTCACCCCAGACAGCAGAAAGTCCAAGTAATCCTTTGGAAGGGCCACAGACTTGCTGCCATGGAGATCACCACAGCAGTGGCAGCTCCCAGACAAGTGTGCAAAGCCAAGTGCATGGGCGAGGAGATGGCAGCTCAGGCGGCTCCACCAAGGAGCATGGCGAAGATGCAAGTTCTCCCACGTCCAAGCGCAAACGAGTGAAATTCACCACCTTCACCACACTTCCTGCCGACGAGCTGCCCTACAACTCCATTCCCATCGCCGATGATGATGATATCCAGTGGGTGTGTCAGGACATGGGGTTCCAGGACCCTGAAGAACTACACGACTACATGCGCAGGATAAAAGAAATAGCCTAATGGTGGCTTTGGGATTTCTTAAACAAACCTTTCCTTTCTAATCTTCTCTTTTTTCCCCTCACTCTTAAGAATTTATCTTTTCACACAAATGGAGAATGTGACTAAGGACCTCCTGTCCTGTATCTTTGGGGTGATACTTTGCACAGTGCTCTTGCTCTTTTAAACGTTCACACGTTTTTGGAACTGTTGCTTAAAACAGTGGATGGAAAGCCAAATACGAGACTAGGTGATCTTTTAATCACTAGCACAAATGGCTTTAGAGTGTATGTCATTTTTTCTCAGGCGAAGAGGACATACAATCTCAAAGGGAACACACAGACTTTTGAGTTCTGAGCAGTCAAAATGGATTCCTCAAGTATGCCATCAGTTTGGTTGGGAGACTGAGGTATGGGTCACCCTGCTGTGGACAGGATATTTCTCAGAGGAATACCACACTGTGTCCGTAGATTGTTTTTGTTTTTTGTTTGTTTGTTTTTTGTTTTTTTTTGTTTTTTGTTTTTTTTTTTTTGGGGGGGGGGTTCTCTTTTTCAAACATCCAAGTATTCTCCAACAAAGAGGCCTTTGTAGTGCAGATTTCCATTTTACTCAGAGAAATGTATTTGAGAGGGGTTGGTCATCCTCACGCTGTCACTGGCAATTTAATTTAGTAAATATCAAAGACCATACAGCATTGTGGCTAGTGTTGACAAATATTGTCTCTCTTTTCCATTTTTCAGCACCATCTTTCTGCCACATTATTTTTTATTATTATTATGTTTCATGTGTGTAGCATTTTCTACATCATACTACGTACATTTGGCATGACATCTCTGGTTCCTCCATTTTCCTGGTAACATTAGATGCCTTATTAAATCAGTTTTAATCATCACAACCTTTGTGTTGACACCATGCTTGTTTACATCCCAAAGTGTCCATGCAAAATGGGTGACTACCCAGACTACTGTGTGTAATTGAAATTGATATTAGCAGAGGCGAAGGGAGCCGCTTTGTATGTTGTGACATTAAAATATCTTCATATCTCCAGCATTCGTATGCATGAAAGGAGAGTCTGAGACACAGCCAGCTGTTATTCCCCCCCCCCCCCCCCCCCCAGATTTGTAAATGTGTGTCTTGTGATAATTATCTAATCATAAATACAAAAAGAACATTAGAGGACATATACTGTTGTGACATGCTTTACATGCATGCAGTTCCAGACACTTTGCCTCTTGTGTACATACCATATTATTGTCTTGATGCTTATCGTTAATTCACGTTCATGTTTCAGTTCTCCTTGTGAGAGGATAGATACAGAGGTGCTGACATCTACGGTTTTACCTTCAAATTTACTTAAAATTTGCCTGGTGGAAAAGCAAATTCACTGAAGGGGAAAGGAAGCGGGACGTGAAAGAGGAGCATTTGCTTCTGGTAGCGTTTACTTTCGCTTCATGACAACTTTATCATGTGAACTTCAACCTGTGACTTCACAAGCCTCGTTTTTGTGAGCCAATAAAAAATAAGAGGGTGGGGTTGTGAACTCTGTTTACAAGGAGCCATCTCATATGCCAACATATATGCTAAAGGTTTTGTGATGAACTTCTTTTTTTCTCTCTCTTATCAGCTTGCTAGTATTTTCCTGTTAGCAAGGTTGGTACCTCTGTAGCTATCAGATTTGTCATTTCAATCTCTTTTGTTTGTTTGTTTTTTACCATTATAGTTCATTCTTTTCCCAAGGAAACGTGAAAATGAATGCTAATTAAAACAGAAGAAAGCTACTTGAGCACATGCGGGATGCCTGAATCTGTGCTGTAGAGAAATAAAATTGTGATGCTGGTTGTGTTCACTAATTTGCTTTGGGTTTTCTTGCAAAATTGTTTGCTCTTATTTATACCAGTTGTTTGTTCATATTGATTATTTTTTAATTATTAAAATAAGACTGGATGTAATGCATTATTATGTTTGCCTTTTTTACACTAGTAAATGCCATTTGCTGGTAAAAACACAAAATTACGCCTTGTTTTATGCAAGGTTTATGTCTTGTTATATTTCTTTAGTTATTTACATATTTGCAACTTTATTGATACACTGTTTATACAGATACAATAGTTTTTTTATAGCACACATTAAAGTCAGTGTATGCACTGAAACTGCTATTTACTAGTGTAGAAATATTTTTGTTCGAGTTTTGTAGGTTGGGGACTGACTGTTCTAGGGATTATGATTTTGGAACGTTCCCCTCAGTTTCAGACATTCATTCACAAACACATTCCTTTCTCCATTGTGTGTAACTCGTGTCTTGCTCATGTACACCCATTAATAACTGTAACATGACTAAATGTATTTTCTTTATTTGTTGGATTTATCCTGGCTAAACAGTGACCTTTTGCACTCAAGCTCAGAATCACAGAGGACCCAATACTGACCCCTGCAGCACCTCCTAAACTACATTTACAGCAACCCCAGTCTTTTTAATTCAAGATTTATATTAAAATTATGTACTGGAGCTCATGGAATTTATTTAAGTTATGGAAATGAAACAGGAAACAGGTCAACCTGTATATTTTTCTTTCTATTTTTCCAAATAACACAATTCCAAGGTTTTACCCGTTAAGTGTCAGTAAAATATTTGGGTTTCCGACCCAAAGCAATTCACACATACAGCAATGGTGGTTCAGGATGAATGTAAAATCAAAATGGAGTAACATGTCCAATGTATTACTAAGGTCAACCAATAAGGCGCTAATGCTTAATAAAAGTACCAGCAAGTTTCTAGTAGCAGCTCACACACACTGGGGTTTCTTTAATAGTTTCAATTTCACAAAAGAATGTTACCAACGTTTTTGCATTTCATATTGTTTCCTTCATGTATACAGATGTGTAAACAGTTTGCCGTTTTGAAACCGCAGTGTCTGTTTTTTTAAAGGAGGTGCTACTAGGTCTTTGCCATGACCTCATCACCTGATGTGGACTTGTACGTTAAGCTCGACTCCATGGGAACCTGCTACAGCACGGAAATGGCAGTGCTGTTCTGCCTCACTCTTAATGTACAGAGCACTGTTATGACTTCCTGTATTTTCCTGGATTAAAAAAAAAAAAAAAAAAAAAAAAAAAACAATCAAACCTCCTTGTATTCCCCACTTATATGTAAGTACTTACGAAAATACAATACAGAAACCTTCGTGTTTGGTCTCATTATTGCTCATCATGTTGTGATGGAGAGTCGTTGGTATTCCACAATGTTTACACTCGGAGAGATGCGGTACTAAACAGCAGTTTCATAGACATATCACTTGAAACAGCATAACAAGTGCGCTGTAACTTTCCATTGCCCAGGGTTAAAGGTGCTGTAAGTAAGTAACATTTGACTTATGTGACCGGATAGCCTTCATGCATTTTTCATAGGAGCTCAGGATTTTAACCTTGGAGTACACTGCTACAATTTACCGCTCAAAAAATATGCCAATAGAAAGACAAAAGTGTGAATCTGAAATGATTGACAGTCATGTAGGTGTTTTGAACTCTCTGATATTAACTGACCCCTCTGGAACCTACGTCCTGGCTAAATGTTCCCACTTGAAAAATGCAGTATCTTCAATTTGTATGACGATAAATGGAGAATGTTTTGAGTTCTTTGGTGTGAAATAAAGTCTACCAACGTATGATCAACATAAGTTAGCTAACTTACGACTAACATCAGTTCACTATATTTGTTATGGATGCCACTGAAATATTTCATCCAAAAATGGTCAAATCCAACACTTAACAAATGTTTTTTTTTAATGGTAATGACCAGCAGTAGTGTCTACATCTTAACTAAAATGGACAAGCAGCAGCTTCAAAATTATTTTGGCCACATAGTGTAGTTCAACACACTTCACCACATAATATCAGGCAATGTAAGCCATCCTAAAAAAACAAAACCTAAAGTCAGTTAATTAGACATACTACCACATAAGCAAATGTTGTGTTTTTTTTCACTCTGTATCCCTTGCAAAACCTAAACCAAGACTCAGATGTAGCTGAAAAAGGAAACCACTGCCACAGATGTGTTATTGAGCTACTATTATAGGTCTGAGCACTATTGTATGAAACAAAGGTATACAATAAACACGCTTATTTTACCACATACAGAAAGCAATACAGTTAATTCAAAAGAAACTTTTTTTTCCTTTGTATTGCAGAATTTGATGGCTTATAAAGCAGATTTGACCTAAAGTGAACCCCAATGATAGCCTGCATTAATTACTTCTTTACATTAATTACTTACTTACTACTTAATGAGTACTTACTACTGCATTAATTACTTACTTCTTTAAAATTCAAAACAAATAATGTCTGGATAATTATTTTTATTTATTTATTTTTTTTTAAATAAAGTGGCGTCTCTTACATTTACATTGAGACATATAACATTACTTGGTGTGTTAGCAAGTAAAACACTTGATGTGCTCATTTATCTTAAGCTTTGGGATCACATAACCCATGATGAATGAAATTGAATTGAAAATCAATTTGCATTAGTTTTGTAAGTGAAGCTCTTATACAAGTCAGTAGGTGGCACTTATTTTTTTCTTCTTCTTTTTTTTTTCATTCGAGCTTGTGTATTTGTTTAGTCTCCACTCTCTCTACTCCCCACGGCGCAACATCAGCTCTCTGGGGAGAAAACCAGCATGTAAACGTCTGTGCAACCGTGTATGCTACATGATGTAGGCAAAACACACACACTCACACACACACACGCACACACACGATTTCTCCCCAGAGAGGTAGGGATTTATCCACTGTCATTAAGGCAGCATTATAAATCACGGGGCAGTTCCCTAGGCTGAGAGGCATCAAGTCTAACCGAACGTATAAAGCCGAGTAGAATGGCCTGTGAGGATTCCAGTTTAGAAAAAAAGTACTACTTTCTTCAATTTTCCACAACATTTTGATAAGAAATTAGTAGATATTTACAGAGTGGCAATTTATGTAGTACGTTTCATCCATTTTTCACATTTTGACTTCATTTTGTTTTTCACATGCGATTATATTATTTATATTATATTTTGCTCATTTACAAGACACAATCCTCCATTTACATTTGAAAGGTAATTCCATGCTTGCAGTGCCGTTTAGTCCTCCTAACTCTTTTAAAAATGAAACTCATTTTTAATTGTAAAATAGCACTTGATCCAGCACATTCTGTTAATTGGGTGTGGGTTGTTTTTTTTTTTTCATATTGTACTCTGACTATTAATTGTACACACAATCTAATGAAGCCACAAGATTTAGCATGATCATGTAATCGCATCATTCTTTTAAGTCCCTGGTTTCAGTTTCAGTTGTAGGATTAATAAAATGACACCAGTGATTTTGTTAATTCAGTGCACTCTCTTGTAAAGCAAACATATGGTTTGAAGAATAAGCTGACTGAGCGCTCATTTGCTATGCTTACAGTAAATTCAGAATTGTTAACTATGTGTGCAATATCAGTATTAAACCTTCAATGTATGTGCTCAACTCTAAATAATATGGCCCTAAATAATTTCTAGTTGTGTATGCTTTATGATAAATAACTGAATACTAAATAACTGGGACTTTAAGAGGTTAACTGTGTGTGGAGGCTTTTGAATGTTGGCGAGAAAGGGACGTTCATTAGAAATGAGTTATGACATTCTGAAAAACTAATAGCGTGGGAGGAAATGGAGAGAGACAGAGAGAGAGATTTAATGAATAGTATAATTGACTGAAATTGCGTCAGTGTTCCAAGTGACTGTCATTTTCAAATTCTGATCAGAAAATACTGAATGGTCAAAAGCCTTAGCGGCAAATTGCACTGAAGGAAAAAAAATAAATAAAAGAAGCAACTCTGTTAGTAAGCACAACACATCATGTCTAGTCTCTCCTCCCCACAAATTAATGTGTTCAGGATTCATTAATATTCAGGGTCACATGTGACACAATAATCTTGGCATGAATGCATAATTAAAGATAAACAGTCAAAGAAATGTTAATGAAATGCTAGACAAGTGTAAGCAAAGAGGCTGCACTCTTTTCTGTATAAAACTCAAATGCATGTAAGTGCATGTGAGAACAGTTTTTTTTTTTTTTTTTTTTTTTGACTGACATTTCAATAGTCTTTGTAAAAGACAGTTTTACTGCATTCAGGTTTGCCTTTTTTTTTTTTTCCTGTGCAGAATTTCAAAAAGGCTAAAAGAGAAGAGCAGGCGAGCTCCGAAAGCAGGACGAAAAAGGACGGCCTTTCTTTTTATCCTCAGCACTAAAAAAATGAACACTGATTATATTTCAGATACCTTAATTAATGTACGTTTTAAAACACATTGTACAGTTAGGGACTACTATGAAAAAACAGTGTTACAAGTCTGTTTATTATTACAACAGAGCTGTTGGATTCTCGAATCTGATTGGTTGGAAGGCACTGATTCATTTTCTAGCAGCAGATCTAACTATAATTCCAGCTATAATTCATATTTATATTAATGTGCTCGTTCTAATGCGTTATCATTTCGATAGTAACAACTCATTCATGTTCATGTTACCTAAGGCTAATAATAATAATAAATGGCGAAGGTTTCAATAAGGCGATGCTTATTTTATTTGACAGTGTTAGTGCTTTGTAATATGTGAAAGTTTTTTTTGTCTTATTGTAACTAAGAAAACTAAGGACAAAGAAAAAAGCTTGAGAGCCTAGTGAGGGAACGACTGATTATAGCTGCTATTGTTACGGATGACACAAGGGGAGCTGGATGCATGCGCTGGGGAAAAGTCAGTTTATTTAGAAGTAACCAAAAGTATTTGGACAGGGAAAAAGGAACACAAAGCCAGGGTCAAAAACAAACGAAAATCCACTCGGTAATACATCCACAAGGTATATAATCCACAAAGCTAAGCAAGGTAATAAACCAAAGAGCAAAG
The DNA here is from genome assembly GCA_023630585.1 of Cranoglanis bouderius. Classification (NCBI taxonomy): domain Eukaryota; kingdom Metazoa; phylum Chordata; class Actinopteri; order Siluriformes; family Cranoglanididae; genus Cranoglanis; species Cranoglanis bouderius. The sequence goes on from CM042540.1 coordinate 19,385,933, forward strand.
CATTAATCCACAAAATAACGAGGAAAGAGTCCATGAGCCAGGAACCGCGAGGTGAGTGCACACAGAGGCACGTACATACATTACTGTGCAATCTAATACTCCGCCCCGAAGCGGACAAAAGAAGGGGTTTAAATACATGAATGAAAATAAGCTGTAACTCAAAACACCTGAAAATCATAATGAAACAATAAACAGTGAACCAATGAACAAACAGGGGCGGAGACATGACATGAACCAAAAACAGAGAACCAATAGACATACAGAGGCGGAGACATGACGTAAACCAAAACAAAGGAGCACATGGCGGAGTAAACAAAACCAAAGTCTATGAATGGGTAAAGTCCAGTTTGTGAATGGAATGCGGGGAATGCGGAAGTACACTACTCGCTAGCTTTCACGAGTAGCACCGAGAGAGAGGAGGACTCCAACAACTATAACGTACAGTTGTGCTCATAAATTTACATACCCCTTGCAGAATCTGCTAAATGTTAATCATTTAATAATAATAATAATAATAATAATAATAATAATAATAATAAGGGATCATAAAAATTGCATTTAGTTTTTCATTTAGTTCTGCCCTGAATAAGCTATTTCACATAACAGATGTTTACATATAGTCCACAAGAGACAATAGTAACTAAATTTACACAAATGAACCAGTTCAAAAGTTTACATACGCTCCATTCTTAATACTGTGTGCTGTTACCTGGATGATCAACGACTGTTTTTATGTTTTGTGATAGCTGTTCATGAGTCCATTGTTTGTCCTGCCCACAGTTCTTCAGAAAAATACTCCAGGTCCTGCACATTATTTGCTTTTCCAACATGATACATTAAGATCCAGGGGGGTGTAAACTTTTTGGTGTAAATTGCTCTATTTTGTCTTCGGGGAAACATGTAAATATCTTATGTAGCTTCTGAAGGGCAGTACTAAATGAAAAAAATAAAAAAGATCTTTAAACAAAATAAATTTACACCCCCTGGCTCTTAATGTATCATCTTGCCTTCTTGAGCATCAGTGAATGTGTGCACCTTTTGTGATAGTTGTGTACGAGTCCCTCAGTCATCCTCAGTGTGAAAAGATGGATCTCAACGTCATATAGCTGCTGTTGGAAAGGGGTTAAATATACAGAAGATGATGGAAAACCAAAGAATGTGAAGGACCTGGAGGATTTTTCTGAAGAACAGTGGGCAGTTTAACTGCTCAGGACAAACAAGGGACTCATGAACAACTATCACAAAACATAAAAACAGTCGTTGATCATCCAGGTAATGACACACAGTATTAAGAATCAGGGGTATGTAAACTTTTGAACTGGTTCATTTGTGTAAATTCAGTTATTATTGTGTCTTGTGGACTATATGTAAACATCTGTTATATGAAATAGCTTATTCAGGGCAGAACTAAATAAAAAACAAAATGCAATTTTAATGATGCATCTTTTTTTTTTTTTTTAATTATTAACATTTTGCAGATTCTGCAAGGGGTATGTAACTTTTTGAGCACAACTGTACGTGATATGAGGAACTAATGCGCCACAGCATTAAATGTAGCTTTAAATGGATAAAAAGTATGATGTGTCATTATATATATATATATATATATATATATATATATATATATATATATATATATATATATAATTGGCAAATTAAATACTGTGGTATAAGAGGAATAAAAGACAGTTTTTGGAAAATACAGTAACAGTAAGTTTTTTATCCCTTATTTCAAGGACTTTAGTGCTTGTTCTGCTGTTGCAATGTTACGTGATGACATAAGCAGATATTATATATAGGCAATACAACTATGGTACACTTTATTTTCCTTAAGAATAATGATTTGTAACTGAGCACCTCTCCCGAACCCATTTTATTAAACACAACCCCTACCATTTACATATTGCACATTTAACTGCTCAGGAAATGGCATTATTGGCAAGGTGGAACGAAGACGTTGGGAAAGAAATAGGTGCCAGGAGACAGTGATAAAGAGCTTGCCAGATATGCCCGCATATCTCCACATAATTGAGGTGTGTACGTGGCCGCGGTGATGGATATAGCTGTTTGTCTTCCTCGGAGCTGAGAGAACAGCAAATCGCTTTAAAGATGATTGAGGGTCATTTGTTAAAAAAAGAAAAAAGAAAGAAAGGAAGAGCCTGCTCGTTCAAAAGAGGCAATAACTTTCGAATGACCTTCCACTGTGAAGCAATGTGTACAGCATAACACTGATTCATTCGCCGGGTTTATATGAAGAGATTCAAAGCTCACTATTGTTTGAACTGGAAAGCTCAGAGGCAGTGTGGCTTTGTGCTCCTGTTACGCCAGAAGCTGTGTTGGGGTCGTTTAATCATCCACGAGGCGCTGAGAACTCTTGTGGAGGCACAATACTAATAAAGCAACGACAATTTCTATGAAGGCCATATATACTCACCATCCACTTTATTAGGAACACCTGTACACCTGCACATTCATGTGGTAATCTAATCAGCCAATCGTGTGACAGAAGCACAATGCATAAAATCATGTTGGTCAGGAGCTTCAGTTAATGTTCACATCAAACATCAGAATGGAGGAAAAAGTGTGATCTCTATGACTTTAACCGTGGTATGGATGTTAGTGCCAGATGGGCACTATTGGGTGAGTATTTCAGATACTGCTGATCTCCTGGGATTTTCACACACAACAATAGTTTTTACACAGAATGAAACTGGACAGTTGAAGACTAGAAAATGCCCAGGGTTTTTCTTTCTTTCTAATATTCAATTGTCTATTTTGACTGAGCCTGTGCTCATGATAGCCTCAGATTCCTTTTCTTGGCTGACAGGAGTAGAACCTGATGTGGTCTTCTGCTGTTGTAGCTCATCCACCTCAAGGTTTGATGTGTTGTGCGTTCTGAGATGCTTTTCTGCTCACCATAATTGTAAAGAGTGATTATGGGTTACTATATCCTTCCTGGCAGCTCAAACCAGTCTTTTTTCTCTGACCTCTCTTATCAACAAGGTGTTTCCACTCACAGAACTGTCTTTCGCTCAGTATTTTTTTGTTTTTTTGCACCATTCTGTGTAAACTCTGTAGACTGTTGTGTGTGAAAATCCCAGGAGCTCAGCAGTTTGTGAAAGACTCAAACCAGCCCATCTGACACCAACATCCATGCCACAGTTAAAGTCACAGAGATCACACTTTTTCTTCATTCTGATGTTTGATGTGAACATTAACTGAAACGCTTGACCTGCGTCTGCATGATTTTATGCATTGTGCTTCTGCCACATGATTGGCTGACTGGAAAACTGCAAAAATGTGCAGGTGTACAGGTGTTCCTTACTAAGTGGGCAGTGAGTGTATAATAAATATAAACACATTCATTCATTGTGCACTCTTCAATTCAGCTCAGATACTTATTCAGTTCTGCTATTTAGTTATTTACTTGACAATTAATGCCAGTTTAATTCAACTCAATTCACTCAATAAAACTCAATTCACTGTTCAATTCAATTTCAATTTAATTCACTCTTCAATTGAACTCAGTTCACTTTCATTCACTCCTTGATTCAATTCAATTCATTAATCAATTCTGTTTGGTTCCCTCTTCAATTCAATTCCCTCTCCAATTCAGCTCAATTCAACTCGATTCCCTCTCCAATTCAACTCGATTCACTATTCAATTCAGTTTCAGTTCAATTTACTTCACTCTTCAATTAAATTTAGTTCAATTCAATTCACTCTCCAATTTAACACAAACCACACTATTTCAATTCAGTTTACTCTTCAATTCAATTTATTCTCAAATTCAGTTTACTTACCTCAATTTACTATTCTATGCAAGTCAAATCAATTCTATTTATTTCAGAATTCAGTTCATTTGTAGAGCATTTTTAACGTTAGAAAATTGCTTTGTAGAAATCGGGTTCTAGACTTCATTACAAAGAAAACAACATGAAGAGGAAAATGATCAGGGGCTTAGACAAGGTGGACCAGGAGCAATAATTAAACAGTAAACAGCACAAGCTCTAGGCTCCGAGAATTTCCACGTCACCAGGTTAAAAATACACGAACCCTGACCTTCACGGATGGTATGAGTTTCAGAAGGTTTGTTCCCTTGGACAGTTTTTTCTGCTCAGAATCTTTGACAGCAGCTGTGGTTTATTATATACCATTGACAGCCACCACCTTGAGTGTATTCTTTCTTCATCAGCATGCACTGGAGCAGCAATCGCTTCGTGCACAATGCTAATCAGGTCCGCATGACAGCTTTGCTGATGACTGTGGTCATCTATCAAAGTGTCTGACTGATGCCTTGCCTTGGGTGAAAACAGATGAGTTTGCAGTCTCCGATATATTGGCGAAGCAGTGTTTGACAGACTGTATTGACATGGTTCACATCATTGGACGCTGACGTTGAGCTCACCAGACAGCGTTTGAAACACACTGCTCACACTATCGTTCCACCAATTAGAGGTGATTCATTCGCACCTCACGCGCACACAAAACACTGGAGGGATATGATGCGATCTGACTCGAGTGTGATCACTGAACATGCATGGCACATAAATACTGTTTGTGATTGTACAGCTCGTTAATTGGTTTTATACCACCGCGCTGCTGAATTATCTAATCTAATTGGTTAGAAGATGTTGCAAGACAAATATATAAATGATCATTTATATATTATTTGTGTGTTCATTTTCATTAACCACTTTATCCTGGTCAAGGTCACAGTGGAACTAGGGACAAGGGATGGCGGTCGCTCTACATAAATCCAACCCTATTAATAAAATGGGAGAAAAAAAAAATCGGTTGCTATTTAACAAATAAAAACATTTACATAACTGTTGATATGGTGAAGTTTTCTGTAAGATTTCTACCATGGGCAAATCTTCAGGAAAGAGAACTTTGCGATGAATCTGGTAAGGAAAGAACTGATTATAGTTAAATAGTTATAGCGAAAGGTGCACTTATAGTTATAAGTGATGACATTAACTTCAACTATCAATAGATAGAAATTATGATGGGTCATTCTTTAATTAATAAAAAAAAATGAATCAGTGGACATTTGCTGTGGTATACGAGGAATAAAACACTTTGGGACTTGTTATTAGTAGAAAATAACCAATATATAATCAGCCCCATCGTATTTTATTCCTTACTTGTAATCTGAAAGGAGCAGTTAAGTTATGTTTTCATTTAGTGTGGCCAAATAACTTATTATTTATGTCTTAACTCCAAACTCTCAAAGGTTTTTGGATCAATCTAACAACTCATGTGATTTCATTCAGTGCATCATGTTACACACGACGTGCATCCCAAGCTATAATGCCCCAAATAATGGAGGAAAAAACATGGTATTAAACTTACTATAGATATTTTCCTCAACCTACAAACCTCATTATGTTAAATTTTTCATTAGATAACTGAGCTTGTAAGATTTTTGCACTGTCAGAATGAAAGAAAAACTGCTTAGGTTTTCCAAATTAGTCCAAAGCCAGATAATGACCGGGGATGGCTAACTGTATCGACAACCTGTAACATTGCCTTTGGACTAATTTACAAAACCTACTGTATGTGTCAATTCAACACAGCTGCCAAGTCTAATTGCTTTCCACAACTACTATTTTATCATAGGCCTCCCGAGAGGTGCAGCAGACAAATGTTTGCCCTATTGTCCGGAGATCGCGAGTTTGAATATGCCGAGGAAGCTAGATAAAAAAATTGGCCGTGATCTCTGGATGGGAGGGATGGCATTACTCTCTCTTTCTCTGCTGTCAATCAGAGAAACAGTAGCCAATTGTCGTGTGTCTGTGAGCTCATGTATGTGGAAGAGGGCAGATAGCATTTTCCTCTAATTGTGTTACGTTGCCCTGTGACTCTGCATGAGCATCAGTTCAAGAAGTTGGTGTGTGATACGACAGAGTGCACAGTTAGCTGGTTGGTTGAAATTGGCAACACCAAATTTAGCGATCGAATGGGGAAAAAAAACCAGTTATTTTACAATATTGCTTGGATGAATTTGTGTATACATGTCCTGAATTTCCATGTTAATTATAGGAAAATGGGTGAGTCAGAGTTTTATTGATTCACATTCAGAAAGGCATGCATTAAATAAATGCAATTAGTCATGTTTATAAGGTAATGCCTGTATATTATGATCTATACTCCATAAACACTGGAGTGGTCATAGTAATTGGTAATGGTCAATAATTTTAATTTGTGAATTTGGTTTCACTTAAATTCCAGTTTTGTGCTGTGAGATTTTCTAATTAGTTCAACATAATGAAAGTATTAACTTGCAGCCTAAGTGATTTACCCAATGCCTGAAGAAAAAAAAAAAAAAAAAAAAACCTTATTATCTTCTTATGTTCTATTCATTGCCCTCTTTAGAAATAACCTATACTTTGATCTCAGACACAGGGGAAATTACACCTCATTAGGAGCTCTTGAAAATATTGAATTGTGAATTCTGTGGAAAATGGCCAGGCTTAAGGGCTCAGTGTTCTGCAGTCCAGGGCAGTCTGGTGGTTCATCTTGAGATGTGCTCATTTCTTTTAATTCACTTCTTTATATTTACCAAATTCAAGTATGACTGATGCATTAACTTTCAGTCTGGGCAATCTTTCTGCTTTGATTGCTTCAAGTGTGAAATTCTGAGGTAATTACACTGGTGGTCTGGCCAATAAATATAAAAGAAGGAGACCCGTGTGTCAATTGTGGGGTAGAGAGGCTGATTCAATTTTTAATCCTGATTTTTTTTTTTTTTTTTTTTTTTTTTTTTTTAGTTTCAGTGAGAGAAAGAAGAGAAGTTAAGCGTGGCATCTGTTACATAAGGAATAAAAAAAAAAAAATGAGGCATGCTGTTATTGGGCATCATCAACCATGGAGTGGAGTTATTGCTACCACGTTTTATTCCTCTTATACCCCAGCAATTTGCCAATGTCCGCAGTGTTTAATTTATTAGTGAAAGTAACGTCAGAGTTTTTGTCCATTTATAGTTACGTTGAATGTTGAGGGTTGTCGCAAGACAAGTTAGTTCCTGTTATTACTAACACACAACAGCTATAAACAGTCGTTCAGTAAACAGTTGTTTCAGGAATTAAAAAAAACAAAAAACAAAGGCAACCTGAGTAAACACAAAATACAGTTTTCAAACGATAATGTTATTTATTGAAGCAAAAACGTTATCCAATACCAGCTGGGCTTGTGTGCAAATGTATTTGCCCCCGTAGTTACTAATTCCCCAAATATATGAAACTGCATTCATAATGGCGTTCAGCTGGATTAGATGGAACTAGGCCTCATTACTGCAAATCCTGTTCAATCAAATCAACACTTAAATAGAACTTTTTCAACAGCATGAAGTTGGTTAAAAGGTCTTACCCAGTAAAACACTATGCCAAAATTGAAAGAAATTCCAGAACTGATTGAAATACATCAGTCTGGTAAGGGTTACAAAGCTATTTCAAAGGCTCTGGGACTCCAAAGAACCACAGTGAGAGCCATTATCTCTCTATATTAAATGGGAAAAACTATATCAAATATAAAAAAATGGAAAAGTAGTGAACCTTCCCAGAAGTTGCTGACCTTCCAAAATTCCTCCAAGAGCACAGCAAAGATTCATCCAGGAAGTCACAAAAGAGCCAAGGATGACATCAAAGGAACTACAAGTGTCTCTTGCATCAATAAAGGTCACTGTTCATGACTCTACTATCAGAACGACACCAGGCAAAAATGGCAAGGCAAAAACCACTGCTAACCCAAAAGAACATTAAGGCTCATCTGAGTTTTGCCAAAAGACACCTTGATGATCCTCAAGCCTTTTGGGAGAATGTTCTGTGCGTTGATGAAAGTGTAATTGTTTGGAAGACAGGGGTCCCGTTACATCTGGCATAAACCAAACACAGAATCCCACAAAAAGAACATCATACCTACGGTCAAGTATGGTGGTGGCAGTGTGATGGTGTGGGGATGTTTTGCTGCTTCAGGGCCCGGGCAACTTTCAATAATTGAAGGAAACATGAATTCTGCTCTCTACCAGAAAATCCTAAAGGAGAATGTCTGGGCTTCAGTCTGTAAGTTGAAACTCGGGTTGCATTTGTTTTATGTTTATTTCATTTGAAGATCTAAAACTATTTAGTATGAGATATACACAAAAACAGAAGAAATCAGGATGGGGGCAAATACAGCACTGTACCTGTTGAAGTTACAAAAAAATGCAGTTTGTTGAGAAACTGCAAAGCGTAAAAACACCTCTGTCTTGAAGACCTTACTACACTGGAAAACTTACTGTCCATTACAAAGTAACGCTGACACTCCAGACTCATTGAACAAATATTAAATAAATGTTTCTGTAAGAAAAACATCACCATTGCAAAGATGATACGCATTTCTTGGTTGAATAACATTGTTAATTACCTGCAAGTGCAGGTAAATGTCAGTTTATTAGAAACTGCAAAACTATAGGAACAGTCACCAATCCAAAACGTAAGGCAAGAGGCAGTGTGAATACAGTCCAAGGTCGCGTGATTGGCAAACAATATCCCAGGGGCAAAGACAATATTCCAGAAACGTTAATACAGGCAGAAGAGCAAAACCAGAATCAACAAAACAGTAATCAATCAGCTTGGTATAGACAGAACACAAGGTAACTGAGCAAATACTTTGCAAGGAAGCAAACACAGAATGAGGTTTATATATGTCGTGGTAATGGGTGTGTGATTGTGAACAGGTGTGTGTCATTAGAAGTCCGGTGACTGTGAACATGTAACTGTGTGTGTGTTGTGGGAAGTGGAGTCCATGGCGGCCATGTTTGTAAGCCGCTGAGTTTGCTGGGAAATGGAGTCAGAGTCGTGGCATAACTTAACAATTATTATTATTATTATTATTATTATTATTATTATTATTATTATTAGACTTAGAATAAATGTGTAAGATATTTATGTAGTCCTTAATCATCAAAGCATAATGTATGGAGAGTTATTCTGGCTTGGTGCAGCTAATTGGGAGATTAAAACAGGCAATGCATGCAAAACTCTCGGACCTTTTTATGGAGTTTGGGCTGTGAATAATGCGGGAGCTTTTTATACGCAGACTGATCATGAGCCCACTGGTGCATCATTGCTCTACTTAAGTTATAGTTGATTAACCATTTTAATTATCCCTGCTCAGCGTGTGTACGTGTCCCTGAGGAAATGCGACAGCCCTGAAGCTACTTGTGCAAGCCGTGAATTCCCCTGGAGATGATTACCGTCGTTATAGGTTTGCTTCGAGCCATCCCAGGACACCGCAGACGTTTGGTGCAATTAAAAGTACAGGCGCATCTGCTATCACCACGGTTGTCATCTTCATCAACAAATAGCAAACAACTGGATGGGCAAAGCTGTTTACTTCATTTTGACAAAGCCAGGAAGCAAATGTGGTGCAGGATTTATTTCCTGCCGTTTATTTTCTGGTATTGGGTCGCAGGTTAACATTTTAAAAAAGCACATCGCATGTTATTTGCGTCTGATAGGAAGTGGGCTGCTTTAAATGCACATCACTGTCAAAATACAATGGGACCAAATTTCTGTGGATTTCTGCCATCACACTGACATCGTGCACTCTGGTGCAGAATACAAATGCTAAACAATGGGCTTGCATTGTTGAAATAGTTATCTTAAATGGCTTACTTCTTTTAAAATAAAACACACAAACAGTCTGGAATCTTTCACCGCATTAATATTTTTGTGATGCAGCTACGTGGGCAGGGAGTGTGTTTTATATTCCTCTGTATTAGGCTGTATAATTCACAGAGCCTACTGAAACTGTAATAACTCTGTCTGCTTCCCCTCCGTCGTCCTACATCCCTACGGAAGTGTCATACACACAGCACAAGCTGCACGGAAAGACAGAAAGAATGAGAGAAAGAGAGCATGAGCTAGGCAGAGCTCCTCACTTTAAGCTTTGCCATGGGAAATTTGCAGAGACGACAGGATAGGCTTGGCCAATCAAGATGATATAATGTGGCATCTGTGAGAGAGTGATAGAAAGGCTTTAATTATACATTATAACCAAATACAGATAGATTATGAGAAGATACAAATACTGATATGACTAGGAGATGCACTATTCTTTTTTTCTTTCTTTTTTTCACCTTGTTGATACTAGAAGTGTGAATCAATACTGGGATCCCAAGCAGCCAGATACAAAGCTCACAGGACAAAGAAAGATGACATTCATGAAAAGAAACCTAAGGGTTCCTTCATTCATCCTTAGTAACTGCCTGGTCAGGGTATTGGTGCTATAAATTAGCCTACTGGCTTGTTTCAATTTTGGGAAACAGAACCAGCTAAAATGAAAACACAGTGGGCAGATACAAACAGAAATAATAGTAATAACTACTATCTTTAGTTGAGAACAATTATGAACTGGAGTGAGGTTGAGGAACAGTCCGAGCAATAATTCATACACCATGCTGACATTTCTACAGCTGTTTTGTTTGTTTTTTACCCCCAGTGTTTTTCACCATTTCCGGGCATAGTTGTAGGTTTGATTATGGTTTTTGTTTTTTTTGTTTTTTACTTAGGCCACACCCATTTCAGGTTTAAATCCAAATACAGATACTGATACAGGCACAGACAGTGGCGGGCACTGAGTTAAATCATGATATTAATTTTCAGACTAGACTTCTTTCAACGAGGTTCCAAATGCTCATTCAAATTCAAATCAACACAATTGTTTGCGGGACACTTAATCTATGTTTTGCGACACATACAAAATCCTGTGGTCTGAACTAACGAGGACATCGACATGACCAAACCTCAGAACATAACAGAGCCCTTGTTAGACATTACAGTGCTGTGCTTCTCACCAATAAGTGAAGTGTTTTGTAGAAATAAAACTTCAATATTTCAGAAAACTTTAACATAAACTTTGTTCATATTTCAGATTCAGATCATTTTTCAGATTATTGGATAAATTGCATCTATAATATGTCTTAATCTGTAGTAATAAAAATATTAAATCTCCAGAGAAAAATGCTTACTTCACTGTTCACTCAGAAACACCACATCATCTGAAACTTGATATTATTGAAGAAGGCGTTAAGCTCCGCCCACTGTTTTCTGATACACGTCCATTTGCTTTATAAACCTTACAAAACACATTATTTTTAAAACTGTTTTACTCAAAATCAATTTTTTATATATTCAGAACCAAAAAACTCTAGATGACCTACATTTGTGAAATTTTACATATTCTTTCCTGATCTCACGAAATGTTGATTGATGGATTCAAGTTGGATTCTATACTAAAATAAAAAAAGTCTCATTTGCATAAATAAATATACATTTTTAAGAAAGTTCCAATACAAAAAAAAAGCTTGAAAATATCAGCCATCCAATGACAGACTGACTGTGATAGCAATTGTTTTTTTAAATATCCTATTGACCTGTATGACCGTGTTATTCGCTTTATATATTAATTTTCATGAAGGTTGCCAATAATTCTGAAGCCAAATATATGCTTAAACTGAATACTCAATTGTGTAAAAGTGTTCGTCACTAATGTGTGAAATGCTGTTTCACTAAATTAACTAAAATGTACAGGAAGTGATTGATATTAATGTAATGACTAAAGTTTTACTGACTGAGTAAATGTCTAAAATTGTCTAAATCCATGTCAACACTACAAAAAAAAAAACCTCATGCCCATTACAGCCAATGTGAGAGCTCAAAAGCAGTAAAATCCCTCACACTTAAGGGAAAGTCTTTGCACCCCGCTTCCCATCCCAGCCGTCATTTGTGTTTGCAGCCAGTAGCTTGTACCCTAATTGTTTTTAATAGCTATCACTGCAGCAATGATTCGCTTTGTTGTCTTCTTGGCACATTCAGGCCTCTACATTAAAGTTTAAAACACGAGGGAAATAAATGAGTTGGCGTTTGTACGAGTGAGCCCACAGAGCAAATAAAAATCTCATCCACAATCAAAACAACTTCTGAGGGTAGAATGGATTCGCTGCTAGACACAAGCACAAATCAGATGCAGTAAAGATAATATTCTAACAGTGAAACGTGTGTGTGTGTTTGCGTGTATATATATATATATATATGTGTGTGTGTATGTGATGTTCTGTCAGACATACAGTACGTTATAGATAAGTAAAGAGATGTATAGCAGTAAGAATAGAAGCTTCATGTTCTGATGACTATCTAACAATGAACTGCACAATGATTCAGCACATTTTGATTTCGAAGTAAAATATCATGTTAAATACCCAATATAACTTATTTTCATCCGGACAACAAATTCTCGATTCTGATTGGTCCGAAGGCGTATTTAACAGCGTATCTGGCATTAATATAAATCACAGGTTTATATTAATGCACTCATTGTAATATGTAATAATTTCTATAGGGACGTCTACAACGAACACTCCACACAATCTAAGATTAATGACAGATACAAAACATCCATCCATGGGGTTAAGACATTGGACTTCTGATTGGAAGGTTGTGCGTTCAAATCCTAGCACCACCAAGCTGCCACTGCTGTGCCCTTGAGCAAGGCCTTTAACCCTCAACTGCTCATATGTATAAATGAGATTAATGTAAATTGCTCTGGATGAGGGTGTCTACCAAATGATGTAAATGTAAATGACATTTTCCATACTGTTTATCGTACACAGGGTCGCGGAGGAGCTTGGAGCCCATCCCAGGGAACTTGGGGAACAAGGTGGGGGACACCCTGGACAGTGTGCCAAACCATCACAGGGCACAATCTCACGCACATTCACACACCAATCAGCCTACAACGGGCGGCGGCGGGATTCAAACCCCCAACCCCTGGAGGTGTGAGGCAAACGTGCCATGATATGGTGAAGCTTTCTCTAACGCGATGTTATTATTTAATCTCCAGTGTCAGCCCTTTATAACAGTTTTTCATTTTCCACCAAAGGAAAGTCTTCAGGACAGAAGGTTTGTGCTTTCTAGTTTATCAGTAACATGACAAACTATTATTTTTGTCTAATTAACTTTTTAAAAAAAGAGAGAGGCTGATTAGGGAATGACTGTTTATAATGTAAGTGATAACAGGATCTAACTTGTTTCTATAACTATAATCGGGTGAAACTTGTGACATGTCGCTCACTGATAAATTAACAGTTGTAACTGTTGGCAAATTGTTGTTATATTAGAGGAATAAAACACTTCAGGGTGTGCTATTATTGGAAAATAAACAACTTCAGAGTGGTAGCAGTAACTCCACTTTCCGTCAGGTTGCATCACACTACCCAGGCTTTGATTACTTGCCTACATCAGCACACCTGCTCCATTGTGTTTTACTCCATACACATTAAATTATTGATGGAAATGGATGCCTACTAGCTTTTGAAATTCGTGGGAATAAAAGATGGAGAGGATGTGAATCAGAATTAACTGAATTAAAACAGTGTCCATGACCAAGATAAAATGTTTAGCGGAAAATTACTAAATGAGTTGAAGCTTGTAATTCGCCTTGTTACTCTCGGGTACATTCTGACCTTAACATTATCACAAATCGAATGTAATCTAATTTTGGTAAGAATTTAGAACAGGTCATTTTGACCCATTTTTTGGCATGCGCATTGCGTACTTTGGTGTTATGACATTAAATTGGATTTTTTTTTTAAATCTCAGCAAGAACAGGAACACCTGAAGCAGACACAGGCTGTCTGATGCGCAGGGGTGAAAAAATAAAAAGCGCGCTTCCTACATGCGTTGGGGCTCCACTGGAAGGGTAACCCTTTAAGGCACTTGATCAGGGAACCTTATAGGGCACTGCCTCATGTATTCTCCACTGAAAGGGTAGCCTTAATCACATTTTCTCACACATAGTAACACCATAAAGTGCACTTCAGCATGTTTTCCCACTAGATGGCATTTCATCACTTCTTTTTTAAAGGGCAGCCATTAGGGCACTTCATCACATTTTCGCTACTGTAAGGGCACCCTGGAGGGCACTTTATCATGTTTTATCTACCAAAGGGGCAACCAATAGGGAACTTTCGCGGTGTTTTTTCAACCATGAGGGCCCTTCATGCCCTGCTCAGTCACAATGGTTTCATAATCGATGCCAATTATCTCCCAATTAATACACTGACCAGCCTATTTTTTGTAATCAATTTAATCACGTTTTTTATCTTAACCTAGGCTGTCCTTTTTCAGCATGATTTTTTTTTTTTTTAAATCATTGAGCATAGGGGTCATGATTGACTGCATTCAATCAGTATAGTGGATTTGTGGGATTCTCGAGACAGTGTGTGTAGATTTTACATAATGGACCTAGCTGAACACACTGTGAGCTTTTATCTCAGCTCAGTCATTTCTCTCGCAGCCTAAATTTTGCAGCACATGAGAGCCTGTCTCTCTCACACCCTACCACACCACACCACACGACATATAATCATACTGCTGCTTTGATCCAACGGTACAAAATGGGATGAAATCTCTCCGCATGTATTTGAACCAGATGCATTTGGAAACTATGCTGCAAATTACTGCATCTAAACAGAAAGAACATGTCCCCTTGCCTGTGATCAGACATCAGATATCATACACACTTTAGCCCAAGACACAGTCATAGCATCACCCGTCCAGCTTTGGCACTGTGTAAAACTTATTTGCTCTAAAATGTCATATCAAGCACATTTTGTGTGATTTGTCCAACACGCTGTCATGCCTTAAAGCTGGCACAGCCGTCTGCAAAACTGTCACTCCATCACTCAAGTGTGAACACTGCAGGGTTTTTTTTTCAATAGGTCTATATAGGAACAAGTAACAGCGAGAGGTGTGTGGGTAGAAGATAGCCTGTTCTATTAACCACGATTGATCTGCTCGTGAATGCTTGGGTAACCCACATGTGTATTCATGAGTAAACAAAGCAAAGTGCACAAAGTCTTCTGAGAAGCTGCAGCCTATACACGTATTTATTTATTTTATTACTTTGACAAATCAAAATAGTGAAATAAAAGTGTGATTTAAAAATAATACAATTTCATGACTTTGATTTAGCATCTTGTGGCTTGTTTGAATAGTGCACACAGGGTAACTGGGCATGTAATATGTAAAAATAATAAGTTAATAATAATAATAATAATAATAATAATAATAATAATAATAATAATAGGATGTGCTGGATCAAGTGCTATTTTATAAGGGTGGAAGCCATATTGTTAAATGTGATCATTTGCAAAAAAAATAGCCTACTAGACTACTATAAGATTTATTTCAATGCTTGATACTGTCTCATACATACCTCATACTAGTTTTTTTTTTAATTGTCTCTTGCTTTTATGTTACATTGCAATACATTTGACAACAAAAGGAAAATATGCTATTTCCTTCTTCAGTCCACATTTTCTATCCCACATTTTTTTCAAGTTTAAAGGCAAGTGCTTGTGTTTAATGGAAGCAGTCAAGACACTATTGAAATAATTCACCTTTGAAAAAAATCTGGCAACATTGGAGGCATGAACTATTGTACATGAAGGTAATTTGCATAAAATGAATAAAAGACCCAGAAACTTGACTTAACCAGGTGTGTAGTCAAAGCATGAATAAGTGCAAATTTACACATAAATATTGCTGCAATTCTGAATACTGTGTGTTTTACTAGAGTAAATCAATCAAAGAATCATAATCGACGGGTCAAAACAGGCAGGCAGGCAAAAGTTAAATAATTTAAACAAGTTAAACAAGGGTAATCCATAATCAAAAACAAGGGAAACGTACAAGGGTCTAAACTAGACAAATAAGAAACCTGAGAATGCTTAGAAACATGGAATCCAAGGCTTGAACTTATGACATCTACTTTGCAAGTAGACAAACTGATCAGATCTAAACATATAACAGGTGAACACAATAGGGTAACAAATCAATAACAGGACAAAACATGGGAACCACCATGTGAAGGGAGAAGCTGTTACATTAAATGTTATTTCCTATATTCCATGCTGTAAACTTCTTCTGTTAAGGCGTTGGACTACCGATTGGAAGGTCGTGAGTTCAAATCCCAGCACCACCAAGCCGCCACTGTTGGGCCCTTGAGCAAGGCCCTTAACCCTCAATTGCTCAGATGTATAAATGAAATAAATGCAAATCGCTCTGGATAAGGGCATCTGCCAAATGCCTTAAATGTAAATGTAAATTACAAATAAATATGCTTAAAGTGTTGAGGTTGCATGAACATTGAAGTAGGAGATAGAAATCTCAAAGCTGGAACATTCTAGATTACCAATTCTTACAAACACAGAATTAATTTGGAGTGTTCACATACAGTACCATGCAAAGGGAACTGGGACACTGCCATGTTTTTTTTTAATTTATCTTTTAATGAACCGCTGATGCTTAAAGTTGGAAATAACGGATGGCCAACGTGAGCTAATGTGCAGCATCACAGGTCATTTAGCTACAGTGAATGTGCTGGGTGTACAAGGAGGAAACATAATAATATGTGTGCTGCAATCTCAGGTAATGCTCTGATCCACCATGTTCGGATTATTGGCCACTACAACACACACTATACAAGCGTGACTTGCTACATTATGGGGCAATTTGGGACAATATCAGGTTTCACTACTCCAGTCTTACTCACCAGCGAATGTTGATGGAGCGTCTTTCTTTGTGTTCACCATTGGATAAATTTCTCTCAGCATGGATCTGGAGGTAGAATGGTGTCCAAACAACATTTTCTGGAGCCAGTGGATCAAACTGTAGTTAGGTAGATATCATGAATAGCAGAGGATGGTGCAACATGAAAGAAGGAGAACAATGTGAAGCTGCCCCAAAGTTCATTATTTTCCTGTATATCAAGCACTATGATATAAGACTGAGCCTTTTACTCAAATTCAAATCGACAGACAAAGTCATCATCAACAACAACAACAACAACAAAACAGGCAAAGGTAAATCAGTTAGAATATAAGAACATTGCAGGGCAATCAAACTCACAAAATGAAGCCATTAAGTGGCAAAACTTGCTTTTGTGTTAGGGAGAAATATTCTTCTCCTGTTTTGTTTTTGTTTGTTTGTTTGTTTGTTTGTTTGTTTCGGGGGTCCTCAATCAGATGTGAGAAATGTGTCTGAGGAAAAAACATCTTTTGTTTTTGTATTTTTTAATTTTTATTTTGTAAGTTTTATTACAGCCCTCATTGTAAACACCTGATTCTGACATTCAAATGCTCCTGGAGGCTTAATTATCTAAATCAGGTGTGATAAATTGGGGGTTTGTGAATAATTAAAAACTGCTAAGTATAAGAGACTGCTAGCAACAAAGGTTGTGAAGGATATTTTCCAATATAATACATTAGGGTAAATAACCTCACTGCACACCAGTGGAATATTTTATAAAACATCCTGAACTAGATGTTCTTGTTAGCTTTTTGTCAAATTGATTTAATCCTAAAATATATCTGAACAATCAATTTTTTTATGCACCTCCACCATCAAGTAATTTAATTTTCATTTTAAATGTTCAGTTTGGAAGGTATTAATATGTTTGAGCTCAATGCCTAGAGTGTTTAAAGATTACTAAATCTTTTTTTTTTTTTTTGAGTGTAGTGGCCTGGGAAAACTCTTTACATGCTAAAATTGTGACATTTTCTACTGTGTATAGCATTTAAAGATTTCATTCCAATTCCATGGAAATAAACATGACCATTTACCATGGAAAACCAAAGCTCCAGGTGGTGGAGCTGGACCTGATCCAACTCGACTCCGCCCAGGTAGGAGGAGCTAGATCTAGGTCCGACTTCATTCCATGGAGTTTTTGTTCTTACAAAACATTTTCCATTGCCATCTCTACAGTTTAAGTGATAGTGCGTGTTCATCACGGATAATTTGACAACTATTTATACCATTTACAAAAAGATCTATTAGGCTCATATCTGTTTGGCTATGGCACATATTCAAAAACTTGATCAAAGCATGATTTTCTGTATTAGAAAAGCACTAGGAAGCTACCAATTAAAGGTCAATATTTTCATTTCTTACTAATATAAATAATGTGGAAAATTATGTAGAAATTATTAAAAATAATAGCTTAAGCCATTGTCTCAGAACAAGCTGGAAAAAAAAAAACAGTTTAGAAACCTGCCTTCTGGTCAGGAATGTTTGTTTGTATTTGGATTGGCCTCTTGTCAGTCATTTTATAGACACGCCCCCTATACATCTTCACATACTCCTAAATCATTGTGAGGGGGGACTGCATGTTTATAGGGTTGTAACTTGTCCGCATGTGGTTGAAAGTGATGTCATGACAGTCCTTGCTAATGAGAACTCTAGTTAGCATGTTCACTCTAGTTGAACTACCATATGTTATGGGGGTGGAGTTTTGTGTACATGGATGGAAATGGGGGTGGGTTCAATGAATAAAAAAAAATCATTCAAATCTTATTCGGCTCCACTCATTTAACCGTTAGAGTCCTATTTTTCACAAATCGTACCTAATGTACCTTTAAAACATCTTTAGGCCATTTTTACATCTGTGTTTGTTAATCTACTGTGATATGAACATGTTTTCTGCAGGCAGATATCTTAGAAAGTTATTGAAACACTTCTGCATTGTTTTGTGAAATAGTCTGTCTGTTGAGGTGTCTGTTGAGTATATTATAGGCAGAAAAACCTGTTTGTTGTTTGCAAGAATTCTGCCGCAGTCACAGAAATACTGTGAAAATCAGGGTCATTTTTGGTTATGCAGTCACCATCCAGTACTCTCTGCAGCTTAACAGCTTAATCAAGGGCCAAAACGTGGTTATGGGTTAATAAAGTGCCTCTGTGAACACAGCCGCATCCCAGCATGTTCCTTTCATAAGGTGACAAATAGTTCTCTGGCACATCCGATTAACAATCATAGCAGGACAGGATGAATATGAATTTAATTAACTTGAAATTAGGATTGTGCACATGAGAAGACAGCAGTGCAATACTCAGCTCTTTGTTTTTGAAGTCTCCATGTGAGCTGAGACAGTAATTCCTTTTGCCTCACCTTCCCTCAAGGTTTCATATGATATTTTTTCTGTTTTAATTTGATCTGATGCCCCATCTGTTTTGCCATTTGTAGCACACTCTGAAGACTTCAGGAGCCGTGCTGTGGAAAGGCGAGGAACCTCGGCTGTGTGTCTGAGTCTTCATTAAGTGCCGTAGGGTCACTCGGGTCATAAGCAGTTATGGGAACTTTCTGTTGTAAAGAGACATGAGACTTTGTATTTATAGGGGCGCAATAGATCAAAGGCGATTCGGGAGCTGTTGGTTGTAAACAGTGTGGTAGGCTGGTTAAGGCAGAGCAGAGTTGGGACCTTAAGTCTTTCAAGGTTTTGAATTATATCTGTATAAATCTGAGCTTCAAATTTATGTTCAGTAAATGAATTAAACTCAATCTTGAGCAGGTCTTGGATTGATGCATGAATCCATCTTGTATACAAAAAAACAAGTAAGCAATAAAACACTTGGGGGGTCCTGTTATAGGAAAATAATGAAAGGGTAGTGTTATGGCACCCAGTGTGAAGCGTAGTTACTAGGGGTGCAACAATACATCGTGACACAATGCATCGCAATGCAAAAATGTGATGATCGTGGAAATGTGCGATTCACATAGTGGAAAGCCGCATCCTATTTTTAATGCATCTAATGCAGTTGCACTGCTTGAACACCAGAGGTCCCAATCTGCGCATCCCAAAGAGTTCAACTACACAGCGATTCACGTGTTCACGTTCTTTTGTGGCGAGCCTGCGGTGTCTGCACTTCTGAAATCCCATAGCCTGATCGCTCTAGATTGAAATGACCAAAGCTCATTATAGATTATATGGTTGACAACCATGTTATACCAGTTAAAAAGAGCCCTTCTATAGCTTTCAAATGACACCAAAGGCCACGGGAAGTGGGCATTTTAACCGACTTTGGAGCTCTAATTCTGCTACTTAGCTCATTATATTTCAGTTGACCATTTTCAAAGTCACATAGATACTTTATTCAATATGTCAATTAAAATTGTAGTTACTGTTACCACCCCACAGTTGATTACTTTCCAATAACAGCATGCTGCAAAGTGTTTTATTCCTCTTATGTCACAGAAATTTGCCAACAATTTAAATTTCAAATTAACTAAAGACACATTGCTCTTCTTACCAGCTTATAGTTACATTTAAAGTTGTGAAACGTCTGCAAAAGAAGTTAGTTTGTGTTAAGACCAACGTTACAACAGTTGTTCCCTCACCAGTCTCTTTTTTTTCTCTCAAGTATGTTAATAAGACATAAGAAAATCGCAAGAAAGCTGTGATGAAGATTTTCCCATGGTGGAAAACTTACTGACTGTTACAAAGCACTGACATTGGAGACTCCTTCCATAAATGCATCTACTTACAAAAAATGTCATCCTATCAATGATCTAGACGTTCTTCTTTGTGAAATAACAAAAAAAAAAACCCTATTACAGATGGATTACAGTCCTTAAGTTGTTACTATAGAAAAAATAATGTATTAAAATAAGCACATTAATATAAACCTCAATTGTTCATTACAGTGGGGACTATTGTCACTATTGTCACCCCACTGTCAAATTGTCAATTTGACTCTATCAGACTCTGCACACATGTGAATCTTATGAATCCCAATGGTGACAAAGAAGGTATTCTTCTGAACTCCTGTGGTCTGAATTGATGAGAGAAATCTGCATGCACAAACCTATGGGATTATAAAAGGGCTTAAAATGTTCTCCATGGAGGAGTGTCCAGCATCCCTCTTCAAGTGTCTCCAACCTGTGTTAGACATTACAGGAAGAGACTCAGGACTGTCATTCAGTTGTATTAAAACAAAACTATTCAGGGTCATCATACGTTTAAGCTCAAAATATCCCCCATTGCATGTGTTTTTCTTATTGTCATCAAGGGTGCCGATAATTCTCCACCTGATAATTATTCCACCTGATGTGAATCAAATTAAATGACTCAGAACAGAACATGTTTGCACACCCCATCTGTTAAAACACCTGTAATTCTTTTTAAAACCCAACACTTGTGTAAAGAAAAAAAGAAAACCGTGGCTGCGTTTTTACAGACAAGGAGTTTGAGTCTGAGATTATGGGAAATGTGCTCCACATTTCATTTCTTTCTTCTTCAAAAAGCATCATACGTCTGTCTCAATGCTTTATATATTAATAATGTCACTTCTGTTGAATATTCTTTATGTAAACAATTGCTCTTGTTCTGCGTGATCAATTTTCATTCAGTTTCTCCAGTAAAGTCTAATAATTTTTTTACATTCTGTTAGTATTAAAATGGCAAATGTGCTTATAAGTATTACAAAAGTTTAATAATTTTTTTTTTTTTTTAAACAGGATAAAGTTACACTGCTAACTTAAATATCAGGCTAATTAAGGAATTCAGACACAGTACTCTATTCGCTTCCACTGCTCATCTCTATTAACAAATATTTACTCTGCTAATGCAAAGCTCAAACATGAAGAGAGAGTAGAAAGAGAGTCCTTATGACCATCTTATTATCTTCTGGCTGGTTTCTTAGCAGCGATATAGTGGGTAACGTTTCTACCTCGCAGCACCAGTGTCCTCAATTCGGTCCTGAGCTCAGGTGACTCTCCATGTGGAGTTTCAGATGCTCTCCACACGTTCATGTGGATTTTTTCTGCGTTTTCTGGTTTCCTTCCACCTCCCAAAAACATTGGTAGGTGGATTAGATACAGTAAATACACATGAAAGGTAAGATGACAGATGGACATTTCATAGAGGATGTCTCAGTACTTTAAAATAATAATAATAATAACTGTTGTTTGTTTTTTTTTAATGACAGTTGATGAATGGTAATTGAAGGTTCATCTCCCTTTTCTCCTCCATGTTAAGACAAAGCGATACATTTCATAAAAACTTGAATGCCATGTCATGTTCAGAAGTGTTACATTTTACAGCTGATGTTTTTTTATTGGATGATAATAATCTACTACATAGCAATCAAATAAAATGCTGTTTATTGATGCTTGTTAAAAAATCTTATAAATGCCACATAAGTGGAGGCATAGCAGTGAGTCAAGTTGACCGAGCCTGATGCTCATACATCAAGCCTACATATGGTGTGTTTTCATGACCGCAGTCATCTGTTGTAGTTTTCTGGAAGCTTCTGTTGTTTAATCTGCAAAAGCTGGATCCGCGTTCCATATTTCAGGCTTTTGGATGAGACCATATGTTTCTGCACCTGGACAGCTCTTTTTATAAATCCAGCACAATTTACAGGGGCAAACAGAAAAATCGCAATGTTCAAATCCAAAAGCATGCACAGCATTATAAATGGCACTGAATTATCACGCCTTATCACTGATCTCTCCGTAACTTACAACCTGGCATAACCCTCTTCATTCAATCAACATTACTTTCTATGTAGGGGGAGAGCGAGGTAAGCTGTCAAGTTGTCTAATACATACATGCTAAAGAATCAGAAGGTGTATATTAATTTGACAATTTGATTAATATAAATGACAGCTTTATATTAATGTTCTAGTTCTCATATGTTATCATTTCTGTAGTAACAACTCATACAAAGAGGCTTTTATGGCGGATACACAGTCTAATTTGTTTTTAAACTCTTGTGTTGTTGATGTGGTGAAGCTTTCTGTTAGGAAATATTTATGTAACACTTATGGAAGGAGTCTCCAGTGTCAGCCTCCAGTGTCTTTGTTTCAGTCAGTGACAAAATCAATATTTACAATGATTTGTGTTATTATGTGCTGAAAAATCCAGTGTGACAATGCACAATCTTGTGACACTGTCACAAGTGCACAGCCTCTTTCACACAGCTGTCTATAAAAATAAGATAGGAATTTATAATTAATACAAAATATGTCCCTGAGACTTCATCCTTTCACTTGGTATGACGTTTATTCCATTGTAATGTATCATGCCCATATACGGTTGGATGCCATAACAGGGATTGAAAAGTGAAGCCAAAGTGAGGCACTCTAGTGGCTATAGTACAATTGTAACCCCGCCCATTCAAGTGTAAAGGTACGTTCACACATACAGCAACTCGCAGTGACAAAGCAACTGGAGACCATTCATTGTCAATGAGAGCTGGCGACTTCCAGCGACCGTTGGCACCTAGATGTGGGCGTGTCCAGCAACACGACAAAGTTGAGAAAAGTTTAACTATTCACAAATTTGGAGTGACTTTTTTGGAGTGACTACCAATGGGAGTGAAGACAGGAGAGCGCACATGATCCGTGATCTGCCATGCTGCCTGCAAGTCCGAATTGTTTCATGGACCCAGACAGTCCGGCACCTGCGTTTTCGCCGTAGATAGATGGCCTCAATGGGAAAGAGCTCACACACACTGCTTCTTCTTCATCTTGTAGGATATGATGCATAAATACACTGGTAAATTTTATGTACAAACGCTGTCCCTCCAGAATGCTTAATTTTAGCGGCAAGAAAACTGGTTTGTTGTCAAAAGTGGAATGCTAGTTGTGCCACCCACTGATAAATGTTACTATGGCAACCAGTAGTAGGAACGCCTAATGGTGACTTCATAGTACAATGACAAGCCAAACTTATATTTTAAATTACATCTCCACAAATTATTTTCGGAGAATAGTGGTCTGTCATTTTTACAAGTTGAGTCGACCTTGATATCCCCCCCACCCCCAGTATTTTTCGTTGCGATAAATGCGTTTCACAGGAGTAATTTAATGATAATTAAAAGCCTGCGGTTGACGAGGTGATGACAGTTTTGGTGTGGGCTGATGGACAGCAAGAAATGACAGCCTAACCTCATGAATGCACATGCACTTTCCAAAGCTCTTCCTGAGATGATAGAACAGCAAACTTCATCTGACATCTTTCCAAGCTCTGTGAAAATATACAGCGTTGACAACTTTGACAGTTCTGTAGCAAAGCCATGTGTTGTTCTGCTGTAATCTGTTCTAACAGACACTCAGCAGGGAGCTCTTTGCAGTTTTTCTGGAATGTGGCTCATTTTGATGCCTAAGCTAGCTCGTTCACTAGCTACCTTAATGCTAGATAACATTAGCAAACTGAAACCTTGAAAGGAAGATGAAATATTTGCCCACTAGCTAGATATCGCAATATGAATTTGGTTTGGATATTAAACGGTTTGGATATCACACCTTTTTAAACACATTCAACCAAGAGAATGAGCAGAGTGCACTTCGAAACCATTCAGATGGGTAACTTGCAGGAGTCAGAGCTAGATGAAAATCATGGAGATCAGCGATTTTGTTCACAAAATATATGTTGAATTGAGTAGAAATATTGACTGTTGTTTTTCAGTTGGTACATTACATTGCTTATACTTTAAATGACTTTGATTACATGAGCTAGAAAATAGTAACTCACTCAGTCATTGCTCAAAGCTCTAAAATGTTTTCCAGACAGCACTAAAATCAATACACTAGTGCAAATTATACACCTACAAGTAACCAACATGATTCAGATATTAATTAATGACGCTGGCCCTGCTTTTCATCTACTGAGCAAACTCAATCAAGATGGCGACTTTCAATTCAACCAAATTTAGGCTTCAAGACCGCACAATGGGAGTCAGTGGCACCGTGTAGAAAAGACGTGAAACAAAACAAAATTCAATTGATTTTGAACCGGTGCCTTCATATTACTGTTGATTTACACCAACTGTCTTTGTAAAGAAACACCTGATAAAGGTTCTTTGTATCAGCAGTTGTACCTACATCTTGTTGAGCCTCCCAGGAAAAAAAAAAAAAAGTAAAGTAATTTTCTTAAACCATTACTAAGCCTGACAAAAGCCTGAGAAGCCAGTTCTTTCTGGCAGATCAACTCGGTGTGGAGAAGTCAAGTTGAAAGAGATTTTTTTTTCTCGCCTAGAGAAAGAAGGGCAAGAATCATTTAAAAGAAAAAAATCAAAGGGTGAATCAAAAGCAGGTGGGATTTCTTTGGCTGGCTGTGCATTATTTTCTCATACGCTGGGAATGGAATGGCTTGTCCGGGCCATTTGATCGTGTGGGCAGAGAGCTTTACGCACAGCTTCTCACAGGCCTTTCAAGCTGAGCAAATGTTTATTTCTTCCTCATACCTCATTTGGATGCACCGAAAATACCAAGTCATGATGCTGATTTGCTCTTGGAATAAAAGCGAAGC
Source organism: Cranoglanis bouderius (assembly GCA_023630585.1). Lineage (NCBI taxonomy): Eukaryota > Metazoa > Chordata > Actinopteri > Siluriformes > Cranoglanididae > Cranoglanis > Cranoglanis bouderius. The sequence continues at coordinate 19,411,068 of CM042540.1, forward strand.
CATTTATGCGGATGTATAGGCATGGAGTATGTGGATGGCAGAGGTGGGTGCATTCTCTAAATATGAAACAAAAATAAATGACTAAGTTGGTGTTGGAAGTTTGGCATTTAGAAGCCATCTGTTCCAAATTTGGAGGCTAGACCTAATGATTTACCGTCTCATTGAATCCATTTATTATTTATGAAAGGCAACAAAAAACAAGTTCTGGTGGCCTCTCTGTTGTTTATTCATGTTTATAACTTTACAAAATTAAAAATGACAAAAATGTCCCACAATCGTGTTGCAGATCCATATTTTTACACACATATGTCAACTAGGTATAGAGTTTTTTTTATTAATCCTTTTTTGTGAAAAACACACCCATATTCATAAATCATTATAACTATGTAACCTAGTAACCTAGTAACCTCTAGTAATACTACATCATAAAGCTCTAATAGTTAATAATTCCTTGGTAACTTAAAATCGTTATATTTATCACCAATTATGAAAACATTACCAGCATTTAAAATGTCCACATTAAACATCAAAATGGGGGAAAATGTGATCTCTGTGGCATGGTTGTTGGTGTCAGATGGGGTGGTTTGAGTATTTCAGAAACTGCTGATCTCCTGGGATTTTCACACACAACAGTTTAGAGCTTACACCGAATAGTGCGAAAAAAGCAGCAGTTCTGCAAGCTTGTTGATGAGAGAGTTCAGAGGAGAATGGCCAGACTGGTTTGAGCTGACAGAAAGGCTACGGTAACACAAATAACCACTCTTTACAACCGTGGTGAGCAGAAAAGCATCTCAGAATACACAGCATGAATGGGCTACAACAGCAAGCTTTTGATTGGATAAATGCAATGAGCAGGAGTACATGTGATTTTATTAAAGGGGCTTAATTCCATCCATCCATCCAATTTCCATCCTGCTTATCCTACACAGGGTAACGGAGAGCTCAGGGAGGCTCAGGGAGGTCTGAGCACACCCTGGAAGGGGTGCCAACCCATTGCAGTGCACAATTGCACACACTACAGACAATTTTGGAAAAGCCATTCAGCCTACAACACATGTCTTTGGACTGGGGGAGGAAACCCCAAAGCAGAGGTGGGATTTGAACCCATAACCCCAGAGGTGCGAGGCAAATGTGATGAGAAATGGTGTTTCAATGCCTTTCTTCCATTTTACGTTTATGGCATTTGGCAGACGCCCTTATCCAGAGCGACTTACATTTATGTCATTTATACAACTGAGGGTTAAGGGCCTTGCTCAAGGGCCCAACAGTGGCAGCTTGGCAGTGCTGGGATTTGAACTCACAACCTTCTGATCAGTAGCCCAACATCTTAACCACTTTCTTATACTGTAAGGTACTAAATGGGTAGCTAAATGGGTACGCACGCACGCACGCACACACACACACACATATCAAAATTTCAATATTGTATTGTTCTTATTATTCCATATCCAGTTTGGTTAGAGAAAAGAAGCCTATTATGAATACGGATTTTCAAACAAATCTTGACGTTTTAAGCATGAGTGTTTTGCTTTGTTTGCTGTGATAACATGAACAACTCTGATGCCTGATCAATGGACGGCAAAAAAATAGACTTGCCTATTCTTATTTACAATTACTTGTTATTCTTCTTTTCTTTCTAAGCCATCATGGAAATAAAAGGGTTATTTCTTGGATCTTGATTTTGAATCTAGCCACAGGAGATCACAAGCCAGTGTACTTTTTGTGCCGGTCCCAAGCCTGGATAAATAGAGAGGGTTGTGTCAGGAAGGGCATCCGACGTAAAACTTTTGCCAAATTCAATATGCGAATCACTAACATGACTTCCATACCGGATCGGTCGGGGCCCGGGTTAACAACAACCGCCATCGGTGCCATTGACCTACAGGGCACTGGTGGAAATTGGGCTACTGTTGGTCGAAGAAGGAGAGGAGGAAGGTGTGTTAGAGGAGGAAGGCGTGTCCGTAGGCAGAGAGAGAAGAGGAAAGGCAGGAGTTTAGGACTGAAAGTAGGGACTTTGAATGTTGGTACGATGACAGGTAAAGGCAGAGAGCTGGTAGATATGATGCAGAGGAGGAAAGTCGACATTCTGTGTGTCCAGGAGACCAGGTGGAAAGGGAGCAAGGCTAGAAGCATTGGAGCAGGGTTTAAACTGTTTTATCATGGTGTGGACAGGAAGAGAAATGGAGTAGGAGTGATCCTGAAGGAGGAGTTTGTGAAGAATGTTCTGGAGGTAAAGAGAGTGTCAGATAGGTTGATGAGTCTGAAGCTGGAAATTGAAGGTGTGATGTTGAATGTTGTTAGTGCTTACGCTCCACAAGTAGGTTGTGAGCAAGAGGAGAAAGACAGATTCTGGAGCGAGCTTGAGGAAGTGACGCAGAGTGTTCCCAGAGGTGAGAGAGTGGTGATAGGGGCAGACTTTAATGGACATGTTGGTGAAGGGAATAGTGGGGATGAGGAAGTGATGGGCAGGTTTGGTCTTCAGGTAAGGAACCCAGAAGGACAGAGGTTGGTAGACTTTGCTAAAAGTATGGAGATGGCTGTGGTGAACACGTACTTTCAGAAGAGACAGGAACACAGGGTGAAATAAGAGTAGTGGCAGGAGCACACAGGTGGACTATATCTTATGTAGGCACTGTAATCTGATGGAGATTAGCGATTGCAAAGTAGTGGTAGGAGAGAGTGTAGCTAGACAGCATAGGATGGTGGTGTGTAAGATGACTCTGGTGGTGAGGAAGATGAAGAGAGCAAAGGCAGAGCAGAAGACAAAGTGGTGGAAGTTGGAAAAGGAAGAGTGCTGTGTGGTTTTCAGGGAGGAGTTGAGACAGGCTTTAGGTGGTCAGGAGGTGCTTCCAGATGACTGGACTACTACAGCCAAAGTGATCAGGGAGACAGGTAGGAAGGTGCTAGGTGTGTCATCTGGAAGGAGGAAAGAAGACAAAGAGACTTGGTGGTGGAATGAGGAAGTTCAGGAGAGTATCCAGAGGAAGAGGTTAGCTAGGAAGAAGTGGGACAGTGAGAGGACGGAGGAAAGTAGACAGGAATATAGGGAGATGCAGCGTGAGGTTAAGATAAAGGTGGCAAAGGCCAAACAGAAAGCTTATGAGGACATGTATGCAAGGTTAGATAGTAAGGAAGGTGAGAGGGATTTGTATCGGTTGGCGAGGCAGAGGGATAGAGATGGTAAGGATGGGCAGCAGGTTAGAGGGATTAAAGATAGAGATGGAAATGTGTTGACAGGTGACAGGAGGGTGAGGGAAAGATGGAAGGAGTACTTTGAGGAACTGCTGAATGAGGAAAATGACAGAGAGAGAAGAGTAGTAGAGGCAAATATTGTTGAGCAGGAAGTAGAAAGGATTAGCAAGGGTGAAGTTAGGAGAGCTTTGAAGAGGATGCAGAGAGGAAAGGCAGTTGGTCCTGATGACATACCAGTGGAGGTATGGAAGTGTCTAGGAGAGATGGCAGTAGAGTTTTTAACTAGGTCGTTCAACGAGGTCTTAGAGAGTGAGAGGATGCCTGAGGAATGGAGGAGAAGTGTTTTGGTGCCGATTTTTAAGAACAAGGGAGATGTGCAGAGTTGTGGAAACTACAGAGGTATTAAGCTGATGAACCATACAGTGAAGTTGTGGGAAAGAGTAGTGGAAGCAAGGCTAAGGGGAGAGGTGAGCATTTGTGAGCAGCAGTATGGTTTCATGCCAAGAAGGAGCACTACAGATGCAATATTTGCTTTGAGAATGTTGATGGAGAAGTACAGAGAGGGTCAGAAAGAGCTGCATTGTGTCTTTGTAGATTTAGAGAAAGCGTATGACAGGGTGCCAAGAGAGGAGCTGTGGTATTGTATGAGGAGGTCTGGAGTGGCAGAGAAGTATGTTAGAGTGGCACAGGATATGTATGAGAGCAGTAGGACAGTGGTAAGGAGTGCGGTAGGTGTGACAGAGGAGTTCACAGTGAAGGTGGGACTGCATCAAGGATCGGCTCTGAGCCCCTTCTTGTTTGCGGTGGTGATGGACAGGCTGACAGATGAGGTCAGACAGGAATCTCCATGGACTATGATGTTTGCGGATGACATTGTGATCTGTAGTCAGAGCAGGGAGCAGGTGGAGGAAACTCTAGAGAGGTGGAGGTTTGCTCTGGAGAGAAGAGGAATGAAGGTTAGTCGCAGCAAGACAGAATGCATGTGTGTGAATGAGAGGGATCCAAGTGGAACAGTGAGGTTACAGGGAGAAGAGATAAAGAAGGTGCAGGATTTTAAGTACTTAGGGTCAACAGTCCAGAGCAATGGGGAGTGTGGAAAAGAGGTGAAGAAGCATGTGCAGGCAGGTTGGAATGGGTGGAGAAAAGTGTCAGGTCTGTTGTGTGATAAAAGAGTACCAGCAAGAATGAAAGGAAAGGTGTACAGGACAGTAGTGAGACCAGCGATGTTGTATGGTTTGGAGACAGTTGCACTGAGGAAAAGACAGGAGGAAGAGTTAGAGGTAGCAGAGCTAAAGATGTTGAGGTTCTCTTTGGGAGTGACGAGGATGGATAGGATCAGGAATGAGTACATCAGGGGGACAGCACATGTGAGATGTTTTGGAGACAAAGTTAGAGAGGCCAGGTTGAGATGGTTTGGACATGTTCAGAGGAGGGAGAGTGAATATATCGGTAAAAGGATGCTGAGGTTAGAGCTGCCAGGCAGGAGGCCGAGAGGAAGACCAAAGAGGAGGTTTATGGATGTAGTGAAGGAGGACATGAAGGTAGTCTGTCTGAAAGAAGAGGATGCAGGGGATAGGGCTAGATGGAGGCAGATGATTCGCTGTGGGAACAGCCGAAAGGAAAAGAAGATTTCTTGGATCTTGATTTTAGTAATTCCTCCCTTATATATAAAAGAAGACGTAGTCTATTGTGTAGGTATTATTGGTCTGTGTTTACTCTGCAGCACAAACAGCAACATTGTTTGTTGCACGATCTATGTTCCATACTACTGTATGTTAAAAAAAATTGTCTTTTGTGTTCTTGCATCTGGCAGCTCACAAATGTGGCAACAAACGAAAGCTTTTCACATGTCACCTTTTGCGACAAGGCAGTAGTTATCGGAAAAGCCTTTGCATTTCAATTTTGCTAAAAAAACAAACAAAAAACTTCCAAGTAAGTAAAGCATCGAAAAAGTGGGGCGCTTTGAAACATCTCAACATGCTACTTGGAAGTCATACTTTACAGGCTATAATCCTGAGATACAGAGGCATATTGGAAGCAGCATACTGATATGGACCGAATCCTCCAAATGTCACCATTAGCTCCTTTGATGGACAGATAAAAAAATATCTGAACCAAAATATCATCGGCTGTCCCATGCCTAGAAGCACATGAGCGCAGTCAGCATTTGGTTAATGGCCGTCCAGGCTTTGATGCCATCAATGAGCATGAATTGTTTATAGAAATGGCTCCTAATTCCATCTCATCTCATTTCGGGCTTTGTGCCTGCATCTGTCGAGCTCATGTATGTATTTGGACCTGGAGGGCTAATACAAAACAAAAAAAACAACAAAAAAAAACAGATTGGATAAAGATGTTTCTTACTACATAGAGACACAAAACACAAAAACACATCACACATGGATGCTACTTGACTAAGCAGAGTGACGAATCAGATTCATTGGAGCGCAGATCACCCGGAGGGCTTGCTATTAATGTTCTCTCCATCTCTCACTCATGGTTATGTGCAGTAAATAATGCATCAGCGGTGATATGGAATAAGCAAAAGTCTATAGATACATTATATTAATGATTCACTGAAATGGCAAATACCACAGCACTGTTGAATTCTCAATTCTGATTGGTCAGAAGGTGATGATTAATTTTCTATACCAGCAGCTCTGACAGGCAAATCACAGGTTCACATTAATGCGCACATTTCTATAATAACCACTTACACAGGGAATTATGGTGGACCACATAAATGAATAAAAATAATTGTGTAACTGTTTTTTGTAAGGACATCTTTATGTAACATTTATGGAAGGAGTCTCCAGTGTTGGCGCTTTAAAATTTGCAAATTGCTGTGGTATAAGAGGAGTAAACCACTTCAGGATGTGCTGTTGTAGGAAAATAATCAAATCTCAGGAGGTAAGAGTAACTCCACTGTGTTGGGCTGCAAGACACTACCCTGTTGTTGATAATTTCCTAAAACTGCACACTCTGTCATCTTTTCTTAGGGGGCCAAGCACCAAAAGTACGTAGTTTCTTATTAAAATGATGAGAAAGGTCTGAGGAGAATGGACAGACTGGTTCTAGCTGACAAGAAAGCTACAATAACTGAAATTATTGGGGTTATTGAGGTTGCATGGTGGTGCAGCAGTGTCTTTTGAAATATATTTTACATATTTTTTAATGCATTATTGTCAATATAAATATTTAATTAATAACCAGTATTACCAAGAGCCAAGGTTGATTTCAAGAGCAAATTCACCACGATTTTAACAAAACTAGAGTTTCACTGATAATTATTTTCATAACAAGTACCACCGACTGCTGAATCAGCACTGTAAGCAACAGTTTTTGTTTTGTCATTGGCCACTGTCATAATCACTCACAGCGTAACTATCTTGGCCACAGTGTTCATTCATTTCTCAAGCAGAAAAACCTAAAGTAACATTTTGAGTCACCATAATCATTGGTCATGTCACTGTGACTGCATTTGGAAATCTTTCAGAGCATAAACAATTTATCAAACACCAAGTAAGACCAAATACAGCCGTCATGAACAGATGCAGGCGTGAAAAATATCACCATTCTTTCCAAGGTCAGATAGCACCAGTTTGGTCTCATCAATAATTAAAGGATTTTTTTGCAGATGGACTAAAATAATAATAATACACCGTCCATAATACGACTGGCTTCAGACTTTTCTGGTTCTTCATTTTAAGTTCATAAATAATTCAGCTGAGTCTGTGAACCTAGATTTGAATATTTCATACAGAAAAGTATAAAAATCTGCCCTGAACTCAACCAATTAAATAAGCCCAGATCTAGAGTCATGAAGTGGTTATGCTGGTGGAAACTGAACACTGACTATGTTTGAAAATGTACCCAAGTCGAGCTCATTAACTATAAATACCAAATTAACATGGACAAAAGCATACAGGGTGTCTCAAAAGCCTCCATACATCTTAGCAAAATGTCTTCCAAATCTTTCATACGTAGTTGATATTATATTTTTTTTCAGATAGCCTTTAAGAATACCTTTGACAAAAGAAGAACGTATTGAAATCATTCTCATGGATGGATCAGGTTGCGATGGACTTTAACATAAAACATGGCAAGCACATCACACATGACACTGGAAGTGTTGAGGACCAACCAAGAAGTGGAAGTCCACAAACATCCACTGACGAAGGCACAACCGTCATGGTGCTGGTGAACATAGTTCCCTATATATGGAGACATTTGGAACACCCTGTAGATTAAATGGTAGGTATTTAAGTGAATATGAATACATTATTAGTAAGAGTGTAATGATACACTCCAGTCACAATTCGATTCGGTTCATGATACTGGATTCACAAATCACTTCGACTGTCAAAATATTTTGAACAAAATTTGAATGGAGAAAAATGATGACTGAAAAGACTCCTTTTTTATTTATGAATCATAAACAATGCAAAACAATCTGCATTTTTGTCTATATAAAACTAACTAAATAAAAAAAATGCGACAAACAAGTATATTTAATATTATAAACCAAATGTACTACAGGTTAACCATATCTTAAAAATAAATAAATAAAAAAACTTCATAAATTCCCCCCCAAAAATTTTTATTCAATAAACAAAGACTCTGCCCCACGGAAAATGATCAACTGAAAAATAATGAGCTCCGTAGCAGCACCCAAGGTGTCACTTTACTGAAAATAGAGCTCCAAATTCGGCTAAAATGCCCGATTCAGTGGCCTCTTTCCCGTACACTGTAGAACGCAGCAGCACAGGGCTGATGTCATTTTAAAGCTACATTATAATGTGGCTGTATAACTGTATAACCTATAATGCTATCTATATATTTTAACTCTATGGGTTGCGCAGATTGGGACCTCTGGTGTTCAAACAGTGCAACTGCATTAGATGCATAATTAATAAAATGCTGAATTTGCACATTTCTATGATTCACATCATCACAATTTTGCATCCCTAACCCTAACCCTAACCCAGGTGGTTTATTAACAAAACACAGAGTATCCAATAATCAGGACCAGAGGGCAAAAAGTAGTTGAGAAACGAGGAAAGGGTCAAACACAAGAGGTCATAGACAGGAAAATAACAAACAAGCAAACAAGCAAAGACCACATTCACCACCACCACTTTAATTTTTTTTTTTATCTCAAGAAGTGATCTGTCTTTTTTTTTTAAAAAAAGTTATGTATCTTATCTCAAGAAGTTACAAGAATGGCAATTATATTGAAGGCCAAAATGGCCTGAAAGTTTTAATGGCATGTGGAATCTGGGGCAAATATGGTCCGCATACAACTAATGCAACTAATGGCTTGAATGTAACCCAGCTGTTATCTTTCGGCCTCGTCATGATGTTATGGTTGTTTTCTAGAAGTCAGATTCATGCATTAATCGCTGTTATTTCACACTGATGCTGTATGTGGGTCAGATAAAGTGGTAAGTGGGGCCCTGAATTGGCCCATTACTCATAAGCTGTCAGGGGACCTTGTAACCATTAGGGCAACAATAATTTCCTCATTAAATGTACTAGAATTGACACCAGCAGTTTCTTAACATGAGCTTATAAATTAGTTTGTTTCATGCTAAATCTATATAGCTAATATATCTAATATGGAGGTGTAGTTGTAGTCAAAGATGAACCCTGCATTTGGGACTCATGCATTTTTCCACTTCTGTTTGAAAGCTACTAGCCAGCTAGCTACACTCTGAGCATCAGGAGATTGAGGTTGTTCTAGAGGTCTACTCCAAGAGGAGATAAGATATTTACACCCTATTACCAACATTATTTTAAAAGTTCAGTACCAAACTCTCAATATCATTGTTCCAAAATCCTCTTGGAATTATATTAAATCTAAAAACATTGCTAAAAACATTGATCTTACCTTGCAATCAGGAAATAGTTGGTTTTTAGGCCTTTTCACTATTTTGGCATGATGAGTGGTGAAACTTGACATACAGGTGCATCTCAATAAATTAGAATGTCGTGGAAAAGTTCATTTATTTCAGTAATTCAACTCAAATTGTGAAACTAGTGTATTAAATAAATTCAATGCACACAGACTGAAGTAGTTTAAGTCTTTGGTTCTTTTAATTGTGATGATTTTGGCTCACATTTAACAAAAACCCACCAATTCACTATCTCAACAAATTAGAATACTTCATAAGACCAATAAAAAAAACATTTTTAGTGAATTGTTGGCCTTCTGGAAAGTATGTTCATTTACTGTACATGTACTCAATACTTGGTAGGGGCTCCTTTTAATTTAATTACTGCCTCAATTCGGCGTGGCATGGAGGTGATCAGTTTGTGGCACTGCTGAGGTGGTATGGAAGCCCAGGTTTCTTTGACAGTGGCCTTCAGCTCATCTGCATTTTTTGGTCTCTTGTTTCTCATTTTCCTCTTGACAATACCCCATAGATTCTCTATGGGGTTCAGGTCTGGTGAGTTTGCTGGCCAGTCAAGCACACCAACACCATGGTCATTTAACCAACTTTTGGTGCTTTTGGCAGTGTGGGCAGGTGCCAAATCCTGCTGGAAAATGAAATCAGCATCTTCAAAAAGCTGGTCAGCAGAAGGAAGCATGAAGTGCTCCAAAATTTCTTGGTAAACGGGTGCAGTGACTTTGGTTTTCAAAAAACACAATGGACCAACACCAGCAGATGACATTGCACCCCAAATCATCACAGACTGTGGAAACTTAACACTGGACTTCAAGCAACTTGGGCTATGAGCTTCTCCAGCCTTCCTCCAGACTCTAGGACCTTGGTTTCCAAATGAAATACAAAACTTGCTCTCATCTGAAAAGAGGACTTTGGACCACTGGGCAACAGTCCAGTTCTTCTTCTCCTTAGCCCAGGTAAGACGCCTCTGACGTTGTCTGTGGTTCAGGAGTGGCTTAACAAGAGGAATACGACAACTGTAGCCAAATTCCTTGACACGTCTGTGTGTGGTGGCTCTTGATGCCTTGACCCCAGCCTCAGTCCATTCCTTGTGAAGTTCACTCAAATTCTTGAATCGATTTTGCTTGACAATCCTCATAAGGCTGCGGTTCTCTCGGTTGAACACAAAAAATGATACGTTGATTGCTATGGATTGGTTGCTATGTCTGAAAGTAAAAACAAAAAGGTCTCAAAGGTCTCCAAAAATTCTAGGTTTTAAATTCCTCACTGAGTGTGACTATCGTACTGGAACAAACAATTGTTATACTTTCTGTCAACCGTGTCATGCAAAATAGCTAGGGAATTGTTAGTTCATTTGCTACTGACAGTAAAAGAGAAATAAGGAAGGAATTAAACATGACAGGCCATGCTGTTACAAGAAAAGAATTGAAGAAAACAAAACTTGTTTATTATTAGGTTTAGATTATGTGGAGTGTCTGCCGTGCCTAGTTACAAGTCCCTGTGTAAGTTGTTAGTACAGAAACGATAACATATTAGAACAAAAGAATTAATATAACCAAGCAATGTAAATTACAGCCAGAACTGCTGTCAGAGCCATGCTGTTATAGAAAATGAATCCATGCCTTTGGATTAGAAAATTCGACAGCGTTGTGGTATAAAAACTAATCTGAGTCTGTGAATTGACTTCTCTCCATACTGTGAGGCAAAAAACTAAATGACACTTCCTTGTCTTGTTTTAAATAATCATGGCTTTGGTGGGGCAAGTGCCTAGATATTCAGGTGAATCCATTGTGCATTACAGATCAATCAGGGGTGTTTTCCCCCCATTAAGGGCCTATCTGCTTGGTTGGTCTGTCAAAGTGATTGTTATAGGGACCCTCTGTGAACCACTGAGGCAACAGACCATATGTTAATCCTGTTATGAGAGACACAAGCAGACAGAAAATAATGTGTCACTATTGAGTCTGGAGCTTGGAAAATGATGGAAACAGACACATTTCCAGTTCCGTGTGCTTGATTGGTGAGAAAACAGGAAATTACATCTAAAATTTATCAGATATAATAAAGCTATCTAAAACTACCAAGTGATTTCACACAACTTTATTCATGGATTAGATAATAAAAAATTTAAAAAAAACTGAACATTTATGAAATGGATTTATGAATGTTAGATGACCAGAACACATCAATGAGCATTCCAGTAGCTGGGGATTAAATTGGTAAGAAAGAACTAGTTAATATTTCAAAGACATACTTTAATATTTATACTCTTGCACCTAATAAGGAGCCGTGTTTTCCCTGGATGTTCCCATTACCATTCCTGCCTTCAAAGGAATACTTCAACCAAATTGCTGAATTCATAGGATCTAGTTAGCATTATGGAAATTAGATATTATTAACAACTTCCATGAACCTTCATTTATTATGTACATTAGCATTATTGAGTGAAATGGAGAGAGAATAAAAAAGCAACTATGTACTAGGGATGTAATCGAATACAAATACATTGAACAGATAACTGAACTGAACAGATAATGTTTGAAATTAATACAAATGCAGATATGCACTTTTTTTTTTTTACATTGAGACTAGGTGTGTGCATTGGGATTGTGATCCTGCAGGACGAAACAAAAAAGTCACGCAAGCACAAGGTTTTGACTTTCATGCGAAGCTTGAAAGGTGCAAGTATGAAGCTCTGCCAGGTTTTGGCAAAATTCCCACCCCGCTGTTTAGGACAAGGTTCTTTGTGTGGAGAACAAGTCAACAATGGTATTTCTGAATTATTTATAGAGCTGCCGCTCTATATAGCCCAGACAGACCACATGCTGACCTTATTGTTCTTAAATGAATGTTCTCCATTGTTATTAAAAGAAAATCATTCTAGAAACTCATACAGGCATTATAATGAAGTACCACTTAAAGGACCCCCATTTTGACTCTCAGCATCAGTGCAAGTGCACCCCTGCTTAGTAGGATGTAACTGAATGTACAGTGGGTATAGAAAAGAATCACCCCCCTTTAAAATAATCACATTTTGTTGCTTTGAAGCCGGAAATGAAGACGGACATAGTTTCTGTTTTATCCAGCTGTATTTACTCAGTGCAACTTATAGCATCCAAGTGAAAGATATAACACCAACATGACAGAAAAAAATTTTAAAAATAAAAAAACAGAATCACTGAGCTGGAAAAAGGATCAACCCCTTGCTTAATTTGCCTTATTTTTTTAATTACAGCCTTTAGTCTGTTGGGATATGTCTCTACTAACTTTGCACATCTAGACATTGCAATATTTGCCCACTCTTCTTTGCAGAACTGCTCAAGTTCAGTTAAATTTGATGGTGACCATTTGTGGACTGCAGTCTTCAAGTCATTCCACAGATTTTCAATGGGGTTTAAGTCTGGGCTCTGACTAGGCCATGCAAGGACATTCACCTTTTTCTCCTTCAACCACTGTGTGGTCTGTTTTGCTGTATGCTTTGGGTCATTGTCATGTTGGAAGGTAAACCTTCTTCCCATTGACAACTTTCTGGCAGAGGGCAGCAGATTTTCCTCAAGAATTTGCCCCATCCATTTTCCTTCTAATCTGACAAGTACTCCAGTCCCTGCTGCAGAGAAACACCCCCATAACAGGATATTACCACCTCCATGCTTTACTGTAGGAATGGTGTTATTTGGATGGTCTGTGTTGTACCAAATACCTTCCACTTCTTAATAATAGACTTCACTGTGCTCCTAGGCATTGATAAAGCCTTTGAAATTTTTTTGTATCCATATCCTGACTTGTGCCTGTCCACAACTTTATCCCGGAGATCTTTTGACGGTGCCTTGTCACCCATAGTTGATTGTTTGCTTCAGCTGCACTACAAAATGCTCCAGGAAAGCTCTTTTCATGCTGAGCTAATCAAAATGACCATGGCTGATCACAGTTGAAAGTCAAATGGCTTTGTGTGCCATTGAGAAGGTGATTAGCAAATTACAAGTTATTTTTAGGAGGGGGGGTGATCCTTTTTCCAACTCAGTGATTCTGGTTATTTATTTATTTATTTATTTTTCTGATATGTTGGTGTTCTATCTTTCACTTCGATGTTATAAGTTGCATTTGGATGTTATAAGTTGAGTAAATACAGCTGGATAAAACAAAAACTGTGTCCATCTTCATTTCAGGCTGAAAAGCAACAAAATGTGATTATTTTCTATACCCACTGTAGACTGAATGTAACAAACGTAAAACTAAAGTAAATCTGATCAAATATTATTAGGTGGCTATTTTTGTCAGCAGTTCCCTGATTGCTGTTTTGAAACTTACTCAGTCACCTTAGATAAAGCTTTCCAGAAGTTTCTTGAGGACATCTGTTTCAGGAACTGAATAAAGTTGTTACTATTTATTATTATAATTTATGAATGAAATACGACTTCTTTTTCCATTATTTTTTCCAGCATCTTTCAATGTTCCCAAAGCAGAATATGAATACTGATACTAATATTTGGAGCACTAAACAGATACAGATAATGGCATTGTGTTACACTTATGTACAGGCCAAAATGGGTCACCATGTGCCCTGTGAACCACTTCTCTATTTTAAATTTTTTTAAAAAGGTTAAACAGTCAATGACTGTAGTGAAAATCCAAAATAAATATGATAAGACATTTGTTGCTGTAACTTACACCCTCTGTTAGCATTTTCCATTAACCTGTCCACCTTCATTAACAGTTATGTTTAGATTTTGTTGACCTGCAGGTGGAAAAACGAGCGCTTCATATTACACAAACTATGATGAAATGAAAGCTAATCAGCATCTCACCTCACCTTGGACTTCTTATTAATGCAGGCACCTCCTGTTTGTAGCACCTTTTAATTAAAAGTGTCTTTTCTCTTGTCAGTTGTCGCCTCTGAAGCCGCAACATACTGTATAGGGCCCTCCAGCCATGCTAGTTTGGGAGTAATTAGAGGCCAAGATGGGCCAAGCTGTTCTCCTTAGTGGACATCTGGCTCCCTTTCAGCAACACTACACAGCTTCATATGCTCAGCGTGAGGGGGAAATCTGGGCACTTGCATTGGTCGCGGATCAGTTCCAATTATTTTATTCATGTTTCAAGAAGTTACAAGCTAATACTAAAGTATGAGTACAATACCTGACACCAGGCAGGAATACACCCTGGATGGGATACGAATCCATCACCGCACGCAACAAGCAATTTTTTCTACTGCCATGTTTTGGGAATTGGGAGGAACCCAGAGGAACCCCACACAGACAACATGTGAAACACAACACAGACCTGAGCTCAGGATTGACCAAGAGATCTTGGAACCTTGAGTTGGTGACAGTACCCGCTGTACCACCATGCTTACTGTCAAAAAAAAGGTCTGTAGCCAACTATATTTGACGTCTTTACATAACACATTTGTCTCACATCTACAGGCTTGGGGGTTCAAATCCCGTGTTTCCGGAATTTGCATGTTCTCCCCATGCTTTGGTGGTTTCCTCTGGGTACTCCAGTTTCCTCCCCCAGTCCAAAGACGTGTTATAGGCTGATTGGCATTTCCAAATTGTCCGTAGTGTTTGAATGTGTGTGCGATTGTGCCCTGCAATGGGTTGGCACCACGTCCAGGGTGTCCCCCGCCTTGTGTCCCGATTTCCCTGGGATAGGCTCCAGGCTCCCCCGCAACCCTGCATAGGATAAGCGGTATGTAAAACGGATAGATGGAATTGTACCTAGGTTAAATGTCATAAGCTATGATACTGCAAGTTGCAAGCAACATGTAGAAAAAAAACATTTTGCAACATGAGCTGTGCTGTAATAAATTTCAAGATGTCAGTCTCCTTTGCATTACTAGCCAGCTAACATTAGTTAAAAGACTAATAACATAAATGCGCACATCACATAACAAAATACACACTCAAATTCACACAGCTCAGCTTCAAACCAGCTAGCATAACTAAAATGTCATATTAAGCCAGTCAATTAAAAAAGAAAATGACCTGTTTTAAAAGAAAAAGCTCATTTCACATGGCGCTCGAGTCCTTTTTCATTTCTCCTTAATCGTAGAGTGGATTCTTTAAAAAAGAATTTGGATGTCTGACTGATAGGAAACACTTTTCCTAGTGCTTCGGGGGAAGAGGGAATTATGTTTATCTTTCAGACAAGGTGCCTTGTGCAATTTTTTCTGTACATGCTGAACATATGGTGGAAAGGGGAAATTATATTTC
This sequence comes from Cranoglanis bouderius, assembly GCA_023630585.1. Classification (NCBI taxonomy): domain Eukaryota; kingdom Metazoa; phylum Chordata; class Actinopteri; order Siluriformes; family Cranoglanididae; genus Cranoglanis; species Cranoglanis bouderius. Next base: position 19,426,381 of record CM042540.1, read on the forward strand.
CAGAACAGGATGATCAGTGCAAACCTTTATTATTTTGTCTTCTGGGAAACATGTAAATATCTTATGTAGCTTCTGAAGGGTAGTACTAAATGAAAAAAAAAAAAAAAAAAAAAAAAAAAAAGATCAAAAATTTTTAACTAAAATAACAGTTTACACCAATCATCCAGTTCCAAAGTTTACACCCTCCTGGCTCTTAAAGTATCGTCTTGCCTTCTTGAGCATCAATGAATGTTTGCACCTTTTGTAATAGTTGTGTACAAGTCCCTCAGTTGTCCTCAGTGTGAAAAGATGGATCTCAACATCATATAGACACTGTTGGAAAGGGATCAAATATGCAGATCCTGGAAAAGCAAAGAATGTGCAGGACCTGGAGGATTTTTCTGAAGAACAGTGGGCAGTTTTAACTGCTCAGGACAAACAAGGGACTCATGAACAACTATCATAAAACATAAAAGCAATCTTTGATCATCCAGGTAACACCACACAGTATTAAGAATCAAGCATATGTAAACTTTTGAACTGGTTCATTGGTGTAAATTCAGTTATTATTGTGTCTTGTGGTCTATATGTAAACATCTGTTATGTGAAATAGCTTATTCAGGGCAGAATTAAATAAAAAACAAAATGCAATTTTAATGATCTCTTTTTTAATTATTAACATTTTGCAGATTCTGCAAGGTATTTGTAAACTTATGAGCACAACTGTATATATGTGGTATTTATTTTCCTTTAATATTTTATATACTTTTATGTAAACCTTTTTCTATGCCACAGGAACCTCTTTTTTAGAATTCTTAATGTTTTTGAAGCAGCTGATTGCATGAATTGTCTGACAAATCATACCTCCATAACATCCACCACATTTTTTCACTTCTCTGAGTAACACAAATACCAAATGCCACGTCATTGTCTATCACTGCTAAAAATCCCCTCTATTAAAGACATTCAGTCCTTTCTGAAGTATGTCTGATTGCATGGTGCAGGTTAGCATACATATACTCTATAATGTTGACATTACATGACATTCCAAACTATGCTGCATCATTTTTTATTTTATTTATTATTTCCCGAGAGAGCAACACGTCTCTCTAGGATTAGATCCTTTTTTTTTTTCTCCCAGTGGGTAATCAGGCTGTGGAGTACAATGAAAATCCCTTCTCCAGCTTTGTTCAGAGGTGACTCCCAGTAATGAAAAGTTTTGTCCTCTGCCGACTGGAGCTTAGTGGCTCCGCGCTAGGGGTCGATACCTTACCCATCAGCTGAGGTTTTAAAGATTTACCAACAGACGCCCCCCAGGTATTTCATCACAGGGTGGGCTTCAGTGGTGATAATTATCTCAATCTGTAAACAGAGCTTCCTACAGCATCCTTAATGTAGCCTTGGGCCTAAGAAGAGAAGTTAAATACAACATGGCAGACAGTCTGGTCGCTTCATTAAAAATACTCTACAGTCTACAGTATACTATACAGTCTAACCATCTACAGTATCTCGTGGTACTGCCAACAAGGAATTTGAACTGGATGGTTTTCTTTTGCAGACCAGAGCTCAGTACCTTTTTTTGATATAGTACTTTCACAGATACACTGTAAAAAAAATTTTTTTTTTTTTTTTTACAGTTTTTACCAATTAATTTTTACATTTTTCCCCTGTATTTCAAAATGACATTACAAAAAAATTACAAGAATAAACTGTTTATCGAAATGATTTAACAAAAAACAAATCTGTATAAATGGAACACATAAAATATCTGGTTTTTAACAGCTTTTAAATGACAATTTTAACAGATTTAACAGAATTACCTGTAAAAAATAAAGTATTCTTTATTGACAAAAGTCAATTTTACAAAAAATTGTCACTACTTTATCACTACATTTATAAAAAAATTAAAAAAAAGACATTGGGCTACTGATTGGAAGGTCATGAGTTCAAACAGCAGTGCCACCACTATTGGGCCCTTGAGCAAGGCACTTAACTTACATTAAATGTAAGTCGCTCTGGATAAGGGCGTCTGCCAAATGCTGTAAATGTAATAACTGTGTTTTATGCTTCCTTACATTTATATGACACGTAAATCAAGCATAAATTACCCATCACTACATTCCCCAGTACACAGAAAAAGGTATTAAAAACTAATTATTGTTTTTTGTTTGTTTGTTTGTTTGTTTTTTTACAGTTTATCTATGTTTTTAAACCGACAGTACTTTTCTGTTTTTCAACAGACATTTTCCGGCACCCCTGCTGCCAGAAAATTACATTTTTTTTTAACAATTTTCTTTTTTACAGTGTAACTTTTACAGTGTAAGGTAGAAAATGCAGCGTGCATATACAGTATATTGGGTTTTAACTAATGTTATCTTGTCTAATGTTAGATAAGGCAAACATACTTTAATAGATTTTATTTCACGCTAATGAACTCATTTTCCATTTACGAAAATGAGGGTGCCACATCTTTCAAGCAGGAAAATGGAGAAAAGAGTTTGCTAATGCGAAATGGGAGGAAGCAGATGAGGCTTCCAGGATATGACTGTTAACATCAAAACCAATCATGCAAAACACCTTTGCAACTGTCATTCATTCAAGGTTTACATGTCATTTGGCCCATCTGCTCTTTTGATTGGGTGGAAGAAAAGCTGCCCTTTTAGTGTATCTTTGATTGATAATCTGCATAATGCACGAATGCAGGTCTGCTGTTGTGAGCCAAAGCTTGATGTTTAAACTGTGGTTAAAATCTTAGGTTTGTATGTAGTTTGTCCAGGAATAGTGTAGAAGTATCATGTTTTTTGTTGTGCTCTTCAGATTTGATTGAATGCTGGATTTCCATTTCAATGTATAATGAGCATCTAAGACAAAGAAGGTGTTCCTGTTACCACAGTGTTTCTTAGATATTTACTATTATTGAGTTCTTATAATAATTAGTGTATTTGACTGGTTCTTTGAATTGAACAGGTTTAATGAAAACCTCAGTAACTTGAAAACAAGTAGGCTTATAAATAATAACAACTTGGACCTAAGATGTTCTCTCAGTGGAAGGTTTAGGAATAAAGAGCACTATGGCTCCAATAAGTAGCCAGAATAATATTGTACACATCTAAATAATAGGCCTAATATTTTAAAAAGTTGTATTATGTTTGTGAATTAAATCTGTACTGAGGGGATCTGTGGAATATTATGGTCTGCTATATTAAATGCTGTACTGATTTTATTTCTTTTTCATATAGCCTACAAGAATGCCTTGGGTGTGTTTTCAAACACATGAAGCATAATCTATTCATTTCTGAAAAGTCACTTTAAAATCCAGATCACACAAAAAAAAAAAAAACATAAAATCCAAAATTATATAACAAATTGGTTTTCAGCAGGGAGTACTTGTGTTTCCAATCATGTCCCATTGTGCATCTTTTCTAATCTTCATTTCTGATGTGGTGCTATGAGAATGCAAGGGCATAGCAGTTCTCACCAAACCACTCTACTGAAGTGGCCAGGCTCAGAAGGAAGTGTCTCACAGCACGGAGTCACAACAGGATCCGATCAATCACTGCTCAATTAAAACGCTCAATTAAAGTGGGATTTGTGAAGAAAGAGGACAGTGGCAGGGTACTTGGGTGTAATGCTGCGGAGAGAAGACTCAACTGTGGGAGGAATATTTGGGGATGAGTCAAGGTTGGATTGTGTACTGGCTATTAAAGGCAAAAAACAACTTGTGAATGCCTCCCAAAGGATGTTGTGCATGAATTCAAATTTGGATAACTTTCACTCAACAGTACATCTTCAATACTAGAAACTCTATTCCTATCAAAAATCCAGTGCGCTCTACAGTTATGCAACTGAAATGAAAGCAATTTATGTATGGAATAAAACATGACAGGGCATGCTGTTATAGGAAAACAATCAACAATGGGGTGGTATGATGTGGATCAATGCAAAGCAGAGTTACTCTTACCATCCCTCCAACATAACACTTCCAAGTTTTAGAAAGAGCAGAGAGAGCTAAAACATCAGGATGGGTGGTAAAAACCAAACCACTCTGTGGCCGGGCTCAGAGGGAAACAACTCAAAGCCTTGACTTCAGAGAGCATGCAACAAAACTTGGGTTATCAACACATCAACAGGATATTGTGTAGGTGAGTCATTTGTTTGACTTGAGCAGATAGGTAGCCAATATGCTACAGCTACATATTCTTGTTTATTATTCCTCTGAGAAAACCCAGAGGAAACTCCTGATCTCAACATCAATCAAACCAGGGACCCTGGAGCTGTGAGGCGGGCTAACCACTGCACCACCATGGCTTCCTTCATGGGGTATATGTTGAAATAATTAAAAATTCATGGTCTTCTCATAGCCCGACATATCTTTTAAACTTGCATGAAAGGTATATGACAACCCATAAAATTTCCATAAACTCCACAAGATCCCATGGGGCTTCAGCTCCCATGAAAACAAATAAAACCTGAGTTAAATTTCAGATTCTCTACAACAGAATAAAATATATATTTTGAATAATGACTGGCCCATAAAAATCCATTGGAACCCCATTTCAGTTGGACTGTGAAATAATAAGAATGTATTATGTACTCCCATTAAAAGCCCATATTCAATAAGTGCCAACTGGGATTCTGATCCATGGCTATGGACGTAACCGAATCAGAATAAACTTATAACGTGTTCTAAATGAATATAAATACAGATACAATTTTTTTTTTAATCTTGCCAAAAAGCTTCACTGGGCATCTGGTTGAGAGTAGACATGTACATCAGGACTAGGATCCTGTGTCATGCATGTCAGTCAGATATGAAGCCCATGGGACCAAGAAAAACCATGTTAACATAAACACAATGCATTTACAGCTTGCATTATAAACTTGCGTGCATTATGAACAGACCAGTTATGAACTTGAGTGATGTACTGTAGCTGAGGTTGAGGAACTGTCCAAGCAAGAATTCACAGATCATGCTGAGAGTGCTGGAATTTTATTTCCAGGGCAATAAAAACATTCCACTTTAGACCATGCTCACTTAGTGTGTAAATCCAAATACAGATACAGATATTTGGAGCCCTAAACAGATCCAGATAGTGGCATTGTGTTTTTCCATAGGAGTGTTTCCGTAAAGCCATTTCGAGATGTAGATGAGTGTACAGTATACTATGTATAAGTAGTTCTAACACTTACAGTACAGATTAAAGCACAACTTCAGACCACCACAGAGCATAGATCTCACTTACAAAGCACATATCAATTGATCAGACATGAACAGAGAGTGATGTTTACACACTCATTCCAATAACGACACTTCACATAATCTCAGGTTTCTTATTGACTGCCTAATGACTCCTTACTCTCCACAAATGAGACCCAGTGAATGTGAGAGCGTGTCCACATCTGCATCCCTCTTAACTAATAGACAAACCCATGCATGGTGAAGATGAAAGAGGGGATTGGTGAAGCATGGCCAAGATCTGACCTGCAGGACGAATCAATGAAGCTTGATTGAAGAAAAAGGCTATCGATTTCCGTAGTCCCCTCCTTGTGAGGCACAATGAGTCAGTGGGTAAAGACTGAAAGGTGGGTTGAATGTAGATCTATACCAGTCCTTGGATCTTTCACGACAGAACGTTGAGAAAGGCATCAATTTGAATTCTCAAAGTTTAATGGTCTTGCTTTGAAGAGATCACCGACACCTAAACTTTTTTCATATATCTCTCCACCTCGGATATGTCAGCCTCCCCCATATTTCCCGAGCTCTCGGAATTCATCAGAGGTGTGTCCGACGTTTCAGAGAGCTTGTGCAATTTGTTGCCGAGAATGACAGGGACTTAAATTCCCAGACAGACCTCAGACAGGACGTATTTCAATCTGATGAGGTGCTTTCATCACATGGGGAAAAAACAACTCCATATGAAATGATTGTACGGGAATGATGAGAGGGCTCCTTGGGTGAAATACAGTTCAAGGGGCTGTGAGCTCAGCCTGGAGTGTGGAACAATGCAGCAATTATAACTTGACATGGCGGTAGGGAAATTAGGTTTACATCTTGGGTTAATCTCCCAGGGACACCGCTAAAGAAAAAAAAAACTCGTTTGTGAGCATCTACTTTGATTAGATATTCATAATCCAGCAATACAGTAGACATTTTCGACAATTTATATACGTTTAAATCGAAATACATGGGTAGATAAGATATATTTACACCACAGCGCTGTTGAATTCTCAAATCTGATTGGTCAGAAGGCTAATAATAAACAGATTTTAAAAACATGTTGTTATAAAAAGAGTTGATATGGTAAATGTTAGCTAAAGCACTTATTTAACGTTTATAGAAGGAGTCTCCAATGTCAACGTTTTATAATGATACGTTTTCCACCACAAGACAGTGGAATTTGTGCTTTCCTGTTTCTCAGTAACATGAAAAGCTGCATTTTTTGTCTTATTAACTTTAAGAGGGGAAAAAAATTGAGGCACAACAGATTATAGCTATTATACTGTAAATGATAACAGGAACTTGATCATTAATGAATTAAAGATTGTAATTGTTGGCAACTAGTTCAACCTTTGGGGTGGTAACAGTAATCGTGTCGGGCCACATCACACCACCCCATTGTTGATTATTTTCCTATTTTCTGATGTGCTATTTTCCAAGTGAATTGAATTGATATAACGTTACATCCAGTCGTGTTTTTTTCCTTATATAACTTACTGGTGTCAAGCACTTATAAGAGATTGGCATTATATTTACTGTGATGGCTGTAAGGATTTTAAAGAAACTTGGATTTATATGACAAGCAATTATCTCTCAAGTAAGCTAAAAACTCAAAACCAATTTAAGCCCATCGCATAATACAAGGACGGTGGCATGTTAAAACAACAGAAGGCAGCAAAACATGGTTTACTGCTCATATTCAGCAACAGATGTAACGTTTGAAATACATAATCAGTCATTCGATTGAGCATCGAGCCAACATGGAGCCAAAAAAACATATATAGTGCACCAAGATTGCTTTTTATCTCAGACAGAATGTAATATACTGCCTCAGACTTAAATTAGATATAAGGAATTAACTTGATTCTCTCTGAATTACATCCCATCATGCCAGCTAAATCCTCACCTATAATGCATACAAGACATGCTAACAAGAAGAACAATGTCCACAGAACAGATTAGGCACTTCACACGAATACTGACCCAGATGTAATTAAATGATAGTCGCCTCGTACTCCAAGGGCTTAAATTGCCACTGTCACCTTATTGACTGTGATGGATCTTTATCTGGAACACGAAAGGAGAACAAAATTGTCTTGAAAACAGGTTCATATTATCCGTTATTATCATCAATAAAATACAAACACAACACTATTCAGCAGCAAATCACAACGGGGGAGGATTTCGAGGCGGTGGTTGTAATTTTATATGGCGTGCTGTGCTGAAAAGATAAACGGCTTGAGTTATGATTGCGAAGGCTGACCAATGCTATAAGGACAGTGCTGAAAGCAGTTAGCACGTTTGCCTCGCACTTCCAGGGTTGGGGGTTCAAATCCCACCTCTGCCCTGTGTGCACGGAGCTTGCATGTTCTCCCCGTGCTTCAGGGGTTTCCTTCGGGTACTCCGGTTTCCTCTCCCAGTCCAAAGACATGCGTTGTAGGCTGACTGACATCTCTAAATTGCCCACAGTGTGTGATTGTGCTCTGCAATGGCTTGGCATCCCATCCAGGGTGTCACTCACCCTGTGCCCTGAGTCCCCTGGGATAGGCTCCAGGCTCCTGTGACACTGTGTAGGACAAGTGGTACAGAAAATGGATGGATGGATGGATGGATTTGTCAGGTTGTGTATTGGATTCTTTTAGCATAGCAGTGATTTCTGATCATATTATATTATACAGTATGGCATTTACTCTTAGTTTCACATGCTTGAAGAAGAAGACAAAACATGCAATTTATAACAACAAGACAATTCGCGTGTTAGGTTTCACTGAATGATTATCACAAGTAACAAAAATGGTCAACTAGGGAATGAAGAAATAGAGAAAATAGTTCAAAAGATTTGCACGATTATACCAGTGCTCAATTCTGATTGGTCAGAAAGTGTTGATTAATTTTTTATAACAGCAGCTCTGACAATAAATTGTTCTAATGCGTTATTGTTTCTATAGTAAGATACACAGGGACTTGTAAGGCAGACGCTCCACATAAATGGATTAAAAATGTGTGTAATTCTTGATACGGTGAAGTTTTTTTGTGAGCTGTTGTGTATTTAGCATTGTTGGAATGAAGGAATTTCCTTTCAAACTCCTTTCTGTAGAATTTGCATTTGATTGTTGTCTTGTTGCACAGAACACCAACTTTTTTTTCTTTTTTTTTCAGTGAACCGTGAGATACTTTTTTTCACCCAGAAACCATCAAGAATAAAAAGTTTTGCTTATAACTGTGTATGTAAATTTTTTATGTCAGGGGCATTGGAGTAGTTCTTAATAGACCTACCTCCAATGGAAACTCACTTCAAAGTCAAAAATAGATATGGGCATTATTAAAGTTGCACTAGGAGCTCCAAAAATGTTGGCATGAAAATCTGCATCGTCTAACATATTTAAAATGCACTGCTGAAAAAGATCTGGGTTTAGTGATTTTGTTGATTCTCAGAATAACCATATTTTAAATGGCTGAAACTTTAGAAGTGTTTAAAAGATTTCTACACACCCCTTCACTTAGTTTCAACACCAACTCTGAATGCCGGCATGTCTGACAAAGTAATATCCTGCATTTTGCCTTGAACACTTCTGATTATGAAACAAATGAAGCACCATTCCAAGGACGCTTGTAACAGGATCGCTCCTTAGGCCAGTGCTTATTGAGCTGAGCTGGAGTCGGAGTGGGTGGACTTACTTGCGGGGTTATTGTAGTGCATCAGCATGCACCCCCGCCCCACCAACTCCCCTACCCCCCAACCTCCATCCAAAAAAGAAAAAAAAGAGTTCAGAGTAATCAGAATCTGTCATCGCAGATCATTTTCCTGAATGAGTGAAATTATTTTATGGATTTCTTTGTTTCTGTTTTAGCTGAATTATCTGTGTAAAGACCGAAAATGGATTCTGTTTAGTTGAAAATTCTAATTTGAACACAAACAAGACACATGAACACATGACAGACTTTAAATGCAGACAATACAGTCAGGTCCATAAGTATTTGGACAGTGACACAATTTTTGTAAATTTGCCTCTGTACACCAGCACAATAGATTGGAAACAAAGCAATTAAGATGTGATTGAAGTGTAGACGTTCAGCTTTAATTCAAGGGGTTTAATATTTTTATATTGCATTAACCGTTTAGGAATTACAGCCATTTTTTACAGAGTCCCTCCATTTTCACAGGCTCAAAAGTAATTGGACAATTGACTGATAAGCAGTTTCATAGCCAAGTGTAGCCTGTTTCCTCGTTATTTCATGACAAATTAAGAAGATAAAAGGTCTGGAGTTGATTCCAAGTGTTGAATTTGCATTTGGTAGCTGGTCATGGGAACTCTCGATATGCTGTCCAAAGAGGTGTTGATGCAAGTGAAGGAGGCCATCATTAGGCTGAAAAACAAAACAGACCCATCATAGAGATAGCAGAAACTTTAGGACTGGCCAAATCAACAATTTGGTACATTCTTAAAAATAAGGAATGCACTGGCGAGCTCAGCAACACCAAAAGGCCTGGAAGACCACTAAAGTGGATGATTGCAGAATTCTTTCCTTGTTGAAAAAAACCCCTTCACAACATCTAGCCAAGTCAAGAACACTCTCATTGTCAACAATCAAGAGACACCCTCATGAATGTAAATACAGACGGTTTACCTCAAGATGCAAACCACTGGTAACACTCAAGAACAGAAAGGCCAATGGAACTGGGTCACTGGTGTTTATTGATGATGTGACTGTTGATAGAAGTAGCAGGATGAATTCTGAAGTGTGTAGAGCTATACTTTCAGCTCAGATTCAGTCAAATGCAGCAAAACTGATAGGACGGCACTTCACAGTACAGATGGATGACCCAAAGTGTAGCGTAACAACCCAAGAGCTTCTTAAGGCAAAGAAATTAAATATTCTTAAATGTCCGATGGCCTCAACCCAATTGAGCATGCTTTTCACTTACTGAAGACAAAACTGAAGGCAGAAAGACCCACAAACAAGCAGCAACAGAAGTTGGCTACAGTAAAGGCCTGGCAAAGCATCTCGTGGGAGAAAACGCAGCATTTGGTGATGTCCATGGGTTCCAGACTTCAGGAAGTCATTGACTGCAAGTATTAAAAATAATCCTAATATTTATAATTATGTTAGTTGGTCCAATTACTGGATTGACTCTGTAAAAAATGGCTGTAATTCCTAAACGGTTAATGTAATATTTTTGCTAAACTGAATTAAAGCTGAAAGTCTACACTTCAATCACATCTTGATTGCTTCATTTCAAATCCATTGTGGTGGTGTACATATATACAGTACTAAACAGGAAACAGATGATCTCGTGATTAAATCTATCTGGTTAGAATTCTGAGGAAGCGGAATGCTGGAGGGATCCCGACAAAGACGTGGGAGTTGCAAGAACATTGAGGCCTAGTCATAATTAACTTATCGTGCCACCTGAAAGTAAAGAATTCTTTCAATTTTTATGTATCAACCCACAACCATACACACTGCTGCTGCAAGGCACATAATTTCACACTTTGCATAGCTTTCAGTTGAAATCTAAAGCACCAGCGCCTTATATTAAAGTCTAGACACATGGTTATGAAAGTATAATTTTGGCAATGGCTTTGAGAACTGCTCAGCAGTTCATTCCTTTATTCCCGAGCACTAAAACGAAAGGTAAGTGTTAGCGGTCAAACTTGAGCACAAACAGATGGTGGACAGAATGCTCTGGGACGCTGATAGTGATGCATATGTGCTCTCCCAACTCCGTTACTCGTTACCTTCTCTGTCATCAGCCCTGGAGGGTAAATAGTTCCTAAACAAAACAAATTTCAAGGAGTGTTCGACTCTTTGGCGCCTGCTACCATATGGAGTGAGATGTGTAAAGGCTGTTAGCGTTGAATACTCCCTTAGACAAGGACTCCCTCTCTGTAGGGGAATTAAACATCCTTTATTTTGATTTATGTAGAAGTGGCATTCTGGAGTTTAGAAGGAGTGAGGCAATCAAGGTTAAGCAACTTGTGAAGAGTTTTTTTGAAAGCGTGGATGAGATGATTTTACTTGAGATGACATTTACTGCACAAGCTAATAATTGTACCTAATCACCTTTACTTTCTTTATCATCTCAGTCATACTGATTAACCTCGCTTAATGTCACAAATTTCTCCTTTTCTTGTCCTGTCTTTGCCTCTGTCCTGTCACTGGTTATCCTAAGATGTTCCAACCTCCATAGCAAAGTCTTATCTTAATTCCTTGTAAAGCCTGGTTTTGTTGATAGCTTACCCCAGTTTATTGATGAAAAGGATTAAAATATCTGGATTGTCTTACATATCCTGTAAACATGCTTGTCTTAAATATCCTGTAAACATACAAAACTGTGATAATTGCTAATAAGTTATGAAAATTCAGAGCTCATGTGCTAGAAATAAACTCATCCCCTTAGCCTCAAATCTCTTGTTGCTTTGTACTTGTACTTTTGATTTAAGATGCCACGGCTACACACTGCCACACACCTGATCCTGAGCAGGTGGCAAAAGGTTGACTGCAATTAGGACTTAATGAGCATGTTCTGATAACCAGACTGTCTCAGGGTGCTAATAGCCTGCTTTAGCACCTGACGTTATCAGGAAATGATCGGTACGGTTTCTGTAACCACCCCCTGTAATGCGACACTTGTCTCCAATACCATAAATTGATACTACAGGGATGTGACATCTCACACTGGGCTTGTAGTTCCTGGAACCAGCAAAATATGCCATTTATCCCAGAAAATTAGTAGTGATTGGTGTGGATTTTTTTTTTCCTTTAAGCTGTGGCATTGATTTTAATTTAAATCTGTTGTGTCTTTCAGGACCAGGAACCAGATTAACTTGAATGATAGGTTATTATCGTTATGGCAAAGATAATTATACAGTCCCTTACGAAAGTATTGGAACAGCAAGGCCAAGAAAGTAGAAGGTTTTAGACCTGCAAAGTCAATCACCAGACATTAACGCAGTTGAGCATGCATTTCACCTCCTGAAGAGGAGACTGAAGTTGTTATTTGTTTTGAAGTTGGTCCGTGGCATTGAATCTGTAGACCTCGAAGACGACAGCAAAACAAATTATGGCATTGCAGAAGTGTCCATTTTTTATGCTTAATATTTCAATATTGCAGTGCAGGCACAGGCCTTAAGACAGCATGAATCATTCTCAAGTTTGTCTTCCTAAAGTGTCTTTTTTTTATGCATCATCCATCCAGTCAGCTAAAGTCATCCCAAAAATGGGTTCTGGACATGTTATTCTCTATGATGAATAATAAATTTCTTGTCATGGGAGTTCCACAAAAATATCTTTAAAAAAGCAGCAACAGAAGGAAATAAAATAAACAAATAAATAAATAAAAGGCGCCTACACTTTTATCAGAAAATCCAAATTCTATGAATATGTAAATTGGAAAATCTCCCAACTCTTTCACTCTCTTCCCCTGTAACCGTTGTATTAACAGAAAATTTGCATATTTGACACTTGCCTGTCATATGTTCGTTACTAACTCAGAATTTCCTAAAACACGCTCAAATCATTTGTATTCGTTCCGGTTTGAAAAAACTCCATTAAAACCTGTGATCACAGAACAGTTTTATTATACAACTCATGCATTAGGCATTGTGCATTAATGCATTAGGCATTGTTTGTTTTATTGTTTATTTTGTTTACATTGTTTAATTATCGGAGTCATTAGAAGTTTTTTTTTTTTTTTGATGTAAAACATTTTGTAGCAACATTTAAAAAAAAAAAATTGTTAGATTCAAGCTGGCATTATTTAGGTGAGGATTAAAACAATGGGCCGTGCTGTTAGAAGAAAATAATCAATGGTATAGGGTGGTGCAAAGCAGAGTTAGTTATCCCAGAGTTGATTCTTTTCCAATAACAGCATGTCCAGGAACAGTTTTATTCCCCTCATACCACAGCAATTTGTCATCACTAATAATTTTTTTTTACCAAACATTGACACATTTTATCCGTTTCTACTTAATGTTGTAAAAACGCCCCCAAAACAAGTTAGCTCCCATTATCACTTATGTTATAACCTCTGTAAACAGCCATTCCCTCACTAGCTGTTCTTTTATCTGTCTCTTCAAGTTAATAATACAAAGAAATGCAGCTTTTCATGTTACCGAGAAACAGCAAGGCCCTCCGTCCTGAAGACTTAAGGTTACAGCTTTACCTCGGACTGTTACAAAGGGCTGGCATTGGATGCGACAACCTCTGTAGTCCCATTTAGCCACTTGTTTGTAACTGCCTTTTTCAAGACACATAAAAGCTTAGCAAAATCACGAGGTTTTTTGAATGTTTTTTTGGTTAAATGGCTGAAATAAGGTCTGTGGTTAACACAAGCTCAAGATATTTTCGCGTTTTATTCTATGACATAAAATACATCAGTAACACCCCACTTGCGATTTTGTTAAGCTTTTACGTGTGTTGAAAAACACGGTTGCTAACAAGTGGCTAAATGGGATTACAGAGGTTGTCTGGGACATTAAACGTCATCGCACTGAACAGGAAAACTCATCTACTACAGCCTCGTTGTGTTTATACTTGCGCTCTTGCAAATACATCTTGTAGATGTATCAATTTATAGTATTTTCAAATTCGTGTTTTTTTCAAATTGTAGTGCTATAAATGCTATGTCCACATATGGTATAAGCTAATCTGCTGAATACTATGTCATAGTATGTTATGTTTAGATTCACAGCATTTTTTAAAATTATATTGTTATTCTTTTTGCACTACCGGTTATATCTGACACTTTCACACTAGAACTGTATACTGGTCGGCGTTACACTGTTACTTACTGTGCCCATTGTCCTGTTTTAGCAGTAACTGTACTGTCTTGTGTTGTTTGCACGTGCACTTTATGTAGAATGTGTAGCTCTTTAGTTCTGTGTCGTCTCATGTGGTTAGTGTGTTGTTTTATGTAGCACCATGGTACTGGAGGAACGTTGTTTCGTTTCACTGTGTACTGTACCAGCTGTATATGGTTGAAATGACAATAAAAAGCCACTTGAACTTGAACTTGAAGTTGGAAGATTAGTGGTGGTGACGCTGAAGTCACGTGACCGTGGTGTAGTTCGTTTATAGCCTAACCTTAGCTTTTTACTTCTGGCGATTGTATTTAGCCTTCAGAATTCATAAAACGTGTTATTTTGTGAAGAATAACACAAAATAAAAAATTTATCAAAAATTTATCTTGATGAACAAAACATGTAAGAATCATAAACTTTTGTTGGTCACAGAGCTTATTTTCTGCAATAATCCAAAAGACACTGGAAAAATCCTATTGGCTTTTTGTTGAGGGAGCCAGGGTGATGTCCAGGTTGGCCTACAAAAAAAAATGTCATGCCTGCAGCACTGCAATTTAACTTACGGACCGCCTGTATGTGTAATCGACAGCGCTCTCTGCCATTTGAAATAGCCTTTTGGCACGCCCCCTTAGCATTCAACATGGCCATTACTCCGACCTGCAGAGACCCATACTTGGGAGAACCTCACCTCACTGAAAGCCCTAACAAGTTGACTGTACTCAACTGATTGAGTAAACTCATTCCCTCAATTTAACTGAGCAATGGGGTCTTCCGAAACTTGTATATTTAAGTTTACCTAACTTGGTGCCCATGTAGTGTACTTTATAGTTTACTGAATGGGAATCGAACTCGGGTCATGATTGCCATTTCTTTGTAAACACACATGGAGTCGTCTCTCCGACACATTATGAACTATTGAATTTCACTACACTGGTACCAGCAACAGACGAGACGAAGAGGACCGCCTTTTGCAATTAGCTACCAATCAGTGCATTAGTTCGCTTGTTGCCAGGAGGAACTCCTTGCATGGCTGATCACAACAAAGAAAGACCAGAGTGAGCTATTTTAATAAATCATGATTTTGCGTTCATAACACTGGTTATGAGATGGTTAATATCTTAAGTTTATATATTTTGTAGGTAAATAATTTAAACAAACTTTAGATTTGTGATTTATGGGTCCAAATCCCAACATTTTAAGTAATATTTAGTCATGATCACTTGATTGTTTAAGAAAAGACAACATTAGGGTTTACAGTGCATATAAACACTTACACACTTTTTTTTTCTAAATGTAATTTTGTAATGTAGTACTATAGAAACAATAACATATTCGATAACGTGCATTAATATAAACCTTGCTGTTATAGAAAACTAATTAACACCTTCTGCCCCAGCAGAACTGAGACTTCAACAGTGCTGTGGTATAAATGTTGTAATGTTTTAAACTTTTTTTCTTTCTTTTTTTTTAATTATGGAGCCCATTCAAACAATGTGTCAGTTAAGCTTAGAACACTAATAAATAAATTAATAAATAAATAAATAAATAGAAATATTTATAGTAGATAATAATGATTCCCACCAATGTAGCATCATAAAGTTATAATAATATAATTGCCAGTCCTCTGGTGTTATTTTGAGAACCTAACTCTTGAAAATTTACTGCAGGGAAAAAAAAAACAAAAAAACTGGCAGTTTTTTTGACCAGTCTGCACAGTGTAATTAGTTTCTCTGAAATGAACTAGCCATAAAGTAAATCAAAAGTTGGACGAGGCCGCATTCTATAGCTTCGAATGCTGGTTAATAGCCAGAAGATATATGGCTCATACTACCATACACAAAACAATAATTCCAGGCATAAAAATGTGGCAACTAGTGTGTCTGGCAATACTCCAAATTGGACTCCAAATTGGACAACATGATGCGACGGTGATTAACTCAATAATATGTTTTTTTTGGGGAAGAGTACAGTACACACTACAGCACAGAAAAACTTTACTGAACTGTAACATTCCTTGTTGCTCAGGTTGCTCACTTTTCTTATGTTTAGTATGTACTGTTTACCTGGTCTAGTGTGCCTTTAAAGCTTTACTTTAAGGTAATTAGGGCACAATTATGTACCTTGAATCTTTTTTAAAGGTACATAATATTCACATGATACACATTAAAGGTACAAAAGCCGAGCGTGTAGAGTAAATATCTCTGATAGTCATTAAAGCAATTTGGCTCTGGCGACAAAATGGGCCTTGTTGTGAAACTGCGAGCACGGCACGGAAACTCTGCACGGACGTAACATTACACCCCGGGTCACGTCTGTGCCACTGACATTGCTGTAGTCATGAGGAGCGATTCATGCTTAGTTAATTAGGCTGCAGACAGTCTCAAAAGCAAGAGCAAATCATTAACCTTTCTTTTGTTCTGTCCAATAGCGTGCAACAGGAAGTGCTTTACTCCTGGCTGATGGTAATGAAAGATCTCTTCAATAATGGATTCGTCTTGTTTAGCTTTTTTTTTTTTTTTGTTCTTTTTTTTTTTCCTTCAGCAAGCAAATGAGGCTAGTCAGTGGCTATCTTATGAATTATGTAATTAAATGAAGCACACTGCCTGTAGTTAGTACACGGTTGAAATTATTGCTCCATACTGCAATTTTCAATTCCCCGCACTATTTAATTGAGTGCTGAAAACTTAATTAGAACCAAAGATTTATTTGAGGAGAATTCATGTCCACGTAAAAAAATCTTTTGTAGGCTCTTATTACTTAAGCTTCAGATTAGAGATCTTAGGGCGCACTGACGAGGGTGTTAGATATGCACATACAGCGGAGTCTGTAAATAACTGCACAGTATGGTTCCATCCAAAAATGTGTGTTAAACTATTGATATGGAGAGTAATGTATATTTGTCTTTAAACCACATCAATAACAACAACTGACACAGGAACGTGTATGTCCTTCCACTTGAAAAGTTTGTTTCATTTTTCATATGGTGAAGTTTTCAGAAGGAGTCTCCAGTGTAAAGGTGTAACGTTACGTTTTCTGTCAGGAAATTCTTCAGGTCAAAGGACATTGCGCTTTTCTCAGTAACATGACAAGCTGTGTTTTGTTTTGTTTTGTTTTATTAAAGTCAATTGAAAGGCTGGTAAAGGAACAACTGTTTATAGCTGTTCTAACATAAACGATAACAGGAACTTGCTTTGTCAATGTTCCACTACATTAAATGTAACTATAAATGGGTAATAAAAGTGTGATGTATCTTTAATAAGTAAAACTTGTAATCAGTGTCAAATTGCTCATTTGAGACATGCTATTATTGGAAAACAATCAACTTTGGGTCGATGATTAATTTACTATAACAGTACAAGCCTAGTCTAAAAGCAATCTTATATTAACACAATAAAGGTAACACATATTCCTGGCATTTTTCAAAACCATACTGATATTTTGTGAGATGGCTCGTAGAAAGGATTTATGAGAAGAAGAAAATGTTGATCTGTTACATTGACTAGCTACAACATCATCGAAAGTTGTGTATTAACAAGGATATCATCAGCCAGCAATAACCCTACAAACTGGATTCTCAAGATGTGATGTTCAATCTGTCATAAAGACATCTGAAGAGATGCAAAGACCCAACAACTGCATCTTACAGGTTAATAGAATGTCTCGTACTTGCTCATCTTAGACTTTATCTTCAAATCTGAATGAGATTATAATACATTTAAGGACCAAAATCATGCCACATAAACCAAGAGTATATAGTGTTATGGAACAGTGGGTCCAATTTTGAGATTTTCAGTTCAAAAAAGGTATTAGTTTGTCCGAAGATGAGCTCCGTCATCCTCTAGGGGTGTATTTCAACCAATGATTAATTCAATCTGGTCAAAAACAAGAAAATCCTGACTGCTAAGAATTATAAACACATGCTGTCTTTTGGGAAAAAACAACTGACTGATAAAACCTTGTTTTGTGCATGATAATGACCAACCAAACACTCTGGAAACACAATTAAGACCTACATGCAGTGAAAGTTTGATTAATAATATATGCTGTTACAACAAGAAAGTACACCATTTCTTTCAAGGTAGAGTTCTCTTAACATAAGCCTATTAGGTGTAAGACTTGCACAGTGCTTTATATAAAACAATATACTGTATATATGGGGTTTACCTCACACCTCCGGGGTTGGGGGCTTGAATCCTGACTCCACACTGTGTGTGCGGAGTTTGTATGTTCTCCCTGTTCAGGGGGTTTCCTCCATGTACTCCAGTTTCCTCCCCCAGTCCAAAGACATGTGCGTGTGTTAATGGGTGTGAGACTGTGCCATGAGATGGGTTGGCATCCTGTCCAGGGTGTCCCCCGCCTTGTGCCCCGAGTTCCCTGGGATAGGCTCCAGGCTCCCCGCGACCCTGTGCGGTACTGAAAATGGATGGATGGATGGATACCAAATATATTGTGATTCTTTAAGGTTGAACTCAGATCCACTAGAATGTCTTGCATCTTGGCTTTTCCTCCTCCAATCCTCATGGATGAAATGCCATTTGAAATGGCTTTTTTTTAAATAAGTTTGCATGACCCAGGGGCAATGCCAAAAGCAGGGTTGGTATCTATGAGTGAAATTCATTTTTCCCTGCCAGTCTGCCATTATAAAACTGGTCCTTAGTGGATACTTTTGAACTGGTAACTATGCCTTATTAAACAACCTCACCTAAATTCACACCCAAGACATATCAGTGCGGTTTCTATATAAGTGGGAAAAACTGTAGGAAGTGTAAACTCTCACATCGACCAAGGATCAGGGTGGGCGGCTTCAAACGTGGCAGCTGATGCACTCATCCAAGAAGGAGCCCTGTCGTTTCTTTAATTACCACTCACCATATCCTCCACTTACTTTAATCCCCTTTCTTTTTATGAAACCTAAACGAGCATACCGTGACTTTAATGAGATGAAGGCTTTCACCAAAAAAAAAAAAAAAAGGGGGGGGGGGGGTGGCAGGAAAGAGCGAGCTGCAGTGGCTGATATCTGAAAGGCCCATTTGCCACTTAATGAACCCTGGAGCCCTTACAGACAGCAGGGTGCATAAGTGTGGAGGGCTGCTGGATACTATAGTCCTTCACTTCAGAGTTGGCCACTGGCAAAGGAATAAGAAAAATAGGTAAGCTGGGGTCATTAGAGGAAGGAAGGAAGCCAACCTGCTGATCCAAAGAGAGGAGGTAGACAGATACTTAGATATTTCATTGAGTAAGCTCAAAGGGTTGTTAATATTAAATGATTAGTTCATAAGTTAAGTCTATAACAATGTTCCTAAGTACCTCTTGTTTTGTAAGATTCTATTTCACTCCTAAATAAGTTTGCTTTCCCCCCCATCAATAATGGACAGGTGTCAGTGTCACATGCAGTGAGAGGCAGGAAGCATAAGTGCAAACGCAATGCATTCTTTATTAAAGTGAATCCAAATATCGTAAATAGAGTCTATAGTTGGGGTCAAACATCAAACAGGGATAATGAATAATTAATCAAACAAGTGGAACAGGTGAACAAAACCAGGATGTACAATGAGACAAAACTCAGGAATCATCTCTCATACTTCAAGTAACCAAAAGTTACCAAAATTAATTGAGGACTAACACAGAACCGGTGAACACAATCAGGTAACAAACCTATGACAGGACACAGGCGGAGACAGGTCTACAACCAAAACAATGTAAACAAGCGCACACAGAGAAACCCAAAACAAAACAACACAAAAGTAGCTCTCATCATACTGGGAACCATGTTGAAGCTCGAATTAAGGAAGACACACATTTTACTTTGTAGAGAGAACCACTATGGTGAAAAAATATTCTCTGAAATTTACAGTAGCCTTTGTGAAGCCTCCTCACAGTTAATCATTTAATTATAAAACAGCATGTAACGAATGTGTTTTCAGACCTAATTAACCTTTTGTTACCATTCAGTTCAAGGTCTAATATAATTTTGCTTGGATTTGAGGCCATCATACATCAAAATGAACAATTTTCTGTATATTATGATTGCAGTGTGTTTTTTAATAGATGTAGCCTTCAGATACAAATCAGCATGAGTGTTACATGCAGTTAGAGGAAGCACATAATTGAGTGTGCTCAGCAGGTTATTATTTTTGGGGGGCCAAATCCAAAAATCATAGCCAATATCCATAACTGGTGTCAAAACAAATATAGGCAATACCAAAAAAAACAAACAAACAAAACAAAAAAACAGGAGAAACCATAAAGGAAAAAGAAGTGTTCTTTTTTCAGAGATTATCAGGTATATTATAAAAATAAAAATATTCAAAGAAATATCAACAGTCAGTGTCTAAACCAGCATGAAAAAAAAATATTTGTCATAAGACAAGCTATGCACTTGTCTGACCTGTGGAGACTCCCAAGTGCTTCGACTCACTGCTCTATTTGTACACATTTATCACCGGAGACTATTGAGTACTTGGCCATTGATGCATATGATATAAGGCAGATCATCAAGTGCTACTTCCAAGAACTGACTAGCTACACATTTCTATAATTATGCTGAAAAGTTAAATGAGCTTCTGTTTTTTTTTCCCCTCACCAGCACATCAGCGCGCGCACACACACACACACACGCACACACAAAGACCGGCCAAGAATAACATTCATAAGCTCCAGATCGTTTGCAGTACTTTGTGTGGCTGATACAGTGTGAATTGTTCACGATGAGGAAAAGAAAAAAAAAAAGAAAAAAGTGGCCAGAGAGACACACATAGCCTGGATGGTAAAAAGTGACAGAATATACACAAGTCACGTCCACTGCATAATCAAACCATTCTGTGCAGAGAACCAATTTAATGGATGAATGAATCTTAACCTGACTTTTTTTCCTCTCTTCACATGCAGCAGAGGGAAGGAAAATGCCTTCTCTTGATTTCTGTAGCAGGGGAAAGCTGGGGGATGGATTTTCGGTTGTTCGCATGGGAATAAAACAAGCTCCTGTATGAGAGCTTGTGTTTTCTCATAGTTATTGTTTAACTTGTGTAAGTGTGCTCTTGGTGTCCAGCTGTGAGGAAAATTCAGTGAGTTTCATTTCAAAACTGCAGTGAGGGAAAGCGATTCTGATGCTTCTTTTGCCAGGTGTAGATTCCCTGGAAACCTGCCGAGACCCACTGTAATTATGGGATGTATTCCATCTGCCCGAGTTTTGTATCATTCTGATTGGTTTAGACAATGCTGATTGAATTTCCATAACAGCAGCTCTGACAGCAGTTACAGCTGCAAGGTTTATATTAATGCACTTGTTCTAATACGTTATTGTTCCATCATAACAACTTACACAGGGACTTGTATGGCAGACATAACATATAGCCTGTTTAGTAGCTAAATGGCTAATTATTAGGGTTCATACATAGTGGTACTCACTCTACAAAACCAAAACAGCCTAATGCAAGGCACAAGGACAGCTAGATATAGCTGTGTTGGAGATAATGTTGCTAAATTAGCAATGTTTAATAGAATTACACAATGTTCGTACCCATGTCTAAATGTTTAGACCAGTGTACAATCGCACTGTGTTATGGGAACACACAATCCCTTTATCAAAGGATGAACTGGTCAGGAGCAGGAGTAGCAAGCGGAGCTAATCTCTGGCAATATGTTTGTTTATAGCTACCAGTTAGTTACACGCTAGCTATGATTCCTGTCATCCTGTGGATTTACAAACATACAAGTGCTTCTTGGTCCTTCATGGAATTCCAGCTTGCTACATACATTTGTTATAACTTTATAGCTATAATGTTATCCGAAGTAAATCGAGAGCATTTTGTCACATAGGAAGCTAGCTAAAGAGCTAAAGCTAAAGCTAGCTAGCCTATATGAACCTAAATAAAATGTCTTCATTCGTGCAAATAGAATTTTTTTTTAATCAAATTTAATAGGGAGTTTGTGTGATTATGACGGTTGCTGTTTGGCCAACAGGCTGTTGATAAATGCACTCAAAGGACACACTTGTGATCTAGCAGTAAGGATTAAACTTGCTAGTCAGATCCTCACACTTAAGACCCGAGTAAGATATTGATGGCAAAAAAAATTCTCTCACTATTTTTGACAGAGGTAAAAAGAATTCTATTCTAATTCCGATACAGTCTGATATTCAGCCTTTTTTAAGAGATATTTATCATGGTCATTATTCCATAAACAATTCAGTTGAAAGGACTTAGAATAACATTCCAGACTGCTTTATAGACAGGTTTTATACAGTTGAACAAAATTGTTGCTAGTGCTAGTTTAAGGCTTTAGTGTATATGAATCATGCTAGTTTAAGCTAGTTTAAGGCTTTAGTGTATATGAATCATGCTAGTTTAAGCTAGTTTAATGCTTTAGTGTATGAATCATGCTAGTTTAGGGCTTTAGTGTATACAAATAGTGCCAGTTTAAGGCTTTAGTGTATTCGAATAGTGCCAGTTTAAGGCTTTAGTGTATTCAAATAGTGCCAGTTTAAGGCTTTAGTGTATATGAATCGTGCTAGTTTAAGCTAGTTTAAGGCTTTAGTGTATATGAATCATGCTAGTTTAGGGCTTTAGTGTATACAAATAGTGCCAGTTTAAGGCTTTAGTGTATTCAAATAGTGCCAGTTTAAGGCTTTAGTGTATTCAAATACTGCCAGTTTAAGGATTTAGCATATATGAATCATGCTAGTTTAAGGCTTTAGTGTATGAATCATGCTAGTTTAAGCTAGTTTAAGGCTTTAGTATATATGAATCATGCTAGTTTAAGGCTTTAGTGTATACAAATAGTGCCAGTTTAAGGCTTTAGTGTATTCGAATTGTGCTAGTTTAAGGCTTTAGTGTATATGAATCGTGCTAGTTTAAGCTAGTTTAAGGCTTTAGTGTATATGAATCATGCTAGTTTAATGCTTTAGTGTATATGAATCATGCTAGTTTAAGGCTTTAGTGTATGAATCATGCTAGTTTAGGGCTTTAGTGTATACAAATAGTGCCAGTTTAAGGCTTTAGTGTATTCAAATAGTGCCAGTTTAAGGCTTTAGTGTATTCAAATAGTGCTAGTTTAAGGATTTAGTGTATATGAATCATGCTAGTTTAAGGCTTTAGTGTATATGAATCGTGCTAGTTTAAGCTAGTTTAAGGCTTTAGTATATATGAATCATGCTAGTTTAAGGCTTTAGTGTATACAAATAGTGCCAGTTTAAGGCTTTAGTGTATTCGAATAGTGCCAGTTTAAGGCTTTAGTGTATATGAATTGTGCTAGTTTAAGCTAGTTTAAGGCTTTAGTGTATGGGAATCATGCTAGTTTAAGGCTTTAATGTATGAATCATGCTAGTTTAGGGCTTTAGTGTATACAAATAGTGCCAGTTTAAGGCTTTAGTGTATTCGAATAGTGCCAGTTTAAGGCTTTAGTGTATATGAATCATGCTAGTTTAATGCTTTAGTGTATATGAATCATGCTAGTTTAAGGCTTTAGTGTATGAATCATGCTAGTTTAGGGCTTTAGTGTATACAAATAGTGCCAGTTTAAGGCTTTAGTGTATTCAAATAGTGCCAGTTTAAGGCTTTAGTGTATTCAAATAGTGCCAGTTTAAGGATTTAGTGTATATGAATCATGCTAGTTTAAGGCTTTAGTGTATATGAATCGTGCTAGTTTAAGCTAGTTTAAGGTTTTAGTATATATGAATCATGCTAGTTTAAGGCTTTAGTGTATATGAATCGTGCTAGTTTAAGGATTTAGTGTATATGAATCATGCTAGTTTAAGGCTTTAGTGTATATGAATCATGCTAGTTTAGGGCTTTAGTGTATGAATCATGCTAGTTTAAGCTAGTTTAAGGCTTTAGTGTATGGGAATCATGCTAGTTTAGGGCTTTAGTGTATGAATCATGCTAGTTTAAGCTAGTTTAAGACTTTAGGGTATGGGAATCATGCTAGTTTAGGGCTTTAGTGTATGAATCATGCTAGTTTAACCTAGTTTAAGGCTTTAGTGTATGGGAATCATGCTAGTTTAAGGCTTTAGTGTATATGAATCATGCTAGTTTAAGGCATTAGTGTATATGAATCGTGCTAGTTTAAGGCTTTAGTGTATATGAATCATGCTAGTTTAAGGCATTAGTGTATATGAATCATGCTAGTTTAAGGCTTTAGTGTATATGAATCGTGCTAGTTTAAGGCTTTAGTGTATATGAATCATGCTAGTTTAAGGCATTAGTGTATATGAATCGTGCTAGTTTAGGGCTTTAGTGTATGAATCATGCTAGTTTAAGCTAGTTTAAGGCTTTAGTGTATGGGAATCATGCTAGTTTAAGGCTTTAGTGTATACGAATCATGTTACTTTAAGCTAGTTTAAGGCTTTAGTGTATATGAATAGCACTAAGGCTTTATTGTATATGAATCATGCTGGTTTAAGCTAGTTTAAGGCTTTAGTGTATATGTGTCATACTAGTTTGAGGTAGTTTAATGCTTTAGTGTATATGAATTATGCTCGTTTAAGCTAATTTAAGGCTTTAGTGTATATGAATTATTCCGTAGTATCTAAATATTAATCAGAAAATCCTTAAAAATTACCTATTATCATTTTATGAGTGATTGCTAAGGCAACGATTGTTTATTACATATTATCTGTCCGCTTTCATCTCTGATGTCAACAGCATTTAAATAGAGTGTCTACATTAGACTATCCAAATAAAGTGTTTCCGAATTTGCATATGCCTACTCACACGAAAAGCTGCAAATGCTTGAGCTCATGGGAGGAGGATTCTATGAATCTTACATGAGATTGGGTTGTATTTTTTGACAGGCTAGTGCCTTAGAAACGCCTAGCCTCAGGACTCTGTTTTGGGTATTGTAAATGAGCACGGTCAACCTTTATGGGTCTTGCAGCAGAAGCAGGTCAAAGTTTTAATTGATTTAGCTTACGAAGGCTATGTTTAGCATGTAGACTAATGTGAAACATTGCAAATGTAGAACTATTAGTCTGTGTAGACTGGGGATTTTCCTATGCGTGAGAGAGGTTTATGAGATGTTACATTTGAAACTGAACTCAAAGTAGTAAAGAAAAGGACTGGATGGTTACTCAAGGGCTGGGTTTAGCATTCCACAATGATATCCCTAAACACTAAAGTCCCATGAATAACAGCATGGCAGAAAGCTGCCATAACACAACCTTTCCATCCATCTCTCCAAACAGCTTCGGAGATCCTTCCTAAATGAAGCATAAATCATCGTTATAGCCAAAACTGTGCTGCAGCACACAGTTTGAATGCTGATTGTAAATATCTGCACTGAGATGTACTCGGGGACGTTTCTGTCCTATGATTAGAGTCAGTGATGTGAGAGGAAATGTGCTAATGAACCAAATGTGTAGAAAATGCATTTATTTTTCTTCCATACGTGACTGAACATTATCAGGCACGTTCAAGTTCTGTTATTCAATTCTGTATGGCAATTTGATTGCTTCACCTTGAAACTTTAAATGATGTCTGTTCTTCATCTTCATTTGTTTTGCTTGTATATGAGGGGAAAAAACTAATAGACTGTGTCAGCCTACCTCAACGTTTTTCTTTCTTTCTTATTTTCTTTCTTTTTTGTCTGCACATGTGCAGAATGCGTCAAGGATTGTTCTGTGTGAAATGACTGCTCTCTTGTGGTAGAAAAACAAAGCAGACCCTTCATGATTGAACCATTTAACATAACACTTTTAAGGCAGAATCGGACTTAGTGATTTATGAGGAACCTTAACCAAAAAAGTCATTGTGGCGATGTTGTCATTGTTTTAGTTTTATAAAAACCATATAGAATTTGTCTAAGTTGTGAAAAATCACATACATTTCAATCATGCCCATACAGTATGTGACAAATTACATGCCGTTCAACATGTTATATCATGAAACTGCATGTGTGAATTCAAGTACACATGACAGAATGTGAATGATATGTGAGTCATGTGTAAAAATAAATAAATAAATAAATAATTTTTAAAAATGTGAAAGCTAAACGAATAATTGTTAAAACCACATGTGAAAAAAATGAATCACTGGAAAAAATTGACGTGTAAAAATAAATGAATCGTTGGAAAAGCCACTGGTGAAGAATGAACGTGAAAACTGATGAAACGTGAAAACAATTAATCAAGGGGGGAAATCACACGTGAAAATAAATGAGTTGCATTTTTCGTTAGAAAAATCATAATAAAAGAAAAGCTTTGACCACTAAACCTGCCCCATCGCACTACAGGTTGTCTGCTTCTTGGTTGGTCTGCAACATTTCCAGTCTGTTTGAATTTGTTAATAAGTTTGGCAACAGTGTCATGTGTGATGTGCTTGCCATGTTTCCTGTTGAAGTCCATCGCAACCTTGGGACAGCTTCCCAATCCAGCTATGAGAATGATTTCAATACAAAGGTATTCTTAAAGGCTTTCTGAAAAATTATATATATATATTTTTATTATAATTTTTTTTTTATATATACACACACACACACACACATACAGTGCCCTCCACTAATATTGATGGCTCATATTACCAAGGGTACCAATATTAGTGGAGGGCACTGTATATATAACTAAATGTAATAAACATAAACTAAGTATGAAGAATTTTGGAAGACATTTTGCTAAAAAGTGCTAAATTCTGTGAAATTTTTCCCCTTTTTATTATAACGCTTGGCCCATGAAGCTACTCAACCCATTTCACAAACAATTACTTTGAATTATAATATATAAGACCAAGAGCGCACACTTCATCTAACGTTAACCATTCACAACATTCATAAAACTCATGAATTTAAAACGGACCACGGTTGAAGGATTATGTCCCATAAACTCTAAACAAGAACGCCTTTACAAATCCCTGCTTGCAGCTTAATTTTAGTACTCTGCATTCATTCCTAGCTTAAATATTTTTCTCTTTGGTTATTTGAATGAATGAATTTTCCATTTTTCCAAAGATGAAGGCATAAACAGATAAACACATTTCATTACAGTGAACACGGTCCGTTTTTCATTCATGAAAAAATCAAATCAACAAGAATAAGTAAATAAATACAGGGACGCCAAACCAATTTCTGCCATTCAGTAGCTCTTCGCTTACAAACTGTCCAAAAATAATGGGCTGTTCTGTCTCTGCGTGGAGGCTTGCTTCTTTCGTTTTGCCACTGCTTTTGACATTGCTGCTTTTTTGCAATTTAAATAACGATTCAGTGTTATTGTGTGCTTTGTGCAAGGAGCAATTCTCAAGATCTCACGTTCTCCTTCTCTCTCTCTCATCTTTTTTTTTTTATTACAGGCCTGTATTTGTCCACAGTAGTTAATTCTCCGTATCTGTATATCACACATCGGCACTACATAACTACATCAGAATGTTGCATTTTCTCAATTTAGCTGTCATTTAATCAATTTCCAAGGCTTTCATTCGCTCACTTTCCTTCTCCAGTCATTAAACAGCTCTCCAGAGCCACTGCTTCAGCACACACTTATCTTTCTTTCTCACTTCCCCATTTCATTGTTTTCTGCTCGCACCGTGAGCACCCCTGAGGTATCCATTATCGAGAAGTCTCTCAAGAGGTAAACCATCCTGCACCACTCAGTGTTCTTTCCTCCTGCCCACGAGCCCGGAAACTCCAGCCTCAAATTACTTATGCTACATTGGCCAAAAGTGTTTGGCAAATAACTCATGGAGTCTTTTGAATAAAACACTGTAGCTGCACCCAAATTATGGAAATGAACTTTTATACTTACATTACGTTTATTAATTTGGCAGATGTGTTTATCCAGAGTCAAAAATGTCAATCCAAATAAGAAAGGCTTAAGTAAAGTACAGACGGGCTACATATTTAGAGTTGAGTTAGGTGCACGTAATGAGGATTTATTACCAAAATTACACACATACTGTAGATATTCACACCTCAGATGTAATTACAGGCTTAAGAGCTATTCAGATGTTACACCCAAAGGGTGGAGATTGCCTAAAACTGAGACATGCCTAAAACTCACTTACACGTCATTCTCACCTTGGAACTAAGCTCATTTTTCTTCAGTGATATTGAAGAGCGGTATTAAGTCATGTTTCACTATCTGACAGTTTAATGTAACCACAATATGTCATGCTGAAATTCATGTTTGGGCTGTACACTCAAAAACTATGCAATGCCATTTAAGGCCAATATGAAATACATAAATATAACCCTATTTATTAATTAATAGTATCATGTTCTTCCACATGAATATTTATCTCAATCTTAATCAGACATTGCTTATCTTAAGGATACCATTTTTAGGGTTTTGGATAAAGTCGTGAATCAACTTAAAGTGAGCTGTAGCCGTTGAGTGCTCAGTCAGCTTATCCTTCAAACTGTTGTCGCGTTTTCTTTACAAGAGTGTGCATCGAACGAACAAAAGTCCTGCCATTATTTTGACAAATCAAAACAGCGAATTAAAAACATGATAAAATAGCTTATATCCCACACACATAATGATTTTATGACCTTGATTTGTTGTCTCATGGGTTCATTAAGTTGTGTGCACACTTAACTAACAGCGCATGATAAAAAGTAAATACATGCAAAGTAATAGAATGTCCTGGATCAAGTGCTATTTTATAAACTGTCAAATAATCAGAGTGGACGCTTCTACTCAAGAAAAACATCAGAAAGTCATCAACTATAATCTCAACATAATCTGAATGGGGTGCCTGGAAAATTGACTTTTGATCCGGTGCTTAACCAGACTCTGAATACATGTATATTTCCCCACAACTTTTGGTTAGTGAATACTTCATAGTGATTACCAGAAGTCTAATTTTTAAGTATATGTAATTTATTCAAGTATTCTTTTCACCTAAAATGTTTTGACATTTACTTATTACATTTCAAAAGAAAAATCTCTACTTTTTCCTCACTATATTTTCAAACACTGCACTTCTTTCTAACTATGTATTTGTAAAGTCATTTGTTTTTCAGCATCAATTAGCTTTAAAGGAGTCGATGTAAATTCCCCAAAAATCTAAAGTTTAACAAATGTGGCAGTGAGAATGAGACCTCATACCCATCACAGCAGTTTTTGTATTTTAGCAGCTTGCTATTATCATTCAGCTAGTTTGTATCATCATGCTAGGTAACATTTGTGAGCTACTGCTTTCCCACGTTCCTTGCTTCCTTTGTGAAAGTACTTTTAACATTTAGTAACATTTAAGAATTTATACATTTCTGCTTTAACCTGAATGAAGAATTTGATGCTATACTTCAAAGAGTTATGTAGGTAATTGCAGTTTTTACTTCAGTAAAGAATTTGAGTACCTTTCCACTTCTGGTAGTTAGTAAATAATATGATTCAAGGTGAAAAACTGAATAATAGGCTGGACATTTAAGAGGTTAAAAGACCAGAGACCATTATGAGTATATCAGAATACATAATATTATTTATATAATATTGCTGTTTTACATTCAGCTCTCATTACTAACAACTTTCAAAAATACTTATCGAGCCCTCAAGACCAGACAGCAATCATTTCCAGAGCCTAAGCCTCCTACGCCATTAGTGATGGAAAGCTCTCAAAAGTCCAGTCTCACTTCAACCCTGCCTCATCTGCCTGCAGCTCCTGAAGACATTTAATCACTCCATAGACAAGGAAAAAAATCCTAATTGAAATGGCATTCCAAATAGAAGACTGAGGTCAAATACATTTAGATAATATTTTAACTTTTGTGAGGCGGTGACAGGAGAGGAGACCTCATAAGAAAAAAGGGCATTTCTTCAGGTGTGATTTTTTCTGAAATTACTTTTTTTTTTTTTTCAAGGGGGACCCGTTTCCATCTTTGACTCAGGGAAAATTGGCCCAATTGTGCCAAAATCGTAGATTATAATTCAAAAGAAAACATAAGATCTTTTGCATCATGAGGTGCATCTGATAGATAATGACCTTATATATGCAGTTATAACATCTGATGATTTTACATCTTTAGGAATATGTTAATATTTCTGGAAAGGCATTTGTCCCAATTTCCTCATCATTTGTATTATCCTTGATTTATAGTGAGCTTGAAGGCTTGAATTAATTACCCAGTGGTCAGTAAAACCAGGCCAATTCCAAAACTCTAAATATTACTCTAATAAATCCTGATTACTATTGCCAAATATATTACAATATTGTTTGACTCTGGACTTGTCTGAGAGGAGGGGCTCAATCATTCCTAAACCGTGGTTCTAGGTTCATTATTTTCTCGGTTCATCCATTTATTGTTTTTTATTTGTTTCTGTACCAACACTCAAGCAATGAAGAACACTTTTTGGAGGCATGGTTGGTCATCGTTCAGGAATACCTGCTTGGAAGGAATAGCTTGACCGGTTGATGTAAACCCAAGAGCACTGGTTTCAAGACAACCAGTGATCGGTTATTGTAAATTCTCAAGTGTGAAAACTGAATGTATAGTCTTCCATCAAGGTCCCATCTACAACATTTATGAGAATGAAGCACAACAAGCTCCTTCATACAGTTAAACTGCTACTTTCATTTTACATGCATTCACCATTTAATCTGTTAACATTTAAATCATAACCACATGCCACATACAGTTGCAATCAAAATTATTCAACCTCTATTGCAAATCAGGTTTATTGTCAAAATTTACAGACTTTCAACTGTTTGCAATGAACAAATCAAACAAAAGCAATTGAAATAGTTCAACACAAAGAATGCTTTAAGTGGTTTCTCCAAATTCAACTGAAAATGCAACTTATAATGACTTCTCCAGTCCCAAAATTATTCAACCCTCTGAATAGAATCCCTCACAACAGCACAAATATGCAAAACAGGTGTTGTCTCAAGCACATATGATGCAACTAATCAAGGGCTTCATTAATTGCACCAGGTGTGCTTGAGCTGGAACACATGAAATACCTGAACTGGCTAAGGGCAGAAAATACATGAAATACCTGGACAGGGCAGAAAAAGGAAGCTATCAATGGCTGCAACCAGATTTCATGTTGTGAAAAACCCTCGAGTGACTGCAAAGGACCTGCAGCAAGACTTGGTGCCAACCGGCACTGAGGTTTCAGTGAGCACAGTATGGTGCATACTAAACGCAGAAGGTTTCCATGCCAGAACTCCCAGACGTACACTACTACTGACCCAAAAGCACAAGAAAAGTCGGCTGAAAATGATATAAATAAGTCACAGAAGTTTTGGGATTCTGTTCTGTGGAGCGATGAAACAAAACTGGAACTTTTCGGCAGGATGGATCAGCAGTATGTCTGGTGAAAGAAGCATGAAGAAAGAACACTCTGTCCACAGTCAAGCATGGTGGTGGCTTGGTGATGCTCTGGGGCTGCTTTGCATCCTCTGGCACTGGAAACCTGCAGCATGTGGAAGGCAACATGGATTCATTGAAGTATCAGGAAATCCTAGGAGAAAACGTCATGTCGTCTGTGAGGAAGCTGAAGCTTGGGCATCATTGGCCCTTCCAACAGGACAATGATCCCAAGCATACCTCAAATTCCACCAAGGCTTGGTTGCATAAGAAGTCCTGGAAGATTCTACAGGGCCATCACAGTCACCTGACTTTTTGATTTGAAGAAGGTGGTTGCAGCACGCAAACCCAAGAATATTACTGAACTGGAGGCCATTGCTCATGAGGAATGGGCTAAGATTCCTCAGGAACGCTGCCAGAAGCTGATGTCTGGCTATGCATCTCGTTTGGAGCAGGTCAAAACAGCAAAAGTACTAAGTACTAAAGATGCTTGCCATGAAGGGTTGAATAATTTTGAATTTTGAAAAGATGCATTTTCAGTTGAATTTGGGGAAACCACTTGAAGCATTCGTTTTGTTGAACTATTTCAATTGCTATCATATAGCATATCATATTACCTATCTGGCTTGACATTGATAACAAATCAAAAGTATGGAAAAACTTCCAATGCCCTATCCCATGAACAAAAAAATGTCAACAAAAAGTGTCAGAAACAGTTGTCAACCCAGTCACAATCCACTGGACGGAGACTCCAAGACCCGCTGGAGTGATCAGATCTCAACAATTGGCTTGGGAACGTCAAGGGATTACTCAGATGGAGCTACAATCTGTGGCCAGGGACAGAAGTCTGCTGACCTTCTCCGCCAGTTGCTATTGCAATCCCATCAGGAAAAGCAAAAGGAAAATGAATGAATGAATGAATGAATAAAACCCAGAGCACAAAATTGATATCAGCCATCAGCTGCTAATTAAGTTTGGTGTTATCATGCCGATATATATTAACCAAAAAAAAAAATCTCCTGAAAAACTAAAACACAGTTTTCACTACTACAGAAATATACATTCTTACATCAGTCATCTCCTATATGTTCTCTCCCATATCATTAGGGGAAATTACTGGTTCAAGTCAGTCCAATATGATGTCTGAGCCCATAAAGTGGCAACAGCATAATGCATAAAATCATGCTGATACAGATCAAGAGTTTCAGTTAATGTTCACATCAAACATCAGAATGGGGGGAAAAAGTGATTTCATTATATTAACCATAGCATGTTTGTTGCTGCTAGACGGGCTGGTTTGAGTATTTCAGGATCTCCTGAAATTATAACCCTCCTTTGTGGATTTCCTTGGCATTTGTACAAGATGAGAAAAATTTCTGCATCTGAAATGTGTAAATAAGTACCGAATGTTTATTTATAAACCACCAAATACATTCATGGATTTGTTGGTTTTGTGTACTTATATTTAATGAGACTGTTCTATTTCCATAAAGCGACTCTTGCTATTTGGTTGCTCAAGCAAAACACATTTGTATGGCTTCTCGTTATGGAATGTAATCATTACAGCATTACGGCGGAAGTAAAAAAGTGAAAATGGTACTCATATGCTTATGATCAGCAGAGCTTGGTTCATAGAGAAGTTCATTTTCGGATAGTTCATCATTACAATAGCTCCCTTGAATCGCTTCGAGAGGATTTGTAGACTTTCTCACAGTAATGCCAAATAGGTTGCCAAAGAGGCTTTACTGCAACAGATCAGTTAATTCAGTGGCGTTTTTAAAATCTTCACACGGGTTTTTAAAGTAGACACTCTGGCATTTGGATCACACAAACACCTCTTCAGTCACCTCATCTCACCGCCCTTTGGAAGAGCGATGGTCGATGCGACTGTCTGTCATGTGGTCAGCAAAGAGCCAGAGGGACGTCACTCTTCGAGATAACCTAATTGGAAATCAAACAATTTCAACACAAACTTGGAGAGAGCGCGAGTGTGAGATGGAGCAGGGATCTGTTGGGTGTCACAGAAAAGGACAGGATGCAGGGAGGGGTGGAATAGTGCAGAGAGAGAAAACAGGCCACTCTCAAGGCCAGCATCAACTGGGGTTGTGGAGAAAAGAGTGGTGGCGAGAGAGAATAATAAATAAAAGATTAAATGGCTTGACATTGGCTTGGACGGGATTCGATGGAAATAATAATGTTACAGTGCACATTTTGGTTCAGCCCAGTGAGATGAGTAAAAGCCTGACTGGCTTAGCTGTGACTAAAAGCTTTGGTTTAAGCTTTGTGTTTTGTATGTATAAGAGGAATAAAACAATCTGGGATGTGCTGTTATAGGAAAATAATCTTCAAGGCACTTTGTGTTGGGCCGGATCACACCACCTTCACATTGATTATCTTCCTATAACAACACACTTGGTCATGTTTTATTAGTTAGTTGTCTTCTTTGTTCATGTGCATCATTCATGTCGTGTACATTTCACATCATACAATTAATATGGCATGAAATACAATATGTCAATGGATATGTAAAAACTAATTTCCTTAGCGTTATATACAGTGCTTGGAAACAGAAGAGGTACCATGGCAGGATTCATTCCTCTGCGGAATGGAGGCTGACATGGCAAAATTCTACCACTAAGCACCAATCATGGGAAGGTCAACCAACCAATCAGTCAACCGTACGGAAACCCCTTTAACATTCCAGCATCTAGCAGCAGCCAGGGACTGCATGGACTCAAAGGCATAACCAAGTAGCAAGGGATATTTGCAGGAATATCCGTGAGGACTAACGCTCCTAAACTCAAATGAGATGACGTACAAAATAGGAGAATGACTGCCAATGCCAAATCACCTAGCAGCTCTTGCCTAGTTTCCCAATAAAGCTAAGCAGGCTTGATCCTGGCCAGTACCTGGATGGGAGACCTCTTAGGGAAAAATAAGTTTGCTGCTGGAAGTGGTATTGGGGAGGCCAGCAGGTGGTGCTCACCCTGTGGCCTGTGTGGGTCCTAACAAACCTGTCAAAATTTTGAACCTGAATGTATGATGGATATCTCGACAAGACAATAAACATACAGCAAAAATAACTCACAAAGGCCCTGCATGGCCTAGCCTCTCTTGAATTAAGCAGGTTTTTTAAATTGCGAGTCCATCAGAGGAACACTCATAACCTTGGGGAATTGAAGACGATTTGCCAAGGGCATTGGGAATTAAACAACAATGCTGGAAAAAAGCTATTTCCGGACAGGTGCGCTATGCAAGCTTTCATAATGCACAGCATAATGATAAGGAAGGTTAAAGAGAATCCATTAATCACTCGAAAAGAGTTGCAGGACGACCTGAAAGCAGCAGGAGCAACAGTTACACAGAGAACAATAAGCAATGTACTGCACCACAATCACCTCTGTTCCTACACCTCACTCAATACTCCTCTGCTAAAAAAAAGAAGCAAGAGATGTGCATCTAAAAGCATTTACACAAATCAGACCTCTTTTAAAATAATAAAAGAGGTCAGACGAAATGAAAATAGAACTCTTTGGCAATAATTCAGCTTGTTTTGAGAAAGAAGGGTTGCCCGTATGATCCTAAGAACACCATACACACAGTGAAGCACGGTGGTGGAAGCATCATGATATTAAGCTGCTTCTCTGCAAATGCTACTGCAGCATTGAGTCTTTAAAGGAAACATGAATGGAGCGATGTACTGGGACATACTAGAGGAGATTTGAATCTTATCAGCCAAGAAACTGAATTTGGGGAGAAGATGGGCATCTCGACAAGACAAAGACCCCAAACATTCAGCAAAAATAACTCACAAAGGCCTAGCATTTTTATGCCTGTCTTGAATCCCATTCAACATTTATGGAGGATTTTGAAATTGCGAGTCCATCAGAGGGACGCTCATAACCTTTTTAAGACGATTTGCCAAGACCAAAGGGCCACAATTGAACAACAAAAAACAAAAAGCTAATTACTTCTTACAGTGCTTTAGATGTCTCGAAGCTGTAATTGTCAACAAGAGCTTTGCAAAAAAGTACTAATGTTGGTAATTTGTCATGTCTGAATCAGTTCCCTATTACTTTTGTTTTTCTGTATGTATCTGCAACAAGTTGGATTTTATGGGCACATACGCACCATAATATGAAGATATATGCTACTTATTTAGAGAAAATGTTAAGGCTCAGGGATTTGTAGGAATGAAGCAGTGCTACTGTGGAAATCAAGCCAGAATGAGAACTACTAGACCCCATCTCTCTAATTTGTGTTTTCTGCTGTTCCAATCCAGAGGCAGTAAATTATAGGCTACATTGTGTATTCTCTAAGATATACTTTGCATCATGCATTCTCTTAGAAGTTCCCTTTAAAGTCATACAAAAAAATTCTCACATTTCACTTTTCTCAGATGTTGTATTCTGTTTCTAACTACTGCCTCTCTGGCCTGTATCAGATGAGACACAAGGCTAAAAAGATCAAGATTGGATGTTTCATACCAAATTTAGATTTTGATTATAAATTTAGATTATACTAATGTTGTTTTGCAGGAACATGTTGCTTGGGTAAAAAGTGCAAAGCTGAAAGGTTTATCCAGCCACAGAGATTCTGCAGCAGTGTTCCTCACTAATTATTATTTTTTTCCCCTAAAATGGCCCAAGGCTCAGAATAAGCAAACCACAGGTTATCAGTTCATAGCTCGAAGCTCTGTATCAGCCCCTTCAGATATGCTAATGAATTAAATGGAGTGCAACAGATAGATCATTAAAACTGCATTTATAAGTTCTGTGTATTCTGATAATTTACATTTGCTGCAAGATGCATTCATATTGTAAAAAAGAAAAAAGAAAAGAAAAAAAGAAGAAAAAAAATACCTGTCACCTGAGACAGAGGTTTTGCTGGAAAGTGTTTTCTTAACAAGCAAAATTACATATTACGAACGTTTTCCTAGATGCAAACTATTGTCGCCTGTGAGGAAAGAACAGAAAGAGTGCTCTTTTGTTAGATAAATAACATTGCAGTGCTGCTACCTAATGCATATTAGCTGAATGAAGTTGAATTATAGAGAGGAGGCACTGGCAAGCCACCATCCTAAGGCTGCCAGATTTCTAGAGTAATGTTGTTTTGTACCAAATACTGTGTGGGGAAAGAAGTATTTGGATACTTTTGTTTCAGGTCACATACTGTATAAATGTTGCAGAAAGTGCTCTCGTGCAGGTTTCTCCTATGTAGTTATAAAAGACGTTGCCACTGGTTGGAAAGATTTTAAGCAACAAGTAGCAATCCTGGCGAAGGATTTTAGGATCTAAAAGCATTTACACAAATCAGACCTATTTTAAAAGAATAAAAGAGGTCAGACGAAACAAAATTAGAACTCTTCTACAATAATTCAGCTCATCATGTTTGGAGAAAGAAGGGTTGCCCGTATGATCCTAAGAACACCATACACACAGTGAAGCACAGTGGTGGGAGCATCATGATATTAAGCTGATTCTCTGCAAATGCTACTGCAGCGTTATGCGTCATTGAAGGAAACATGAATGAAGCGATGTACTGGGACATACTAGAGGAGATTTTAATCTTATCATCCAAGAAACTGAATCTGGGGAGAAGATGGACATCTTGACAAAACAAAGACCCCAAACATACAGCAAAAATAACTCACAAAGGCCTAGCATTTTTATGCCTGTCTTGAATCGCATTCAACATTTATGGAGGATTTTGAAATTGCGAGTCCATCAGAGGAACCCTTATAACCTTGGGGAATTGAAGATGATTTGCCAAGACCAAAGGGCCACAATTCAACAACAATGCTGGAAAAAGCTAAATACTTCTTACTTTAGATGTTGCAAAGCTGTAATTGTCAACAATAGCTTTGCAAAAAAGTACTAATGTTGGTAATTTGTCATGTCTCATCAGTTACCTATCAATTTTGTTTTTATCACAAAACTTCGTTGCCTCTGCCAGGAGGTTAAGGCATAGATTAATGTTGTGCCAAAAAAGTGCTTCAGTGGAAGTTATGGAAGACTGGAAGGAAAATCAGACCTATCCCAACATCTTCAAGATATTAAATATTCCTTTCTTTGGTTTAAATGTTTTGACATTCTAAAACTTTGTTTATTTCCAGTTTAAAATTCTGATACTTTTAGACCCCACTGTATATACAGTACTACATTAAACTCAGTCAATTGCAGCAACTGGCAAGTGAGACTGATTGCCTGTGAATGTCCATGCGTCAACTTAATTATACATCAATATATATGTGATGCTCCAACCATGGGATGGCATGCAGAACCCTTTATATCAGTCAGGCACAGAACCAATAAGCAGCAGGGTGATTTTGAAAGATTTAATCTTGGGAATGGAGGCAGGATTGTAAAAGGTGTCATAAATAATACGCTTGGACCTCTGCTTTGATGATCCAGCATGTGGGCTTTGAGATGAGGTGAAGAGGTGGATGGGGGGTAAATCACATTTTTGGCTATCAAACCAGAACATGTCAAATATCTTAAATCATTTGCAAATGATGACCAAATCTCCATATCTCATGTTGGGATGAGAGTTGCTCTGAGCACTAGATGGTGCCTGTTTAAAAATGATAAAAATGAACAGACTTCAAGAATTAATGGAGACCCTGGTGTAAACAAGAATAGTTGTTTTTTTTTTCTTTCTGAACTCTACTGATTTTTGTGGGAGAAAAATGCTGACATCTTTTGGGTTGTTTAAGAAATGCAAGCATGTCTGAGGTCCTCTTCTGTGGTATATACAGTATTGTTGTTAGTTTTAGGCACCCTATTTTTTTTAGTACAAACTTTGTTCTAGATTTTTTATTTTATGACTTCTGCATTATCAAGTCAGTACAAAAAACATTTTAGATTCCCAAACATTAGTTTTCTAGCACAAAATTAAATGTTACAGGAAAATGCTTGTATGTCATTAAGGAAAGCAGCATATTACGTAAGAGACCACTTTTCAGACAAAAAACACAATGAAGGCTGCTGGAAATGAAATGCAATGTGATGTAAGAAATTTCAGATTAAATATATTGGGGTGCTGTATAGTTTAATTAGAAGGTTAGGAGGTTTCTAGGAGGAATTCACATTTGTGGAAGCTCATATTTATACCTCAAGGAAAGCAAGAAATGACCAAAGACAACAGACAATAGACTTCTGGAGACTTGGAGGAAATTCTATGTATTAAATATATAATATGCAAACCCAACTTTTGCTAAATGTAGTCCTGAATCTGCCTTTTTGCCATATCGTTTAAACTCTGGTGTCAAATTCCTCAAGCATCTGTCTGAACAATCGTTTTTTATTATTATTATTATTCTGATATTTGCCAATATGTCGCCTGCCAGTATGTCACTGAAAAGTGGAGCTTAATTTTCATGTATTGGATGGATTCACACAAAAAAATGTGAAAGCTGAAAGTTTGTGCTGGAAGTTTTTTTTTCCTTCCTAAAATGATTCTTATTGTTTTTCACTTTAATTAATAGGTTAAAATTTCACAATAAAAGGTAGGTTTTGACATACATCACAAAAACCTGCCAGCTTAACAGGAGTGTGTAGACACCCCCCTGAAATGCCTGAAATTCACCAAGTGCTAATGGAACCACAAGTGTAATTGTGTGTTGTGGACAGGGGAGACCAAATCTTATTGGCTTTCTGGCTACTACAAACCACTGGCATGTTTGGTTAAAAATGGGGACTGTATACATGAAAAAGCTCCCATATAATAAAATAAGGTGGTGGATTACTGAAGACTGATGGATGGACTAGGATATTTCTGAAACTTGGCTGACCCTGGTGGTCATTACTCAGCCAAACATCCCAGTATGCTGGGGTCACCTCCAGGGACCATACGCTTAATTTCCAGGTGTGTGGTCTGCTGTGCCACAGTGACCTGTTCAGCTGGGACAACAGGTCTGATCTGATCGGTAATGGGCACAGATGGCCCATAAGTAACTTCAACAACAGATGAAACCATGGTCTGCTCAGTCAGAATGGGGCTATCAGTAACACAGGCTGCTGAATGCTCTGCAGTGCCATCAATAACAGTGACAAGCATACAGCTGAAGGTTAGCCAATTGTGTGCTTATTTGGAAACAGAAGAATCACCTGTTTGTTCATTAAATGTTACAGGAAAATGTTTGTGCAGCATATAGAATGGCAGTTGTTTTAAGAAGTCTCCTTTTTAAAATATGAAATTATTTCACCATGGTCAGGCTATCTGGTCCAGGTACTATTTCTATTGGTTGTTTTTCTATTAGCATCTGCACTTCTGTAGTCAGTTTAGCCAGTTTGGTTTCGTACCTCTGTGGGGCAAAATCCATCCCTTAGTCCATCTGTTTGAGCAACTCACCCTGTATTTTTGGAGCTGCTAGCTCAGACTAAGCAGGATTTTTGATCAGGAAAATATTGGCAGTACTCAGGTTTGTTTGTAGCATAAAGGCAGTGGTCATTTTTATTCTTTGTTATTAATCTATTAACGGAATGGTCTATTCTGACAATGCAAATTGGTGGCGAGGTTAATAACTAGACCATAAACAGTAAAAGAGCACCAGTGGCTAATGCATCCACCATATTGGAAGGTGCCAGGCTACCATATAACTAACTCTATGCATGTTATCCTGGTCTACTCTGATTTTTTATTTATCTATTTTTATAAATCAGCTGTAAATGGCATCATGTTGAAGCAAAATTTCAAATTTGCCTTGTTACATGACAAATGTCTACACTTTCTGTACTGCTTGGAAAGCAATTATATTTTGATTAAATGTGTGACTAGACATCTGCTATTTTATTATTTTTATTTATTTATTTTTTTTTGGTCGGCCAAAAATAATTGTACGCATGCGCAGTGCACAGGAAACACATGCAAACAAAGAGGAAGCGCGTATGTTCGGCTTAAAGGGGAATGCACTGTGCAGTGAACACAATTGTTTCCTTCGGTACGTCATTTCAAACAAACAAAAAGAGAAGAAAATCGGAATTAGGACAAGAAGAGAAAATAAATACCGAGGAGGTAAGACGGATGGTTTGTTTTGGAGCCGGTATGAGCATGTACGTTAACTTAGCTTACAATCAAGTCAGCTTTAGCTGCAGCAGTTAGCATTCCCCTCAGGCTGAATCCTAAATGCTCCTGTGCTCCCTATAAAAGTGCACTACGTGTAGTATAATATGATAACTTAGACACCCTATGTAGCGCACTTGATATACAATACGGGGATATTCTGGATGAAGCCTCATACTGGAGCTGCGACATGGTGTGTAACAAGTTAGATCATCTGGCTGTCGTGGTTCCAGTCAAAAATATTTTCATGTTGTATGATTTAACTGCTTTTAGATTTTTATTCACCTTATTATACAGTCACCTTGTTGTAATGCGAATTGAGCTAGCTTAGTTAGCTAACGCCTTTGTTTACTTTGCAGGATCCACTGTCATCTCTGAAGTTATTCAAATTCAGACACTTTTTTTTATTCAAAAGTATAGTGCCTGGTGTGTGATTTGTGAGTTAAAGTTTACTTAGTAGCTTGTTATTATTATTATTATTATTTATTATTATTATTATTATTATTAAATGCAGAATTTCAGTTTTAAGGTTCAATTGAAAACATGTCCTGTTTATTCGCGTGACGTCATCAAGCTGAAGTGAAGATGCCACGTACCATGTGAAAGTAATGCTGATGTTGGTTTATGTTTATCCTGTCCTCTAGAAGTCACATTGCCCCGTGTAAGATGCCCCGCCTTCCAATATAACCTGGATGCATGGGCTCGGCTTTTGCAAGGCAGCAAGAACCCTCTGCAGGACTTTCCGTCTGTGCCAGACACAAAGCACGTGTCCACTCCCGCAGTGTTCTCGCCCTCTGATCCACGCTTGGGGCTTTGCCTTGTCAGCGAGACATCCATCGAGACGCTTCAGTCTCTCGGCTCCGTCTTTCCTTGCCGTCTCTCGGGCCACGTGGCAGGACGAGCGGACGACCATGGCCGAGCAGAGATACTGCGTGGAATACGCCAAGCGTGGCCAGGCAGGCTGCAAAAAATGCAAGGAGAAGATCATGAAGGGGCTGGTGCGCATCGGGAAGATTGTGCCCAACCCGTTCAGCGAGTCTGCAGGAGAGATGAAGGAGTGGTATCACGTGAAGTGCATCTTCGAGAAGCTGGAGCGCGCGCGGGCCACCACCAAGAAGATCGAGGACATTACTGACCTGGAGGGCTGGGAGGAATTGCAAGATGAGGAAAAAGAGCTGGTCAATAAGCTTGTAGCAGGTATGGCAGGGGGTGCATGGGATACGCTGGGTGACGCTGATTGAATGCATAAATCGTCCGCTCTCTGTCTCTCTTGTCTGATCAGATCTGGCTGCTAAGGCTAACGCAAGTCCAAAGAAGAAGGTGCAAGCCAAGTTAAACACCAGCGGCCAGTTATCAGCTCCTCCTGTTGATCCGACGGTGAACGCGCCACGCAAGTTTTCCGGCTTCACAGGTATTCAGTGGAGCGCAGACAAACATGAGTTATGTTAACAATGGCAGTACAGTAAACTCTCAATGCAACTCTTCAGGATGTGCTTCTGGGTGGTGACAGTAACTCCAGTTCACATTGGGTCGTATCGCACTGCTTCATCATTGATTACTTTCCAATAACAGTGTGTTATACACTTTACGTTTACTATCATATAAGTCATTATAGGCAATGCAGACAATACAGCTTAATTCGCTCTTATACCTCTGGGGTGGGGGGTTCATATCTCGCCTCCGCCTTGTGTGCGCCGACTTTGCATGTTCTCCCCGTTTCCTCCGGGTACTCCGGTTTCCTCCCCCCATCCAAAGACATGCACTGTAGGCTGAATGTGCATGTGATTATGCCCTGCGATGGGTTGGCACCTTGTCCAGGGTGTCCCTGGAAAAAAAATATTTTTTTCTTTTGGCCAATTTGAGAGGGATTTTTAAGCGTGATCAAAATGCTTTTTGAAATGATAGTTTGTTAGATGGCTTATTGCGATGGCTCAATATATTGTGCACATAGTGCATAGACCACTTATGCTGTCTGTCTTCCACAGCAACAAAGGCAGGTCCGTCCTCATCGAGTCCAGGCCCATCACCTGCAAAGGCGTCTCAGGGCAGCGCTCTGTCCACTCAGTTTTGCCAGCCCGACCATAAGGACTGCCTGTTCCGCGAGTTCCGCAAGCTCTGCGCCATGGTGGCCGAGAAGTCCAGCTACAACGCGAAGACCGAGATCATCAAGGACTTCCTAAAGAAGGGTTCTGGTGGAGGTGGGAATTAGGAATAGGTCAGAGACTATGGTTTCCTTTTGTTTCAAAGAAATACCAAAGGAGAACTAGAACAACCTGTTCTTCTTCTTCTCTCTCTCTCTCTCTCTCTCTCTCTCTCTCTCTCTCACTGTTGTTCCCACAAAGACAAGTTTAAAGGAGATCTCTACCTGACAGTGAAGCTGCTCCTCCCAGGCGTAGTGAAAAGCGTTTACAACCTCAACGACAAGCAAATCGTCAAACTCTTCAGCCGGATCCTGAACTGCAACCAGGACGAGATGGTGCACGACCTAGAACAGGTCAGTAATCCTGGAACACGTTAAAAACAATAAGACTTGGAGAGTGCTTGAAAGGTTGGAAAAAAAAAAATGCTTTCATTTTGGGGTCAAAGGGAGACGTGTCCGAGACAGTAAGGATTTTTT
Source organism: Cranoglanis bouderius (assembly GCA_023630585.1). Lineage (NCBI taxonomy): Eukaryota > Metazoa > Chordata > Actinopteri > Siluriformes > Cranoglanididae > Cranoglanis > Cranoglanis bouderius. The sequence continues at coordinate 19,469,294 of CM042540.1, forward strand.
TTGAAGCCAGCAAGTCGTTTCCTCCTTCAACCAAGAGTCTGCTGACCATCCAGGAAGTGGACTCTTCACTAACTCGCCTGGCTCAACTCACTAAAGAAGACGAGCAGCAGGCAGAACTGGAGGACATCGCGAAAAAGTGAGCCTTGTTTCTTTGTCGGTATAGTACATGCCTGACAGCATGCTGAAATGTGTGCATCTGGTTGCAGGACTTTCTTTTAAACAAAACTCCTTTGTTTGGATAACAGATGCACTGGGAACGACTTGAAGTGTTACATCCGTCTGGTGAAACATGATCTGAAGATTAATTCCGGTGCCAAACACGTGTAAGTATTCCCTAACAACTGTTCAATCACATCAACACTTACAAGGGATACATGATGACACAAAGTAATAGGCATCATCTTTTGCGGTGTATATTAATATCTCTTGCAGTGTGCTGATTGAATTCATTAATTAATCGACCCATGCAGCAAGTTTTTGTCCCAATCAACAACTATTGATCCCCCCCCACTTTTTTGCACAGCCTGGATGCTTTAGACCCCAACGCCTACGATGCCTTCAAAGCCTCTCGAAATCTTGGTGACGTGATTGACAGAGTCCTACGCAATCAGCAGGAGGCATTGAACGGCGGCGGCCCGAGGAAGAACTTGAGTGTTGAGGCCACGCTTATGACCCCCGTGCAGCCCATGCTGGTCAGAGCTACTTTAAATGTTGAGCAAAGCTTTAAAAAAAATGGTCATTTGTATGACTGGAGATGTAAATTATTAGTCTACTCAGGTGGTTAATCCATAATTCAGACATTTACTAATCATCACCCACGGCTCATCAAGATCCACGGTGGACCTTAATGAATTAAGCTGAGACACCTATGAGTTTTGAGATGTTGTGCTTCTCGTTTTTCCAGGCAGAAGCCTGCAAGTCCATTGAGTACGCCATGAAGAAATGCCCCAATGGAATGTACTCGGAGATCAAGTACGACGGCGAGCGCGTGCAAGTGCACAAGAATGGAGATCACTTCAGCTACTTCAGCCGCAGCCTCAAACCCGTGCTGCCTCACAAGGTACGACACGGGATAAAATTCACTCTTGTAGGATTCAACATATACGTTTAAATCGAATGATTGCAGGATGGATTTGTTTTCTCTCCCAGGTGGCCCATTTTAAAGAGTTCATACCTCAGGCGTTTGCTGGAGGCCACAGCATGATTCTAGACGCTGAAGTTCTCCTTATTGATACAAACACTAGTAAGCCTCTGCCATTCGGGACGTTGGGAGTTCACAAAGTAAGCACTTGGCCGAGTTCTTATTTTAATGGAGAGGAGTGTGATTAGTGATATCTATGACGTTCTTTCTTTTGTGTTTCAGAAAGCCGCGTTTCAAGACGCACAAGTGTGCCTGTTTGTTTTTGACTGCATTTATTTTAATGGTGTCAGCCTCATGGACAAGTGAGTGCTGTATTAATGGTTCTATTCGGTTATTTGAATTATTATTTTTATTTTATTTTTTTTTTACTCAGTGAGTCGAAGTGTAATTTATCTATTGCAACAAAACAAGAAACTTTGTCAACTCCATTTTGTGCAATTTATTCTCCTTAAATTCATTAATTACTATTTTGACAGCATCCATTTAGTAAGATTAAGGTCTTGTTGTTTTTCCCAGGCCGCTTTGTGAGAGAAGAAAATTTCTTCACGACAACATGGTGGAAGTTCCGAACAGGATTCTGTTTTCGGAGATGAAGCACGTCACAGTATGTCTTCCTCATACGAATGTCAAGCGTTTGGACAGGCTGGATTGAATATCTGTTTTTTCCATTTGTCTTAAAGACAAATGTAAACAGTGATGTTAATGGCCTGGTGTAAATTTCCAAATCCAAAATAGTTTGTTTTTTTCCGAACAAGCCGGATTTCCAGGAGTACCTCCTTTCTTGTGCAAATGTTCTTGCGTCTGATTTAAGAATAAACCAGATTGATAAATGATGCCCATTATACGGGCGAGAATAAAAACAAGATTGTGTTTTGACAGAGAGCTGCTGACCTGGCTGAAATGATCACACGAGTCATCAGAGAGGGACTGGAGGGACTCGTTCTGAAAGACATCAAGGTAAAGCGACTCTCAGTCAAGCGTTGAATGCCCTGCTCAAGGCCTTAACAGTAGCAGCTTAATGGTGCTGAGGAGTTGTATGCGGTACGTGAGTGAGAGCTGATGTCTGTATGTCACAGGGGGCGTATGAACCTGGTAAACGCCACTGGCTGAAGGTGAAGAAAGACTACCTGAATGAAGGAGCGATGGCGGACACAGCAGATTTAGTGGTTTTGGGGGCGTTTTACGGAACCGGCTCAAAAGGTGTGTAAAATGCCCTACTTCAAGGTGCCACTTGTCACATTTAAAAGTCTTTCTGAAACTATAACAATCATAAAATATTAAATATATACGTTTAAACAACTGTAATTTGCAATAATTCCATGCTAGCTTATTCATTTGAGGCTTGTGTTCACATATATCTTCTGGCCCAGAACTTAGCTCAAGGCAATGTACATGGTAACATTAGTGCATGGTGTGAAAATATCAAAGCCAACCGTAGCCTTGCTGATTACGTTTGTCCCGTTCTGTTCTACATAGGTGGAATCATGTCCAGTTTCCTCATGGGCTGCTACGATCCCACATCAAAGAAATGGTGCACAGTGACGAAATGCTCCGGAGGCTACGACGATGCCACGCTGGCCAGACTGCAGAAGGAGCTGGACGTTATTAAAATTGGCAAGGTAAAAATAATCCCAACCCTGTCACTTCATCTCCATTACTCTTAACCCCGATTACAATAACCTGATGATGGGTTTCTGTTACTCTCTTTCACAGGATCCCAGCAAGATCCCACCCTGGCTAAAAATAGTCAAGAACTACTATCCGGATTTTCTCATCCGAGATCCTGAGGTAAAAACTCGTCAGGGACGTCCATAACATTAAAACCTGACCGGTGCTGTGAATAACATTGATTATCTCGTTACAATGGCACCTGTCAAGGGATGGGATATATTAGGCAGCAGGTGAACAGTCAGTTCTCGAGGTTGATGTGTTGGAAGCAGGAAAAATGGGCAAGCGTAAGGATCAGAGCGACTTTGACAAGGGCCAAATCGTAATGGCTAGACAACTGGATCAGAGCATCTCCAAAATGGCAGGTCCTTGTGGGGTGTTCCTGCTATACAGTGGTTAGTACCTACCAAAAGTGGTCCAAGGAAGGACAACCAGTGATCCAGTGACAGGGTCATGGGCGCCCAAGGCTCATTGATACTCATTGATTTTTATATTTTGTAATGCCTTTGTTGTAATGCATTAACATTTTCTTTAGTAACAGCTGATATGGATAAACTATGTTCAATAACAAACATATTTAAACATGTGTTATGTTAATAATTAACTCTAGGATGGTAATGGTTGATTATTTTCCTATAACAGCAAGCCCTGCCAGGTTTTTATTCCTTAGTAAAATTTGCAACGTTTCTCTTCTTCACAGAAAGCCCCAGTTTGGGAGATCACCGGAGCCGAGTTCTCCAAGTCGGAACAGCACACAGCTGACGGCATCTCCATCCGTTTTCCACGATGCACTCGTATGCGTGATGATAAGGACTGGAAGACGGCCACCAACCTTCCCCAGCTCAAGGTTTGGCAACTCTACACCATATGACCAAAACTATGGGCATTAATATGGAGTTGGTCCCCTTTTGCTGCTATAACAGCTTCCACACTTTTGAAAAGGCTTTCCGCTAGATTTTGAAATGTGGCTGTGGGGATTTGTGCTCATTCAGCCGCAAGAGCCCAAAAGGTTGGGTAAGAAGCCCTGGCGTGAACTTGGTGTTCCAATTCATCCCAAAGGTGTTCAGTAGGGTTGAGGTCAGGGCTTTTCCACACCAACTTTGGTAAATCACGTCTTTATGGAGCGCACTATGTGCAAGGAATTCTTAAGACATTCTAGACAGTTGTGTTTGCAACAGTTTGAGGAGGACCCACATATGGTCAGGTGTCCACATAATGTTGACAATATAGTATACGTTAAACCAATGTAGACTGGGACTAATATTGGTGTTTAAGGCTAGTTTAATGTAAGCTTTGTTCTGGGTCACTTGTAATGTCTCCAATGCCCATTCAGGATCACACAGCAATGCCATGCTATGAACAAATCTCTTGGTGAGTCGATACAAGGGATAAATGGTCGAAATGTCCATTTTACAGGAACTTTACCGTGTGTCGAAGGAGAGGTGCGACTTTGAGGTGACAGCAGGGCCGTCTACAAGCAGCAAAGACGACAAGGGCTCGTCAGGAGGAGACAGCGGAGGCAGCTCACCGTCCACCTCCAATGGAGCAGCAAGCTCAAACAAAGCCAGTAAGTGCATCCATTTCCAACAGTCAGTTTCGGGTTTTATAAATCCTGATTTGTGCCTGGGCATGGTCCTGGATTTTGTTCAGGCAACTATTAGCGATTACAGTTAATGCAAGTGGTTTGGTGCTTTGTCATTACACCAGTTAAGTAGTAGGAGGATCTGTATAACGGAACTGTGATTGGAATAGCCTTCATTTATGCCACATTCCTGAAACCTCATTAATTGAAACCATCGTATTTATTGCAGAAAATGGTCACACTCCAAAGCCAAAGCCGGTGAAACCTGCAACTCCGTCCCCTGCCAAGAGGAAGCTGCCCACCGAGGAACACAGCGCAAAGAAGGTCTGCTGCATATTGAAACTGACCATTTTTTCCCCCTACACCGTACACAGCGTGGTACAGCTTTTGCACTTTGTACAACTTTGTTCCGCTCTCCTGCAGAGGTTTTCTCAGGTCATTTCTCTGATTCGTTTCAGATTAAGGTCGAAACAGTTCACAGCAATGGGCAAAGCAAAGCAAAAGCTTCTCCAGCTATGGCAGCTGACCCACAGCCTGAAAAGGTCAGAATTCTTTTGTGCAATGAAAGGGTGAAAAAATAAATATAAAAACATATACAGCAAGAGAATCGGTCACATACAATAAACACCACATGAGAGTCTGAGTGTTCTCAGCTTCTCGAAGGTGTTGATTAATTTTCTATAACAGCAGCCGGGTGGTAATTGGGGGTGATTGTGGGGGTAGAAGAGATGCCACTGATAGAATCATTGTTTCATGGATGTTCCACAACATCAAATGTAACTATAAATGAATAAATAGTATGACTTGTCATTCTTTAATATATATATATATATATATATATATATATATATATATATATATATATATATATATATATATATATATACAGGTGCAGCTCAATAAATTAGAATGTCGTGGAAAAGTTTGTTTATTTCAGTAATTCAACTCAAATTGTGAAACTCGTCTATTAAATAAATTCAATGCCACAGACTGAAGTAGTTTAAGTCTTTGGTTCTTTTAATTGTGATGATTTTGGCTCACATTTAACAAAAACCCACCAATTCACTATCTCAACAAATTAGAATATGGTGACATGCCAATCAACTAGAAACACTTCCAAAGGTTTCCTGAGCCTTCAAAATGGTCTCTCAGTTTGGTTCACTAGGTAAGACACAAACATTCATTGCCAAAGAAGCTGGCTGTTCACAGAGTGCTGTATCCAAGCATGTTAACAGAAAGTTGAGTGGAAGGAAAAATTGTGGAAGAAAAAGATGCACAACCAACCGAGAGAACCGCAGCCTTATGAGGATTGTCAAGAAAAATTTCAAGAAAGAATTTGAGTGAACTTCACAAGGAATGGACTGAGGCTGGGGTCAAGGCATCAAGAGCCACCACACACAGACGTGCCAAGGAATTTGGCTACAGTTGTCGTATTCCTCTTGTTAAGCCACTCCTGAACCACAGACAACGTCAGAGGCGTCTTACCTGGGCTAACTAGAAGAAGAACTGGACTGTTGACCAGTGGTCCAATATCCTCTTTTCAGATGGGAGCAAGTTTTGTATTTCATTTGGAAACCAAGGTCCTAGAGTCTGGAGGAAGGGTGGAGAAGCTCATAGCCCAAGTTGCTTGAAGTCCAGTGTTCAGTTTCGACAGTCTGTGATGATTTGGGGTGCAATGTCATCTGCTGGTGTTGGTCCATTGTGTATTTTGAAAACCAAAGTCACTGTACCCGTTTACCAAGAAATTTTGGAGCACTTCATGCTTCCTTCAGCTGACCAGCATTTTGAAGATGCTGATTTCATTTTCCAGCAGGATTTGGCACCTGCCCACACTGCCAAAAGCACCAAAAGTTGGTTAAATGACCATGGTGTTGGTGTGCTTGACTGGCCAGCAAACTCACCAGACCTGAACCCCATAGAGAATCTATGGGGTATTGTCAAGAGGAAAATGAGAAACAAGAGACCAAAAAATGCAGATGAGCTGAAGGCCACTGTCAAAGAAACCTGGGCTTCCATACCACCTCAGCAGTGCCACAAACTGATCACCTCCATGCCACACCGAATTGAGGCAGCAATTAAAGCAAAAGGAGCCCCTACCAAGTATTGAGTACATGTACAGTAAATGAACATACTTTCCAGAAGGCCAACAGTTCACTAAAAATGTTTTTTTTATTGGTCTTATGAAGTATTCTAATTTGTTGAGATAGTGAATTGGTGGTTTTTTGTTAAACGTGAGCCAAAATCATCACAATTAAAAGAACCAAAGACTTAAACTACTTCAGTCTGTGTGCATTGAATTTATTTAATACACGAGTTTCACAATTTGAGTTGAATTACTGAAATAAATGAACTTTTCCATGACATTCTAATTTATTGAGATGCACCTGTGTATATATATATATATATATATATATATATATATATATATATATATATATATATATATATATATATATATATATATGAAATTGATGGCAAATGGCTTTGGTCTAAGAGGAATACAACACTTCAGGACATGCTGTTACAGGAAAAATAAAAAACACCCAGTCGTTAATTATTTTGCTACAACAGCACGCCCCATTGTGTTTTATTCCTTACTTAAAAGATTAGTCGGAATTCATCTATGAAACTATTTTTTGCAGACTCTGCTGGATATCTTCACCGGAGTAAAGCTGCACCTCCCAGGATCGGTGCAGGAGTTCGAGAAGCTGCGGCGCTACTTTGTGGCGTACGATGGCGATCTCGTTCCGGATTACGACGCTGCCTCTGCAACACACACGCTAGCCGAGCCCGAGGAGGGCAGCCAGGCCCAGAAAGTCAGCTCCAACTGGATATGGCAGTGCATAAAGAAAAGAAGAGTGGTTCCTCCCTGCTGAAAGACAGAACCGCCCTGACGGGGCAGCGTGCTGCTTTCGGAAACATTTCTTGTGTAATTAAAAAAAAAAAAGTGGCCTTCAGACCTTCAGGCAACTGAAAATATTGTTGACCATAACACAATGCGTGTTCATTCAGGACAAACTTTATGAACTTGTGGCAGTTTACGTTTGAAATGCTACGTTACCATGGTGTGGCAGATCAATAACAACATTTCCAGTACAAGCTTTACAGTACTTCCAAATCGGATCAGATTCACGTTTTGTTTTTTGTTGTTTTTAATTTCCAGCTGAAGCCATCACTGATCTCTTGTACATATAATTCTGTCTTTTGGATAGATTTGGTAGAAGTTCTTGGATCACGGTATTATGCAGAAGCTGAATTTTTGAGCATGTCGTGTGCTGAATGTCATTTTATAGAAAACAAAACCAGCTTTCTAGAATAGGAGAGAACATAGCTTGCCTATGCACAGCAGAACACACACCTGGACCCCGTTCTTTGTACGTGGATTACTTAACTTAGCTGGATTGGATTGTTGACTATTTGACACGATATTGCGTTTGTTCGTTGAGCAAAATTGGGTCAGGAGCAGGCTAAAGTTTGATTTCTTAAATTTACAATACGGACTATGAACGTCTATGGGTAGACATTTTAAAGTGTTAATGTGCGGAATGTGCATTTATCTCAAACAATTTCAATCCGGCTAAACCAATCAAGTCCTCGGGTGAATTTGACCAGTCTGTATAGAATGATCACGATTAGTAAATACCGCTTACGCAGTCTTATCTTGGAATTGCTAAGCGACGTACTAAGAATGGAGTCCTGTTTGAAATGGAGATGATTTTTATACACTAACAAAAACTTTAACACAATGCAGTGCATGATGTCAGTGCTGTATCAGTTAAGATAATAATGGGAGGGTAGTTGATGTGACTTTTAAAAAAAAATAATAATAATAAAAAAAGAGAGAGAGAGAAGCAGTTTTTGGAAGTCAAATTATAAACACTCCAACAAGCAATAATATTCTGAGATTGTCCTAAATGCAAAACAAAGGTGCAGTTAGATTGAACATTTTTAATGATTATTTACAACGAAACCATCTGTTCAAATTTCTCATGCTGTTTCTTTCTTTTCTTTTTTTTTTTTTTTTATAAATAAACATTTCCCACCACAAAAATAAACACTGCTCATTTATCAGTTTGTTTACAGTGGTTGTTTTTTTTGTTTTTTTAAATAACAATTCCAATATATCCCAACTAGCTACATGTAAATGTAAAGACTCGTACATTTACAGATTCCTTCTTTGTGGTGTATTTAATGAATGGTGTTATACCACAGCACTGATTTATTTTCTATTACAGCACGGTTCATATTAACCCGCTCCTATTAATACGTTATGGTTACTATAGTAACAACTTACACAGGATAGCATTGTGAACAAGTGATCGCTTGTTTCATCGTTGTTAAATCAATAAAAGAAATGTAATCGTTGGGAAATTGCTGTGGTATAAGAGGAATAAAACATTTCGGGGTGTGCTATAATCAACTTCGGGGTGGTTGGTGATCATTTTTCCTTCCTGTCTTATTCCTCACTGATTCGGAACTAACGTTGATGTTCATAAGGTCCAATTCTGTAATACTCTCTGTATAAAACTGGACCTTTCCTACTGCAAGCATGCAGATATATTCCACATCGTGACTTTTCAAAATGTTAGGTACCTAAAGGTTAGCAGCTTCTCATGAATCAGTGTCCAGTTTCCTCTTCCCTGCAAACCCAGTCTGTGACTCCCCCTGAGGCTGTGGACTCAAATCAAACTCCTCCATCATGTAGCAGGGCTTTAAAACAAATACAAAAAAAAATCATCATCATTATCACCATGTTAATGACCATATTTACAGAATAGGAAGGATCCTTATATGCAACAGTCAGCTCTGGAATTATTGGCATAAAGATGGGTGTAAATGTTATGAATAAATGGTTAACTAGCTTAATCCAACACTGGAAATTAGTGAAATCTAATCATTTAAGTGTAGTAAATGTATTCAAAGAAAGTCCTTATCGAATAATATATTTTTAACAAAACCATCTGTCACAATTATTGGCACTCCTAGAAATTCCCTCCAATAACTTATTTTTAAAGCAAGCATGCAATTAAATCTGGAACTGACTGAAACAGCAACATCATCCGTAGGGAATCATTTTTTTGGACCTTTTTTTGATGATAGTTGACGATTTCAACTGTTTTGGAGTAGACTTCTCCTTTTCTTACTTCTCACTATACAGAGAATTTTAGTTTTGCATATCAAAACCCTTCCCATCCAACATATCGGTATTCTCCTATTTCCTTTGACATCAGCTGGATAGAAACTGACCTGCCGAGAGGATTTAAGAAGAGTGGCTGTGCGTAAGCTGGAAGAAGCTCCAGGCTGCTCCACTCGCTGCAGGAGGATTCGTGTGCGTGGAACGTGACTCCATGACTGCCCCAGTCCTGCCTTCAGCTGATTGTTCCCGTCTCGTGTTACATGATTGGTCACCTGACACATTCATATCCCAAATTGTGTATTCACTGTTAACCATTCACTCTATAATATGCGATCGAAGGAATTCGTTCTCCACTGTAAGCCACCGAAGAGTCTCAACTGGACATCGTCAAGAACGAATACTCACCAGAACGGCTACGTTAAAATCTTTGGCGATTATCTTCAGCTCTGTAGCCACCTGCATCATCAAGGACATGCCTACAGAAAGTGACAAATCGACACATTTATAACAATTCATTCAACTGAATGAGATTGAGAAATATTATTTTGATACAAAAAAAAAATGCCCACCTTCATTCTGTTTTCCTCCAAGCATATGGGAGAGCACGGCAGACACGGAATCCACAATCACGGCTTTGACTGAACCACCAACGACTCCCTAAGAGATTCAAATTGTCAGATCAATCTAGAGTATATTTTTAAAATCTTTTTTAAAATCAATTCACCTTCTGGAGACCGCTGGCTCTTAGATTTTGAAGGCAGGACAGTAAGGTGAAGACGTCAAACACTCGGAGCACACTGATCCTCTGAAGAGCGTTCATCTAGGTACGTGTATAAACACAGCCGTTATGTTAGGAATTAGGCACTTGGGAGAGTGTTGTTATGGGAAAATAATAAACGACAATTTTTGAAAAAAAAAATTATTAAATGACATCACATTTTTATCCATTTATAGTTACATTTAATATTGTGGAACATTCCTGAAACAGGTTAGTTCCTGTTATCACTTACATTACAACAGGTACACATCTACAATACGAGCCCCTGTGTAAGTTGTTACTATACAAATAATAAATGTATAATATAAACCTTGTGGATGAAAATTAATCAACGCCTTCTGACCAATCAGAATCGAGAACTCTGTGGCGCTGTGGGAATCATTTCAGATCAGCTCTCCAATGTGGGTGTCCTACCTGCTCTGCTGTATTGCCTGTTTTCTGCTGGAGCATCTGAAGCAGCCGGGTAGCGCATAGTCCTCCGTTTGTGTCGATGTACATGACCTTCTGCTTGAGCTCATGTGCGACGTTGACAGCTACACTGAAGCATGTCTGATGGTGAAGACGAGATAGAAAAATAAATCCAATAAAATGAGACAATGTGTCATGTGCTTTAATGGCTGATTTTGCTATCATGGACAGTCTTCGACTTGGGGAAGAATTATTTTAATACTATAAATCAGAGGTGCGCCGGTTTCCTCTCCCAGCCCAAAGACATGCATTGTAAGCTGATTGGCATTTCCAAATGGTCCATAGTGTGTGAATGTGTGTGCGATTGTGCCCTGCGATGGGTTGGAACCCTGTCCAGGGTGTCCCCCGCCTTGTGTCCCCCGAGTTCCCTGGAATAGTCTCCATTCTCCCTGTGACCCTGTGTAGGATAACCGGTATGGAAAATGGATGGAAATCAGGGGTGTAAAACATACGGGCCTTACTTGTATACTTGTATTTTATTTGCACCTTTCAGATAAATGCCGGTAAAGTAACACATTCAAGAGGAGTTGTTGATGTTTTTTTTGGTCCAATGGATGTGTAATTTGACTCGTTTTAGCTAAAAATGAGTCAAATGAACCACACACGGATCAAATTTATATGCACTGGCAAACTCAACTCTACAGTATATTATGCCATTTTGGTGGTTTGAATGGGAAAGCTCACCTGTGTTTTACCTGTTCCTGGTCCTCCACACAGTTCAGTGATCTCCCCCGTGTACAGACCAGAGTCAAGCAGGTTATCCACACTACGCAGACGGAGAGGAGGAAAGACAGACTTCAGTCTTAAACACAACATAAGGTTATACACAGGTGAACAAGTTACATACAAGTATACAGTACTGTCTCCGAGGTGCCAGCATTACTAGCAAGAACAGGGACGAAATCTGTGTTAATGGCCTTGGCTTTGGTGTGATGATCAGGTGTCCACATACCTTTACCCATACAGCGTATGATTATAACTGCTTTTGCTAAACCATACATGTTAGAAATTAAGTTTTCCAAAGATGCAGTCATTCACATGAGTTCGTACAAATGTTTGATTGTCTCGGAGTCCTGGACCATCGATATCGTTTGCCATTTCCCCGCTGCACGTTACTGTATTACTCGTTCAGTCCTGTTCACATACTTCTCTCTGTATTGAGATATAGGAGCGTGGGAATGTTGTCACCTGGTGATTCCTGTGGAGAGAATAGAAGTGGAGCTCAGCAGCTCATCATACAGGTTGGCTCCTGAGACTGGAAACGCTGCATGCTGAGCCAGTAGCACACGCCGAACTGCCACCAAGGCCTGGAAAGAACAGACACATTTCAAATTTATCGTGCACTGCCGGTACCTCAAGACCACTTATCTAGTTAGAGCTAAGGTTGGGGTGACACCTCAACGTGATATCAATATTGTGAGCATTTATGTCACAAAACACTTGTCTGAGATATCATGGTTATTGTGATATCTTTTTTTATATATAACATTTAATAAGTCTGATTTGAAGTTGACCATTTGATGTTATAGTTTTGCAGTATTTGTAAAACGTTCACAGACTGTCAAAGCTTTTCTTTATTGACCAGTTGGCTGGTTTTGGGTTGGGTTTAATTCCGGGTTTGTCAGGACACCGAGCTGTCTTGGTTTTGGGATGGGTTTAGGTCTGGGTTTGTAGGGACATCAGTCTGTATGGACATCTGGTTTTGTACTGACTTTTTTTGTTGCCCAATTGACTGGTTCTGGGTTGGGTTTAAATCTGGGTTTGTGAGGGTTTTAAGTCTGGCTTTTGTAGACCATTTGGTATTAATGTTTTGCAATATTTGTACTTTTACAGACTGACAGAGCATCCAGCCAATCAAATGTACTCTCTTTTTCATAGCATTATATTAGCCAGTGAAAATACTAACCTCATTTCCAGAAAAGTTGGATTTTTTCTAAAATCAAATAAAAACAAAAATCTGTGATTTGTCAAGTCTCTTGAAACTTTAATTAACTGACAAAAGTACAAAGAAAAGATATTCAATGTTTTCACTGACCAGCTTAATTGCATTTTGTAAATACAAACAAATTTAGAATTTGATGCCTTCAACACACTCAAAAAAAGTTGGGACAGAGGCAAAATAAGACAGAAAAGTTTACAGAATATTCAAGTAACACATTTTGGGGGATCAGGTTAATTGGTAACAGGGGAGGGTATCAGGATTGGGCATACAAGGAGCATCCACCAAAACCTCAGTCTTTGCAAGCAAGGATGGGTCATTGCACACCACTTTGTGCCAAACTTCGTGGGAGAATTGTCAGTCAGATCAAGAAGAACATTGCTCAATGCAAGATTGCAAAGAATTTAGGTCTTTCACCATCTACAGTGCAATATTGTGAAAAGATTCAGGGAACCCAGAGAAATCTCATTGCGTAAAGGGCAAAGCCGGAAACCACTGTTGAATGTGCGTGACCTTCGAGCCCTCAGGCAGCATTACCTGAAAAATTGTCATGCTACTGTGATAAATATAACCACATGGGCTTGGGAGTACTTCGGAAAACTGTTGTCACTTAACACAGTCCGCCGCTGCATCCAGAAATGCAACCCGAAACTCTATTATGCAAGCAGGAAGCCTCACATCAACTCTATGCAGAAACGCCGCCGAGTTCTCTGGGCCTGAGCTCATCTCAGATGTACTGAAAGGCAGTGGAAACATGTGCTGTGGAAGGGTGATGTAACACAGTGGTAAATATGCCTCTGTCCCAACTTTTTTTGAGTGTGTTGAAGGCATCAAATTCTAAATTTGTTTATACAGTGGGGGAAAAAATTATTTGATCCCCTGCTGATTTTGTACGTTTGTCGACTGACAAAGAAATAATCAGTCTATAATTTTAATGCTAGGTGTAGTTTAACAGTGAGAGACAGAATAACAACAAAAAAATCCAGAAAAATGCATTTCAAAAAAGTTATAAATTGATTTGCATTTTAATGAGGGAAATAAGTATTTGACCCCTTCGACTTAGTACTTGGTGGCAAAACCCTTGTTGGCAATCACGGAGGTCAGATGTTTCTTGTAGTTGGCCACCAGGTTTGCACACATCTCAGGAGGGATTTTGTCCCACTCCTCTTTGCAGATCCTCTCCAAGTCATTAAGGTCATTTTCAATGCCCTGGCTGAGGGAAGGAGGTTCTCACCCAAGATTTGACGGTACATGGCCCTGTCCATCGTCCCTTTGATGCGGTGCAGTTGTCCTGTCCCCTTAGCAGAAAAACACCCCCAAAGCATAATGTTCCCACCTCCATGTTTGATGGTGGGGATGGTGTTATGACTTGGGGTCATAGGCAGCATTCCTCCTCCTCCAACACAGCAAGTTGAGTTGATGCCAAAGAGATCTGACCACACTTGACCACAACTTTCACCTAGTTCTCCTCTGAATCATTCAGGCAAACTTCAGATGGGCCTGTACATGTGCTTTCTTGAGCAGGGGACCTTGCAGGGGCTGCAGGATTTCAGTCCTTCACGGCGTAGTGTGTTACCAATTGTTTTCTTGGTGACTTTGGTCCCAGCTGCCTTGAGATCATTAACAAGATCCTCCCATGTAGTTCTGGGCTGATTCCTCACCGTTCTCATGATCATTGAAACTCCACGAGGTGAGATCTTGCATGGAGCCCCAGACCGAGGGAAACTGACAGTTTCTTCCATTTGCAAATAATCGCACCAACTGTTGTCACCTTCTCACCAAGCTGCTTGGCGATGGTCTTGTAGCCCATTCCAGCCTTGTGTAGATCTACAATCTTGTCCCTGACATCCTTGGACAGCTCTTTGGTCTTGGCCATGGTGGAGAGTTTGGAATCTGATTGATTGATTGCTTCTGTGGACAGGTGTCTTTTTACAGGTAACAAACTGAGATTAGGAGCACTCCCTTTAAGAGAGTGCTCCTAATCTCAGCTCATTACCTGTGTAAAAAACACCTGGGAGCCAGAAATCTTGCTGATTGATAGGGGATTAAATACTTATTTCCATCATTAAAATGCAAATCAATTTATAAGTTTTTTTTAAATGAGTTTTTCTGGATTTTTTTGTTGTTATTCTGTCTCTCACTGTTAAAATACACCTACCATTAAAATTATAGACTGATCATTTCTTTGTCAGTGGGCAAACGTACAAAATCAGCAGGGGATCAAATAGTTTTTCCCCCTGCTGTATTTACAAAATACAATTAAATTGGTCAGTGAACTCATTGAATATCTTTTCTTTGTACTTTTGTTAGTCAATTAAAGTTTCAAGAGACTTGACAAATCACAGATTTTTGTTTTTACTGCATTTTAGAAAAAATCCCAACTTTTATGGAAATGGGGTTAGTAGATTTTAGCCTGCCGTTCTCCAGTCAAACAACTGATGTGGAGGGAGACACTAAGGTTATTTTTCCCACCCATTTTCTAACAAATCCAGACTCCTGTGCAATGGTTGGCTAATCTTTTTAAACTTTAAACATTTACATATTACATCTAATACCTACAGTTTATAAGCTCTTGGCCCTTAACATACAGTTCTTTGGGCAACTTTCGTTGTTTTAAATCCGTTTCTTTTTCAGTGTTAATTTATCCCGGCAAAAATTAGCTAAAGTATAATTGAAGTCAGGGGTATTTTGTTGTTTTGGTAGGGGTTTTTTTTTGTTGTTGTTTTGCAAATGCAACTGCTATTTTGCTGATGGTTTTTAGCATATTGTGTCACAGAAAGTCAAAGGTGCCCTTTGATGGGCTGGTAAAGCAGATACTGATGGATGGATGGATGGATGGATGGATGACATGTTCTGAGGTGAAATCAGCTGTCTAAGTACAGAAATGAGATAACTAACTACAGTTATGTGTTCAAATTCGGGACTCACTTGATTTATATTACATCTTAGAAAGATGAATATATGGAAAAGTGTTATTAAGTGCAGACGTTATTAAATACTTAATGTACAGCTAAGTTCACTACAAACCTTATAGGACACTGAGCATTTCTGGGCAAGATGTTCTGGGTCAGACAAAACAAGGTCCTCAACTGAAAGACAAACATGGTTAATTATAGCAATGCTGAATTAACATTTAATGGGAAAATAGTCTGGCAGGCCGGCAGAACCTGTTCTAACATCTCCTTCACGTAGAGCTTTAATGAGGTCTTCACTCAACCCTGGACACAGACCTTCCCTCAGAAGCACCATGACACTTCCGGTGGAAGTAATTCAGTAATCTGGAAATATAATCATATCAGTTTACCTAGTTAATTATACACAACTAGCAACAAAATAAGACCTGCTAGGTAGCTGTAGATATTAACATGAACACAACAAACCGAGCGAACAAATCTGCTGCTTATTAATATTAACATCCCACACGTATTATATTTCCTAACAGTTTCTGGGGGGAAAATATATTCTGTTTCATAAAACTCACTCATATTGCAAACTTGCGACTCGCGCCTTATCGATGCGAAGACCAGTAGATTGATAGCGCATCCACCCAATCAAATATACGCTTTCTTTTTCGTGGCTGTATATTAGCCAATGAAAATAGATATTCCTATGACGCTCATTCCTATGACGCAATTCTCTGGCTAATAAACAACGGACGAAGGGCGTTGCTAAGGTTGTTTTTCCCCGCCCTTATTGCGATAAATCCCACCTACTATGCAATGGTTGGCTAAAAGCTCTCATCCACAGCAGCGCCGTTATTCGCGTTGTTTGCGTATAACTACTAGCCAATCAGCTCTCAGAAGGCGGGATTTGTCGGAAAACGATTGGGGGAAATGCCAAGGGTATAACGGGAGGGACAGCAAATCAATGTTGCCAGGTCCGGGGTTTTCAATCGTCCTTTGAACATGCTATAGAACTATATGCTAATTACTATACAGTATGTTTACATTGTGTGTATGAATAAATATTTTGTTTATTTTTTTATTTTTTAAATTGTAAACACATTTATACACAATATTATTTCTGTATTAAGTTGCTGAATGTATTATTTATAATACATATATATATATATATATATATATATATATATATATATATATATATATATATATATATAATCATTCTCACAGCAATGATTTATTTATGACAATATATAGTGGAATAGTATAATAATATGAAACCACAGGGCTGTGGTGCTTTGTTTGAAATGTATTAGGTTACTTTTAAATATAGCTATGTTG
This sequence comes from Cranoglanis bouderius, assembly GCA_023630585.1. Classification (NCBI taxonomy): domain Eukaryota; kingdom Metazoa; phylum Chordata; class Actinopteri; order Siluriformes; family Cranoglanididae; genus Cranoglanis; species Cranoglanis bouderius. Next base: position 19,486,248 of record CM042540.1, read on the forward strand.
GAATAACAGCATGGTTGAACTTATAAGGTTATAAATGGCATATTTTGCTACGTGTGTGTTGGTGCCACCTCATAGTTCCAGGGTCCCCAGTTTGATTCTGAGCTCGGGTTTCTATCTATGCTCAATTTCTCACGTTCTCCTCTGTCTGTTCTGAGTTCTCTTGTTTCATTCCACTGGCTTCCAGGATGCATTACTTATGCCCAGTGTTCCCTGGATCCACCATGACCCTGACCAAGATAAAACCGTAACTGAAGACAAATGAATGGATTATTTTGGGTGAAATAATCTTGAGATGGACTGCCTGTTCTGGAGGCTGGATCTTTAGGCTAGTTTAATTTTGGCAGGATTTAGTTTGGACTGGATTCGGGCTGGTTGTACTGGCCATGGCAGTTCTTGGGTTGGTTTTATTGACCATTGGGCTGCAGCCAATGGATTGGTTTTAGTGCTGGTTTTACTGACCCTTGGTCTGATTTTCATCTGCAATCGCGTTCAAAACGGTGTTACTATTAATGCAAACTTTAATACACTGACTAAGACAAACTATTAGCATAACATAAAAATATATATAAATAATATTGGTTTCACTCTGCCCATGTTTCACATTTTTTTCCTACATTCTTTTGAATGTCCAAGGAATAAAATCAAATATTAGATGCCATAAGTGCACCTTCTACCATCATTTACACATTTGAATGGCCATGTACTGTAATACGAAGCAATATGATAACATGAAATTAAAAATAACCTTATATGGCCATGGGCATTATTTCAACTCAGGACACCTGTCATTTGCTGCTCTTTTCAAGCAACTGTTTGATGCCATACACAACAGCGCTTCACCTTTGCACGTTTGCTGAGAATAGGTTAATGGTTAAGAGGCAGGAATTTGGCCAATAGTTGCTGCAAGCCTTTTATAATCCACCACTTGGTGTGCGAGAAGGCAGGAATTACAGAGAGGGGTTAAAGCAATGCAAATATGCGCACACATGATGCAGTATTAGACCATAAGCACATCAAAATGAAACTAAAGCCAAATCCTGGACATTTTCTCAAATTTAGAAATCCCGGACAGACGTTTTTTTAAGGTCCGAAAAAGAGGACATGTTTGGGAAAAAGAGGACGTATGGTCACCCTAATCTAGGTTTGTCAGGGCACAAAGCTTTTTTTGTTTGAGGTTGGTTTTAGGTCTGGGTCTTGTAGGGACATCAAACTTTTTTTGTTGCCCAATTGGCCGGTTTTGGGTTGGATTTAGGTCTAGGTTTGTAGGGACATTTAGTTTTTTTTATTGACCATTTGGCTGGTTTTGGGTTGGGTTTAGGTCTGGGTTTGTAGGGACATTTAGCTTTTTTATTGACCAATTGGCTGGTTTTGGGTTGGGTTTAAATCTGCATTTGTCAGGACATTGAGCTGGTTTTGTTTTGGGTTGGTTTTAAGCCTGGGTTTTGTAAGGATATCAAGCTGTTTATATTGACAAGTTGGCTGGTTTAGGTCTGGGTTTGTAGGGACACTTTTCTACATTGACTTTAGGTCTGGATTTGTAGGGACACTTTTCTACATTGACTTTAGGTCTGGGTTTGTAGGGACACTTTTCTACATTGACTTTAGGTCTGGATTTGTAGGGACACTTTTCTACATTGACTTTAGGTCTGGGTTTGTAGGGACACTTTTCTACATTGACTTTAGGTCTGGATTTGTAGGGACACTTTTCTACATTGACTTTAGGTCTGGGTTTGTAGGGACACTTTTCTACATTGACTTTAGGTCTGGGTTTGTAGGGACACTTTTCTTGTTGACTTTAGGTCTGGGTTTGTAGGGACACTTTTCTACATTGACTTCAGGTCTGGGTTTGTAGGGACACTTTTCTACATTGACTATAAGTCTGAGTGTGCAGGGCCTTTGGGATTGGTTCTGTCAGACTTGGCAACCTTGCAGCGACGAGCGCTCTGTCGTAGTTCGAGGGCTAGGCTAGCTGTATGGAGCGTTCGAGATGTTTATTGTCTATTAGAAGGGACTTTGCCTCGAGCTTTCTAAATCTCAAGGGAAATCTCAATAATGGGAAGGAGCGCGAGCTGCTCATGTAGCTGTCCTGCAGCACGCGTGCTTACTTATTCGTCTGAAGCGAACCTGAAGCTAGTCTGTTAGCCTGCGCGCGACCCATCTGCAGCTGTACAAACACTGACCCCAAAATGGTGAGTTGACGCTTCCAAGCAAACCTGGTCAGCTAGAAACCTAAACACTTTGTTAAATGTGCCGTTTTTCCATTTGGTACTACACTACAGCTGTCTAACGTTAACTGTTGTTTTCTCTCCGCAGGTATTATTTAAAGCTAGGTAACATTAATACAGACAATTCTTAATTCTTAAGTTAGCAAGCCGCTAATTCAGCATAAAAGCAATTTATTTTGGATGTAGTGAACATTTATACAAAACGGAGGTATACTGAAAGCGTCATGTTGTGTTAAATGTAAGTTATATATAAAAAACACAATGGGTGGTAAGTAACCTTACAGCATTACAACACTAGTGAAAGTGAATAGCTGCGTAGCTGCTTGTCATCCTGTGTTCCTGTGTGTTGATGCAGCTGGCCGACACTCAGAGCACTTTCTAGCTGGACTGCTCAATATTTCTTGGCTTAAAGCCCAATAAACCCTCCAACCAATTATAACCAAGCCAGGATCATTATTATTTACTTATTTATTATATCGAAAATGTTTTGTTTTTGATTATATGTGTGGCTCAGTTTGTATTGTTCTAGCTAACAGTCTACAAGAAATTAGCCAGTATCTATGCCAACCAAATTAAAAGTCTAAAGAGGGCCTGAAATCAAAATTGGTGTTTGAGATTTTTGTAATTGTACTAATACAATAGTATATCTAAACATGTATATCTATATCTTGTTTTAATTTTATACTTCGTCACGTCTGGGAAAATGGTTACAGTTTTTTGACGACTCATCCTGTACTAGTCTTTTGTTCATCCAGTCGAATGCTGTGAGCGGATCTTTGGGCGGGTCTTGAGCAGCAAACATGGTTCGTTAGTGAGTTTTTGGCTGTGTTTTCCCATACACTATTCCCTTTTCCAACCATCTCTTGGTTGAGGAAAAATTGGTTGGAGTTTACTCATTTGAAAGAGGTGCGGGTTTGGAGTGTTTAACCAACTTTGAGTTCTTCAGTGCTGGAATGTCTTGCTACCTCTGATGTTTCTCCGTGAAGACCCTGCAGCTCAAACATGTACGGCATAACTCCGAAAACACACAGCATCCTGTCATCTTGGATATCGTCCTCCTTAAAGTCAACAGCCATGGTTGAAGACAGCGTTGTGAAGTCCTCCACAGTGAAAAAAGGCTCTTGCTGAACTCTACGCCGTTGTCTGTATTTACCTTGGTCAATAAGCTCCTGTCAGGTTTGTTTAGATTCCCTGGGGATGTGGCATACTTCGAAATCTATTGTCTGAGTAAACCAGTCAAGCACTTCAACACACCGACACTCTTCATTATGAAACACATCAACATATGGAATCACATCGTGGCTCTCACACCAATTTAATGTATACTTCAAACAGAAACCAAATGTACTCAATTTACAAACTACCCTGAATGTAGTCCCATCAGTTTGGTGTCTGTTGGTGGATCCGGAGCTTATCGGAGGAACACTATGGTAGAGAAATGAGAATACACCCAGGATGGGTGCAAATGCGGGAGGAAACCAGAGAACCCGGACAGAAAACCACACGAACACATGGAGAACATGCAAAGACAGCAACTCAAGCTTACCCAGATTTTCATATACTTGGTCTAATCAACATCCTTAAGCTTCGTAATCTTTTTTTTTTTTTTTTTTTAAGTCAGTTCTGTTCAGATTTTTTTCCCAACTATTTTTTTTCTTTAAGATTATAAATCCATGAGCCATACTTAATATGTAATTATTGTGCAAAGCAGAATTATTCCACTACATCAGAATTGTAATGCTAGTGGGATATGTGCATCAATGACAGTTACATGTGTAGAAAATCTAGAGGTAAAATTGTGCAAAATGAGCATTGGAAACCTGTACTTTTGGCATGATTAATATTTGAAAGCCAATGGATTAACATGCCAGGACTGTTTTGCCTATGCAAACTAAATTGCATTAGTCCAGCATCCAACAGCAGAGTTTTTTTTTTTTTTTCATAATTGGTAGGAAGTAGGAAGATTGAATTCTACAGAATCCCCACTTTGCGTAGGGTTATATCACACCACTCCATCATTGGTTATTTTCCAATGAGAGCAACCCTGTTTGTTTTATTCCTTACATGATCTTATAAAGGTTTGTTGTGTCATGTTGCCTAAATGTTCAGTTCTAGACTGGCTTTTTTTCTGTGTGCAGGTGTTCTTGTTAAACCCCCTGGAGAATCTGAAGACCTACATAAGCAACCGTCCACCGCTGGTGATATTTATGGTCAGTGTAAGCGCCGTGGCCATTACGTTCCTCACAGTCGGATATTTCTTCAAGATCAAGGAAATTAAATCGCCTGAAATGACAGAGGTATGGAGTGCTTGTTTTTTTGATTGTTTTTAATGCACTCTTGCAATTTGGGTTAAAAGGTAAACATGAGGCCCTGTTTTCAAATCTCAAAGATGTGGACTTCAACACAAGCATATCCAATTGCTTTTAATCCCAGTGGCATTTTTGCAGTACAGACAGGTTTTAAATACAAATTATCTTCCTGGTTAATAATGACTTAGCAGATAAATGGATGTCATATGTCATATAATAGTCTAAGTAGTCTTATCTGTAAGTCAGCTGATAAGAGTTATCATTCAGTCCACTTCCAGCGCACACTATATATCTCACCTATAATCAACAACAGTGCAAACATCAGTTACAGACCCGTTTTTAATATTACAATATTTTTCAGTTTCTAGCATGTCTACTCGAGCCTGTCTTGTTTGGAAGTGTGAAAAGGAAATGCAAAAATCATTGCGTTGACATGACTCATCTTAACTCAAAATACACTGTGCATGTGACATTGTTTACTGGATTTTATAAAGGGTTTTTAATCACAATTGGGTGGTTATTATCCAACTATTGCACTGAGGAGTATCAGGATCATACATTGACTTTTTAAAAGCTTTAAGTGTTAATAGTAATAAAATATAGTTTCATGCAGTGATCTGCGGGGTCCAAGCACCCTTCCCAGATCTAACAATTGCCAGTTCTTGCAAAGTTACACAGATCACTAAAGAGACCATAGATCTACAGGGTGTCCCAAAAGTCTTCATAATTAGGGGACTATGTTTGGTAGCACCATGTCGCTTGTGGCTTCGTCAGTGGATGTCCATGGACGTCCACTTCTTGTTTGGTCCGCAATGCTTTTAGCTTTTTTTTGAATTTGTTAATAAATTTGGCAACAGTGTTGTGTGTGCTTCCCATCGCAACCTTGCAACAACTTCCTGATCCAGCCAAGAGAATGATTTCAATAAGTTATTCTTTTTTCAAAGACATACTTAAAGGCTATCTGGGGAAAAAAAAAAAAAAGAAACCAAGTATAAAAAAATGGGAAACATTTTGCTAAAAAGTGTTAATTTCCCCTATGTATGGAGACTTTTGGGACACCCTGTAGATCAAATGAAAAAAAACAAACTCTGTGCTAACAACATTTTGGTCTGCATGATTAGTTTTATGGCAGAAAAAGAATAATAACAAGAAGTAAAATCTAGACAAAACACAATAGGGTTCCACCACCTCCAGTGCTTGGGCCCCTAAAAAGAAAAACAACTGGGTTCCAGCCCTTTGTGTTTAACCCCATAATTGGTACAATTAGTCATTTCAACTGGGAAAAATTGTGGACAGACTAAAGATAAAAGTGTGGAAGGGACTTTCTGAGGTCTAAGATTGAGCAGTATTTGGCTAGATACGTACACCGCACAAAGTTCTTTCACAACGGTATGACTGATAATTTTTTGTATTGGAACAGGATGAATATGGTCACATTCTGCAGCCCTGCATATGCTTCCTGTCAGGTCAAATTATGTTGGTAGTTTAAACATAGGAAAATCCTCTGAAAAGGAACTTTAAAAGAAAGTTCCTTAAAAGTCTTTCTTCTACCATATGGATATGAGTGAGAGTGAGTGAAATGTTGCGCAAAATTCCCTTTTACCTTTTAAATGGAAGAAATGGAAATTGGAGACATGTAGTATCAATAATCGTTGAATATTTCAGTACATCAACTAACCAACGATCGGCACACTCTTTAGGACTGGAACACCTTTCTGCTGCGTTTTAACGAGCTGGACTTCTGCATCTCGGAGAACGAGACACTCAAGCACGGCCTGAACGAGTCGACGACACCAGAGAGCACAGTCACGAGTAGCCAATCACGCACCAGCACTCAAGCACCATTACTGCTGGAGGATCCAGGTCCTATTAACATCTCCGTCACCATTACGCTCACCCTGGATCCTCTGAAGCCGTTCGGCGGTTACTCGCGCAACATCACCCACCTGTACTCCACCGTGATGGGCCATCAGGTTGGCCTGGCTGGTAAGTGTGTGGTAAAGTTTTTGAGGCTGTGTACTGTATTTTTCCCTGTTGTGTTTTATTCTCTACTTAATAAAAATTCTGTTCTTGAAGCTTAGAATGAAACTGATACTATGCAAAAGCTGTTGTTTTTCTTAAGTCATGTTGTTATACTAGAGAATGGAAATATACCCAGACCTTTACATAACTTTTACAAGATACTATAAACAAAAATCAGGCTCCAATCCCAGCCTGTATGTTGGCTTCTTCATAAGAGGTCAGAAGGAAAACATGAGGAAATTGTTTGGGCCTAATCCTGGATATAAATAAACAGAAAAAAAAAGTGTTGGAGCTAGGTGGCTATTGATTTTTCTAGCTACTATTAAAAATGCATTACTCGTGAAATCTCAAACTGAAGAATGGTTTTGTTGTTTAAGCAGTGTGGCCTTGTTAATGAGTGATAGCAGACCTGTGTGTGTGTGTGTTTGGAACAGAATAGCGTTTTACTGGAAGCATCAGTTCAGTTAAAATCAGATTGAATCATTTCTGCATGTTAGTTTCTGTTCTTCAGCCAAATGCAGAGCAGCTAAAACAACAATGTAGGAAATGTTCTGCCTATATGGAGCTTTTGATTATGTCTACGTGCATGTTTGTTTTGCCTGTGTGTGTTGTGGTTGTAGGCAGGGAAGCTCATGAAGAGATGAACATCACTTTCACCCTGCCTGCATCCTGGAACTCGGACGACTGCGTTCTGCATGGACGTTGTGAGCAGGTGGTCTTTAGCACCTGCATGACCGTCACTGCTGCCAGTAACGTCTTCCCTGTTACAGTGTAAGTTCCTGTTTGAACTTGAAGTTGACATCATTGTAAACTGCACTTGTATTTATCCTGTAATTTGGCATCATTGCCTTCAAATATTGACACAGGTTTACACTGTTGATTAGTCTTGTTAGTCGGGTATATATTGAATAGCCAAGGCTCTACCATTGTGTCTGTCAATATCCAGGTCTAAATTAAACAAGAGGAGATACTAGTCTTTGGATGGTAAGGTGGGTCCTTTTAACACTATAGTGATGCAGTAGGCTAATAATACTGAACATACAGCTGTGAAGGAAAGTGTTTGTATTTTCATTAATTACCAGAGGCTCTGCATTAAAATGATCTGCATTTAAGTCTTAATGTAACAAACAGTGATTCATATATTTCTTATACCACAGCGCTGATTTGTCAGAATGTGTTGATTTCATTTTCTATAATTCTATAACCGTAAGACAAATCATAGGTTTATATTAATGCACTCTCTCTAATACTTTCTCATTTCTATAGTAACAGCTAATACACAGAGACCTGTATGGCTAGGTTAACAATAAACAGATTTTAAAAATGGGTTGTTATTTAACATATAACAGATGTCCGGAGATGTTTATTTAGTGTTTATAGAAGGAGTCTCCAGTGTCAAAGCTTTGTAACAGCCAGAGGTAAAAATGTAAGTTTTCAGACAAAGCAAAGGACCTTGCATTTTGCAGTATCTCTGTAATAAGCTGCATTTGTCCTGTCTTATTATAACAGGATCTAACTTGTGTCAAGGAGGTTCCACAAGGTTAAATACAACCATAAACTATAAATAAAAAAATAATAATAGTGCGCTGTTCTTTTATAAATTAAAAGCTGTAATCAGCAAACTGCTGTGGTATAGCATTTTGGGACCAGTTTGGCTTCACTGCCAAGATCAAGATGAATAATTGAAAAGCATTTTGTATATGTGCTGAAGGTATTCTGACCCATTCTTCTGTACAGACCTTGTACCACACCTTTAAAGTGAGCCTGAGGTCATGAGTATAACTGCAGTGCTCACCACAACACGGTGATGGTAGCACACAGACATGCAATTGTCATAACTAGATATTTTTCCCCCTGTCTTTTTAAACATTTTTTGATTGGTGACTGAAACAAGGCACAGCTCTGTGAAAACATTGTGGTATAATGATCAAACCATACATGAGTATAACTACAAGTTATAAACTGATATGTTTATACACCCACCACCATGCTTCACTGTTTTGATAAGGAGTTAATGCTGCAAGTTAGTGTTTTGTTTTTCTTTGTACCACACATTGTTCTTGTAGCACAGGAATGTCCAGGTGGTTGTTATGAAACTTGAAACTGAAAGCAGTGTTATTTTCGGGAGAGCAGAGATTTCCTCCATGATAAGCTCTCGTGAACACGACTAAGTGTAAGAGATGCCTTCAGGTTGTTAGCTTTCACACTCGTCTTTGGAAGCTTGAAGTGTCTATGGCATGCTCTTGTGATACTCTTTATAGGTCACACACTTCTAAGTGTGCTAAGTTTTTCACATTCCAGAAATAATTCTGTAAAAAGCTTAGGGTAGTTAAGTGTAGGTTGAAAGTAGCTAGATCTCAAAAGCATTAAACTATACCAAAGAGTGTATAAACCAATACCACTGTGTTCCCTCCGCTATGCTTCACAGTTGTGATAAGGATTTGATGTTGGTATTTAGTGTTTGGATTTCAAGATTCCAAACATCATTTTGTCCTCCAGGCAACCACCTCACTGTGTTCCAGAGACGTACAGCAATGCAACATCCTGGTACAAGATCTTCACCACAGCGCGGGACTCAGACACCAAATACACACAGGACTACAACCCTTTTTGGTGTTACAAAGGTGCCGTTGGGAAGGTGTACCACACTCTGAACCCTAAACTCACAGTCATAGTACCAGAAGTGAGTCACAGTTTTCTCTTCCCTTCCTGTAAATATGTCTTGGTGCTAGTTTAAGTATTGCTTATACACTTTCCAGAGAAAGCAATTGCAAAACCACGTAATAGGATTTCAACAGAGTACTTTAATGGCATGGGGTTACAATGGACTTTAGCCAATTTGTCTGACTAACTTAACTGGTTTGAATTTCTTCTCAGTATTATTGAGAATTAAGACTCCTCTTTCTGCCTTTCTAGGACGATCGCTCTCTCATCAACCTGCACCTAATGCACACCAGTTACTTTCTGTTTGTGATGGTGATTACAATGTTCTGCTATGCAGTCATTAAAGGTAGACCTGGCAAAGTAAGACAGAACAACCCGGATTTCTGTCCAGAAAAGGTTTGATATTTCCTATTCCTAGTTTGGTAAAAAAAACAAAATAAAATAAATAATGATAATAATAATTTAGAACATCACCAATATATCTGTGTAGTATATTTGTTGAATTTAGCTGTTCAGTCTGTGGGTATGAATGATGTTGAATTTGTTTGGTGAGAAGGTGTTAATTTTGTAAAACAGCAGCTCTGACAAACACCGCCATCTAATTATTATTTTTTTGCTTTCTAAGCAAATACCCAAGAACCACACACATTGCTCTGCCCCTGTCTGGTTAGCATTAACTGGCTAGCCTGGGAAGACCACTCTTGGCAGTATCACTATGCTAAGGTTTAATGGGTGAATAAACAATTAATATGGCTCACAGCTTAGGTTTGTGGTAGGGACTGAATTTGGGTGGTAGCTGAACCAGAACGTTTTTCAATGTGCATTAATGTTTGGGTTTTCAAAAACATTTGAAAAATGCACTGAGAGCCAAGTGTACCTGTGGCTTGTCTGAACTATACTGCGATCGTCTGTCAGTTACCTCAGTGTGACTAAATTTTATACACATTTTGAGTCTGCATTCTGCATGTTTTTTTTTTTTTTTTTTTTTTTCTGCATGGAAGCATCAACAGAAGTGTGTGACCATGCACAGTTTAGAGGGAATGGTGCACTCCACATACAGTATCTCACAAAAGTGAGTACACCCCTCACATTTTTGTAAATATTTTATTATATCTTTTCATGGGACAACACTGACGAAATGACACTTTGCTACAATGTAAAGTAGTGAGTGTACAGCTTGTATAACAGTGTAAATTTGCTGTCCCCTCAAAATAACTCAACACACAGCCATTAATGTCTAAACTGCTGGCAACAAAAGTGAGTACACCCCTAAGTGAAAATGTCCAAATTGGGCCCAAAGTGTCAATATTTTGTGTGGCCACCATTATTTTCCAGCATTGCCTTAACCCTGTTGGGCATGGAGTTCACCAGAGCTTCACAGGTTGCCACTGGAGTCCTCTTCCACTCCTCCATGACGACATCACAGAGCTGGTGGATGTTAGAGACCTTGCGCTCCTCCACCTTCCGTTTGAGGATGCCCCACAGATGCTCAATAGGGTTTAGGTCTGGAGACATGCTTGGCCAGTCCATCACCTTTACCCTCAGCTTCTTTAGCAAGGCAGTGGTTGTCTTGGAGGTGTGTTTGGGGTCGTTATCATGTTGGAATACTGCCCTGCGGCCCAGTTTCCGAAGGGAGGGGATCATGCTCTGCTTCAGTATGTCACAGTACATGTTGGCATTCATGGTTCCCTCAGTGAACTGTAGCTCCCCGGTGCCGGCAGCACTCATGCAGCCCCAGACCATGACACTCCCAGCCCCAGACCATGACACTCCCACCACCATGCTTGACTGTAGGCAAGACACACTTGTCTTTGTACTCCTCACCTGGTTGCCGCCACACATGCTTGACACCATCTGAACCAAATAAGTTTATCTTGGTCTCATCAGACCACAGGACATGGTTCCAGTAATCCATGTCCTTAGTCTGCTTGTCTTCAGCAAACTGTCTGCGGGCTTTCTTGTGCATCATCTTTAGAAGAGGCTTCCTTCTGGGACGACAGCCATGCAGACCAATTTGATGCAGTGTGCGGCATATGGGATGAGCACTGACAGGCTGACCCCCCACCCCTTCAACCTCTGCAGCAATGCTGGCAGCACTCGTATGTCTATTCTGCAAAGCCAACCTCTGGATATGATGCTGAGCACATGCACTCAACTTCTTTGGTCGACCATGGCGAGGCCTGTTCTGAGTGGAACCTGTCCTGTTAAACCACTGTATTGTCTTGGCCACCGTTCTGCAGCTCAGTTTCAGGGTGTTGGCAATCTTCTTATAGCCTAGGCCATCTTTATGTAGAGCAACAATTCTTTTTTTTCAGATCCTCAGAGAGTTGTTTGCCATGAGGTGCCATGTTGAACTTCCAGTGACCAGTATGAGAGAGTGTGAGAGCGACAATACCAAACTTAACACACCTGCTCCCCATTCACACCTGAGACCTTGTAACACTAACGAGTCACATGACACCGGGGAGGGAAAATGGCTAATTGGGCCCAATTTGGACATTTTCATTTAGGGGTGTACTCACTTTTGTTGCCAGCGGTTTAGACATTAATGGCTGTGTGTTGAGTTATTTTGAGGGGACTGCAAATTTACACTGTTATGCAAGCTGTACACTCACCACTTTACATTGTAGCAAAGTGTCATTTCGTCAGTGTTGTCCCATGAAAAGATATAATAAAATATTTACAAAAAATATGAGGGGTGTACTCACTTTTTTGAGATACTGTAAACTAAGGCTAAAAATAAACTGATTAAAATGTATATAATTGATGGTGAAGTTTTCTGCAAGGAGACGTTTATGTGACATTTATGGAAGGAGTCTCCAGTGGCAGTGCTTAACGCTTTGTTTTCCACTACAGGAAAATCTTCAGGACTTTGAGGTTTCTTGGTAACAAGTGATAAAGTATGATGTGCCGTTTTTAGTGTAAAACACTGTAATTGTCAAATTGCTGTAATATGAGAGGAATAAAACACTATGGAGCATGCTGTAATTGGAAAATAATCCATTTCTGTGTGGTCAACAGTAAATCCGCTTCATGATAGGCTGCGTCCCCCCAGGTTGTTGATTATTTTCCTGTAACAGCACACCCCTTGATTGCAGAATATTTATATTGTACAATTTTACATGTGTACCCTGTGTTTTTCAGGTAGCGTTGTCAGAGGGATAAGAATGATCATGGGTGAATATATGGACTGAACTCGTTCAGCGTCAGACTGGAATAAACCATATCGGAAGTGGAGGAGGGGAAAATGAAAAACTTGTCGCCTATTGAACCCAAGGAGGAAGGTGACAACAAACTGTGATGCGAATCTCTGCAATGTTGGGTCACTCCAACCAAAGACTTTCAAGTGCCTGTATCTACTGTGTAAATGCTTGTAGGACCCTTATATTCAGTATGGAAGCACTTTGCCTAAACCCCCCGACCCCGCCCCCCCATGTGCCACAAAATATGTGAAGAAAAGAAACAGAACTTATGTGTATTATCATTCGAACATCACGTTTGATTTGTTTTTTTTTTTTTCCCCAGCACTTTTTTTGTCGGTCGCACACAGAATATCCTATTTGCTTATTCGTAAGGATAATTGTCCATAACATTACTGACTGTTTGCTTTTTCCTTGCTCTTTTTTTTTTTCTTTTTTCAAGCTTGTTTGGTGGCACTATCAGATTTCAGATAGACTGGTGTCTAGAGAATGGCCTGGAAAGCCAGTAGACTGCGAGGCAATGATTTCTAAACTAGATTTTTTTTTAACATTGATTTTTGCCTTTTTTGTTGTACATTTAAAGTGTGTATGTGTGCAGCCTAGATGCCAGTAGGTGCAAGGGTCATTTAATAAAAGAAAAAAGATTCCAAGGCCTGAAAGACAGAACACATTTCTTCTTTAGGATTTGGCTGGACGATGCTCCGGTCAACACTGAAACGGAAAGAGCCATCGTTGATGGATTCTCCGACTGGGACTAATTCACCTCTCAGATGTTCACGTTATTTCATGTACAGGTAGACTGAATGTACAGCATTCATGAAAATCATGACATGAAATAGCTTACATTTTTTAAATACATTAGTCAGAAATTTATTCCTGTTGTCTGTTGTGCGTTACATATCATGTTTGTCTTTAATCTTTTAGCCTGTTGCCTAATTCAACATATGAAATGCTATATCATTCTATAACACATCGTCCATGTTTGTGTTCACATTCGACAGTGTAATTATTGAATCATCTGTTTTGAAAATGTAGACGATTAACATGAGAAAGAGGAGGATTCACAAGTATGATGGTTTCCGCAGCTTTTGCTTTTGCCTTGTTCCTTCATTTTTCTCTTCACCTGCTCTCACAGTAGATTGCCTTAACGTCCTTTAATTTTCCTTATGAGTCAGGATTAATGCCGAGCTTTTGCTTTTGCAGATGTTTCTCATCTTTAGAAAGCTCCAGGGCGGTGGCCTGCAAGTGCAAAACGCATTAACCGAAGCAAAAACACAACCGCAAATCAGAAATCCCAACAGCAAAGCCAATAACACAACAACAAATCAGAAACATATCAACACTGGCTACAGATTGGTTAATTGGTCTGAGAGGGCCGGAAAACAGTAAAAGGAAAATATGAGTCTAACTGAAACTACTGATGCTTTTATTCATGTTTAATTTTATCAAAGGCATTCAAATGGGTTTTTATTTATGCTGGTAACTTTGCATGGCATTAATATGTGTACGCTGAAGACTCACCTAAAGGAAGGCACGTTTTTCAGAAGAAAGCATTTTTCACTATAACATAAGTAACGTCACATTTAATTATTTACGCTAGACTAACTGGATAATAGTTTGACAGTGCAATTCTTTTTTCTTAATAGTAATAGTCACACTCATACCATGTGTCCAATCAGCAACAAGCGTGTGAGAACCATTTTGAGTTAATGTTACTGATTTTGCCTTCATCCAACAAAAACACCCATTTTTGTCTCGTGTTTTTCACTAACTGTTCACCAATACATGCTGTCAAACCACTAACGTGCCTTTGCACTAATCATCCATGTAAACAGCATGCCCCACTTAAAACACCAGAATTGAACTTAACAACATTTCGCTAAATTGGTTTAATTAATAAATAACAGGTCAAATAAATGTGTTTTCATCTTTAGACATAATTTAGTATTAGGTTTTTTTTTTTTTTTTTTTTCATTAGAAATCCAAGCACCAGTTCACCAGTTTAGTTAAGATTAATTCCGCTATACAAAGGATATGTTTCAGAAAAGCAATACTTCATTTTTAAGGCGTTATTGTTTTTGTTTTTTAATGTATTGCTTATATAAATACATTGCATTGCCCAGTTTTATGATGATGGAGTTTTTAATTCAAATCACTTTTAATGTGAATCCAAAAAAGTAGGTTAGTTTAGAAAAGCTTAAAAAAAATTTTAAAAAATAAAATAAAATAAGGAGGATAAAATTATAAAGGATTTGTTGGATATTTTCCTGGAGCAGTGGAAATGTGTAATGGGTTTTCTGGATGCTACCTGTTTTTTTTTTTTGGTTTTTTTTTTTTTTTTGGATCATATTGATCTGTCCCCTCATTTACCTTTGAGTGAAATGTATTCATTACACAATTCTCAAGTTTTAATTCTATCCTTATGCCCTTAACATAAGTTGCTATTCACAAGTGTGTGATGCCATTGCAATCCTTTCACGTCTTAATGCATGATTGTAAATGTCCTAGCTGCTGACCAGTCCCTTAGCAGACAATCCCATTGTTTCTGTGCTGTTTGTAAATGACTGTAGGCACACGCTTCGCTGAATAAAAATCAACCTTGAAAAATGAGCGCTATCACGTCATGATTATGGTTCGGTTGGGTCCTTACTATATGTTATAAAAGCACAGGCCATGTCAGATTACAGTTATGGAAAGAAAATGGCTTTTTTCTGTTTTCTAAGATCAAAGCCAGTCACACAATGAAATGTCCATTAGAGGAACAACGAGAGCAAAAAGAACGCTAGATTTGCCTTGAAGCCGAGGTCTTCTATGGCTGCAGCGGTGCATTGGAGAATGGCGCATGCACTTCATAGCCATCGGGGTGGAACTAATTTGATTTTCAGTCAATAATGAAATCAGTGGGTGCTTGTGTCAGTCTACCTGAAGAAGAGCTCTTGAGCTTTTCATGAATTTTATGACTTAGGAGTCCACTTTATTAGGAACACCTGCACATTCATGCAGTTATTTAATCAGCCGATCATGTGGCAGCAGAGCAATGCAAAAAATCATGCAGATGCAGGTCAAGAGCTTCAGTTAATGCTCACATCAGAATGAAGAAAAAGTGTGATCTCTGTGACTTTGATTGTGGCATGGATGATGGTACCAGATGGGCTGGTTTGAGTATTTCACAACTTGCTGGTCTCCTGGGATTTTCACGCACAACAGTCTCCAGAGTTTGCATAGAATAGCACGAAAAATAAAAAACTGTGAGTGAGCCACAGTTCTGTGGGTGGAAATGCCCTATTGAGAAGAGAGGTCAGAGAAAAATGTCCAGATTCCTTCAAGCTGCCAGGAAGTCTATAGTAACTCATATAATCACTCTTTACAACTGTGGTGAGCAGAAAAGCATCTCAGCATGCACAGAACATTTGAAACTTAAGATGGATGGACTACGACAGCAGAAGACCACAACAGGTTCCACTCCTGTCAGCCAAGAACAGGAATCTGAGGTTATCATGGGCACAGGCTCATCGAAATTGGACAGATGAAGATTAGAAGAAAAAAAAAAATCACCTGTCCAGTTTGGGTGAGTCTGTGCCCATGATAGCATCAGATTCTTGTTCTTAGCTGACAGGAGTGGAACCTGATGTGGTCCTCCGCTGTTGTAGCCCATCCACCTCAAGCTTCGATGTTTTGTGTGTTCTAAGATGCTTTTCTGCTCACCACAGTTGTAAAGAGTGCTTATTTGAGTTACTATAGACTTCCTGTCAGCTCAGACCAGTCTGGTCATTCTCCTTTGATCTCTCACATCAACAGGGTGTTTCAGCCTGCAGATCCTCCGAAAACAGGATGTTTTCTTTTGTACCATTCTGTGTAGACTCTGAAGACTGTTGTGTGTGAAAATACCACAAGATCAGCAGTTTATGAAAGACTCAAACCAGCCCATCTGGCACCAACAACCATGCCACAATCGGTAGTTGGTGAGTGTATGTATGCTGGTATAGCATGATCAGGAAATGTGAAATTATGTTATGTAAGGAATAATACAACTAGGGGGTGCTGTAATGGAATCATTGTTGTAACCACCCCATTGTTTATTATTTTATGTTGTGTGACTATTTGCAGTGAGATTGAGGTGTTTGGTTACACTTGTGCACCTGATACACTCTTACCACCACAGCAAACAATAACACATCTAGACTGACAAATTGCCTAGCAACAGATGGGTTACAGTCATTATATAACTAAAAGTGCACCTGTGGTAGGTTTACATAATATGGCTAATTTTTGTACATAATTTTCCTAATAGGCCGTATTTAGTACAATGTTAAATTAAAGGAATATTTAAGCCAAAAGTGACATACACACATTTTTTTTCCCTTTACCCAAATGTCACAATCAAGATGTTTGATGTTCAGAGTTTCTTCAGTTTTACAATAGAGCTGACACAGTATAACACATTACTATCTTCAAAAGTATATCACATTTTCTAAAAGAGTATAAGTAGCTAACTTCTAGCACATACACTACATCTGCAAAAGTTTGTGGACACCTGACCATCACACTCTTCCCCAAACTGTTGCCACAAAGTTGGAAGCACACGTTTATATAGGATGTCTTTGTATGCTGTAACATTACAATCTCCCTTCACTGGAACTA
The DNA here is from genome assembly GCA_023630585.1 of Cranoglanis bouderius. Taxonomy (NCBI): domain Eukaryota; kingdom Metazoa; phylum Chordata; class Actinopteri; order Siluriformes; family Cranoglanididae; genus Cranoglanis; species Cranoglanis bouderius. Next base: position 19,503,309 of record CM042540.1, read on the forward strand.
AGAGGCCCAACCATGTTCCAGCATGACAATACCCCTGTGCACAAAGCGAGCTCAATGAAGACATGGTTTGCCAAGTTTGGAGTGGAAGAACTCGTGTGTCCTGTACAGAGCCCTGACCTCGACCCCACTGAACACCTTTCGGATGAACTGGAGCGCCAAGCCTTCTCACCCAACATCAATGCCTGACCTCAGTAATGCTCTTGTGGTTGAATGAGCACAAATCCCCACAGCCACGCTCCAAAATCTAGTGGAAAGCCTTCCCAGAAGAGTGGAGGTTGTTATAACTGAATCTGCAATGAGATATTCAACAAGCACCTATGAGTGTTATGGTCAGGTGTCCACAAACTTTTGGCCATATAGTGAAGTTTGGTATCATTCTGTATGCAACTAAGAGGTGTGACAAAGCCTGAAGATGGAACTGATAATAATACAGTTTCAAATTAATTTGTATGTGGTCCCCTCACAGCTCCATGGTTCCCTGAGTTCAGAGATACCACAAGTTCTCCCTGTGCCCACATGTGTTTTTTTGCGGGTTCTCTGGTTTCTGACCAGCCCTGACCAGGGTTTCAAGAAAAAAGCCTCTACTCCAAAAACAAACTCGAGCATCTTCAGTTTGCCAGACACTACTGGAACTTCAAATGGGATCAGGTTTTATGGTCAGATGAAACCAAAATAGAGCTTTTTGGCAATAAACACCAGAGGTGGTTTTAGCGAACACAGAGAGGTAGCCATATGGAAAAGTACCTCATGCCCACGGTTAAATATGGTGGAGGCTCTTTAATGTTTTGGGACTGTTTTTCTGCCAGAGGACCTGGACATTTTGTTAGGATACATGGCATCATGGACTATGAAATATCAACAGATATGAAATGAAAACCTGAGTGCGTCTGCCAGAAAGCTTAAAATGGGCTGTGGTTGGATCTTCCAGCAGGACAATGATCCAAAACATACACAAAATCAACACAAAAATGGTTTACTGACCACAAAATCAAGGTCCTGTCATGGCTTTCCCAGTCCCCTGACTTGAAACCCATAGAAAACCTGTGGGGTGAACTGAAGAGGAGAGTCCACCAGCGTGGACCTCGAAATTTGAAAGATCTGGAGAGATTCTGTATGGAGGAATGGTCTCCGATCCCTTGCCATGTATTCTCCAACCTCATCAGGCATTATAGGAGAAGACTCAGAGCTGTTATCTTGGCAGGCAATCAATCAATCAATCAATCAATAAATAAATAAATATAGTGAGTCGATGCAAATGCAATAATATAATATTCATACAAATCACAGATCATTGTCTGTTAAGTACCCTGCCCAGAAGGCTTTTACGCGCGCGCGCTCTCTCCGCGCACGCGCACTAGGGACGAGTATTCCGATTCTTTTTGTGTGTGTGTATGTGTGTGTGTGTGTCACATAATTTGGCTCAGCTCACTAATAAGAGCCGACTCTTTCGGTTCAGTGTCATTTTTTTCTAGACCGGACAAAATTTGCGATATTATGACCAGCGATTATTTTTCATTACTTACACATGGGTGAAATCGTTTAATGAAATACTCATATTTTAATTAACAAAATTATGCGAGTCTGCTCTCAACGTTCACCTCAAAGAGCCGGATCAAATAACCGACTCGTTCGCGAACGACACACACACACACACACACACACACTTTCCCCTCATTAGGGAGAATGTGAGAATCTCTCGGGTAGGATGCGTCTCGCTGAAGAAAACACATTTTTGACAAGAAGAAAGCACGAAGTGTTTTAAAACATGTTTAGAAAAGTTGTTGCGGTGACGACAATAGCAGGTGACCGTTTTTCCCTTTAAAAAAAAAAAAAGGATATACGATTATATTTTGAATATTTTTGTGAAATTAGTGCTGCGCGCGCGTTTTTTTTTTTGTTTGTTTTTTCACTTCAGCCGGTTAATTTTTTGACTGCTAATGTAGCTTGCGTTGATACATATTGTGACGTAACCTTAGCAACCTATTTTTGACTTACTGAATGATTTAAAAATAGATTAAATGTTTATATTATGAGAAAATATCCATATTTTACGACTGTAAAACTCATCTTGTCTGAATTTGGAATTAGACTTAGCCCGTTTTTCTACATATTGTTTTCACTGATAAAACTTGACAACATATATTATGAATGTCCTAAAAGTTGTTTTATTTAAGATTTTATAATGGGTACTTCATAAACCACAAAAAAAAAAAAAAAAAACAAAAAAAACTTTGTAACACATCAAGTCATTATGAATAAATGTGTCATACCTTGCAATGAAAAATGTTATGATTTTACCTCAGGCACCCATGTCATCATAAGTGTCCTGATTATATTTTAAATTCAGTCTTTAAAATATGTGAAATGCTATAATTACTATTGATAAAGCTACTATCAAGCATATACTACAAGGGTCCTTGTGTACATGTCAAAGTTTTACCTCAGAAACCTACTACAATTTTCTAAATGTAGCTAAAATGTAGCCTCTCTATATAATGACACAACATATAATGATACAACTTGCTAATGCTATGAAATTAAAAGATCACTTTGCTTGAGATGTGTTTTTACCTCATAAACCTACTTTGTAAGTTTCGAAATGTAGCATAGCACTCGCCCCACATTACTTCTTTGTGACTTCTGACTAAACTTCTGGAAGCATCTTAAATTCAGTCTTTATAGTCAAAATCCAGCCAAAATCTGTTTCCTCCTAAAGTGATGTACCTACATGATGTATCACCTCAGGAAACCTATATTTCTGAACTGTACAGTCTAACATAGGTTAGACCTTTAAAACCTAATAATAAAATAAAACCTAATTGAATTCAGCCTTTAAAATCTTATAAACCTCTTTCGCAAGTCTCTGAATGCATCTTAAATTCAAGCTTATTAGTAAGGAATAAAAAGTGAATGGGTGCACTGTTATTAGAAATAATCGATGATGGAGTGATGAGGCTGTTAACACTCTAAAGTTGATTATTATACAATTACTGGACATCCCAAAATGTTTCAGTTATTTCTCTTTGACAGCACGGCCAAGAGTCAGGTTGGTTCCTGGTTGCACTTATGATATAACAGCCTCTTTTTTCTCTCTCTTGAAGTTCACGTTCCCAAGAAACCGGGAAGCAGAACGTCCTCCTTCCTGAAGAATTTGCCATGGTGGAAAACTTACCGACTCTTTCAAAGTGCTGACACTGAAGACTCCTTCCATAAATATTAAAATAAACCTCTCACAGTATCAAGCTTCACAATACCAATGATTATACACTTTTTCCCCCCTTTGTTCTATTACCATATGCTTTTTAATGTCTTTATTATTAGGTTTAGATTGTTTGGAGAGTCCACCATACAAGTCCCTGGGTAATTTGTTACTATAGAAACGATAGCGTATAAGAACGAGAGCATCAGTATAAACCTGTTGTTTGGATTACATTCAGAACTCATCTCAGAGCTACACGTCAGTGTGTTAGTGAGAAATACTGTTGTAATTGTAATACTGTACGTCACAACTCCTTTTTCCTAGCAGCAAATTTGCCTTTGGGCTTAAATAAGGTTTATTCAGTTCAGCTCAGTTTAACATGACAGCTAATCATGTCACTGCAGTCTCAGTACACAGACTAAGAAGTCATGTTGATGGGCCGGTAGACATGAAGTTGATGACGTTTCCCTTCTCTCCTAGGAAACCTGCTGAGTATCTGGGAGGGAACACACAGCAGGAGGAGGAGGAGGAACTGGTGTAACATGACCTCTGTTGTTTTTTTGTTTTTTTTTCCTTCCCCCTTTCACTTATTTGCAGAGTTGAAGATAACATTGGCAGAGGCAGACCTTGTCCACTGGAAGTGTTTTTAATGCTCTGGAAGGAGAAAAGTCTGTGGGATCGGTGTCGTTTTGTGTCCCACCTGCTGCCTTATCGTGTGTCAAAGACAGCTTTGAACTGAAGAGAACGTCTTGCTTGACAGGTAAGGAATCTCTCAAGGTGAGACTCTTAATCTTCAGGCTTCAGGAAAAGTTTAGAGAATGAAGAGTGTCCTGGGTTTCCAGGTTTGTTTTGCTTTTACCTGTTCACTTCTTCTGCTGGCAGCATTTAATTAGTTGTTTGAAAGCTGAGCTAACCTACATGTACCTCAGAGCAGTCAAAACTAAAACTTTTCATTAAAAGGGTTAAATTGTTCAACATATTATAAAATGCCTTCTTATGCCAAATAATTGGATCATGAGTCACCAGGATTCACAGAACTTCCACAATATTATTGGCTCAATGCTTTTACAACATTTACCCTGGGGCCATGGGTTGGCACCACGTCCAGGGTGTTCCCCACCTTGTGCCCCGTGTCCACTAGGATAGGCTCCAGGCTTCCTGTGACCCTGTGTAGGATAAGCGGTACAGAAAATGGATGGATGGATCGATGGTTGGATGGATGGATGGACCCTGGGGCCAAACTGTTGAAATAAAGCAATAAGAAGTAGCTGGATAGATGCTTTTTGTTTGTTTGTTTGTTTTTTTTAATAATTTTTTTTTTTAAGTATTATCTAATTTTAATCAGGTTTTGGCAGATCAAAAAGCAACGTGTCTGTTTGGTGTGTTAGTATGATTTGAAGTTAATATGGTTTGTCATTTTGGTTAAAAAAATAATTTTATGCTATAAATATGTATGCTCATTTTCAACTGACATGCATCTTTATTGTTATTAGTCAGAACAACAATAAGCTTTTACCCGTTGCTAGTATGTTAACGTCAAAGTTAATATTATGCAGTTATCAATTTTTACATAAAAGTTGGCTTTGTAGACATGGCACTAGTGTTTTGCTGGTGTAGCGTGTATGCCATTTTGAATGCCAACATCAACAAAACTAAATATCAAGTTAAAAATCACTGTATCTCCAGGTGTAGACACCCGTCTTATCTACATATTGGATATCGGTTTTCTTTGGAAGAAATCAAAGCACTCGTCTTTTGTAGCACTAGGCTCGACGACCGCTAATTCAAACAAAACAAAAACAACGGAGCTATCTCTCAACCTTCAATATGGATTGGCTCGTGGCTACTCCAGACCCCCTGACCAAATGAGATCACGGTGACACACAGCGCCCAGATTTAAAGGCCAGGTCAATAGTAATCGGTTTAAACCAGGCCCGCGTAGGGAAGTGTATCTTTAGGGGGGCCACTTGGCTGTAGTGTATTTTAATCACAGCAGCCAGAGGAGGAACAGGATGTTTTAAAAAGGATTGTTCTTCCGTCATGGGGTTTGGCTCGAGGTTGGGATGTGGACGAGGAAATCTCATCATAGATCAGAAGCAGGGCTCGGTGTAGGATTTGTTTCCTTTTTGTTTGTGTTACGGTTTGACACCGCTGTCCCTCTGCGAGGTAAACACTTTCTCTCTTGTTTTCTTTGTCGCTGTATGTCTTTGTTTGCCCACAGCCTGTAAGTGGATTTTCTTGGCATGTGAAGGGTGCATGGCGATTGTCCCGGGCTACTGGTCCATGTTCTAGGGATTGTATTTTCTCATCTCTGTTGAGGGGGGGAAAAAAAAAACATTTTCATTTCATCTCAGGTTTAGCTCAGTTAGACCACTCGATCTGAAATCCTACTCGTGTAAATGGATCAGGGAGTTTTGTGGAAGTTTACAAGCTCCTGTTGGTTGCTGAATTGCAAAGTGTTTCTGTTGTAGTTTTTTTTTTTTTTTCCCAGCACTTATGTCTAACAATCAGCTGTGCTTGCCGGATAAAGAGTAGAACTGTACAAAGGGCATTAGGTCACATGGAAATGTAAACAACTTCAGTTGCTTGGTTGTAAACGAGGGGTGTGTGTGTGTGTGAGAGAGAAAGAGTGTGTGGCAGGTGTTTTTTTTTTTTTTCATGACTTTTTCATCCTCTGAGCTTGTGTGTCGTATATAAACTTTGTACTTTTGCAGCAGACTTACCACTTTTTAGATCTTTTTTTTTTTTCCCAGTCTACCCTTCAGAGGAGAGACAGAGTACTGACACGTTGTTTACTACCCGAACCAGGGAACTGCAGCACCAGAAACATCTGTTAGGCCATGAAACAGCCATGGGTTTCTTTGAACACAAAGCACATCTAAATGCAAACAAGTCCTCACTGAGTTTTGACTCCGACATGCCTTTAGGGCTGGCAATTTTGTTAAACGTCTTCCAGTCTTGTTTGTGATAAGGTCATGTGGTGTATCCGAACCGGTGTGTGTGCGCTAAACAGCTGTGCAGCTTTTGTTCGATGTGGAAAATGTGCAGTGGCAGTGTCACGGCTAATTGGTGCCCTGAGGCAACCATCTAACATTATTGCCTTCTAAACTGACTGACATTAATGGCAAAAGCATTAGGCGCTGTACGCTAACTTCGGACCTTGTTTTAAAGGTTTTATGGCTCCTCTTTGGGCTTCTAGGCAAAAAAGTGAATCAATTCAGTCTGCTGCAGTATACGAGATCAAATATAAGGAATCAGAGGCATGAATCTATCTACTTTACAATGTTTAAATAAGGTTTAACAATTTAAAATCTTCATGTGTATGTATTGTTTTCTGTTACAGAGTCTACTTACTTACTACTCACAGTTATGACCGACACCATGTTTGGGAGCGGGAACCACCAGTGGGTTTGCCCCAATGACCGACAACTTGCTCTGAGAGCGAAGTAAGGAATTAAAGCCATTTTGCTTTCCACTGAAAGCTTCTCTACTCCAGTTATAGGGAATTTTAAGTTATCCAGCAAATATGATCCAGCTTATCAGTTCATTATTACAAAGCTGGACTGAGTATATTGGGAGCGGCAAAGTCTTAAAAGTCTCCGCCATAACTGCTTTCTGGAACTTTGAGTCCAGGCTTTGCTGTATCCACTATTCAACATTGGATTTCTCATTAATATAACATTAAAAATTGCTGTAAAATGGCAAGTGGAAAAAGCAGCTCTTACTCTTTTATTTTTAGCTACAGCGAAACATCTCCCAGGAATAACAAATTATCTCCAGAATCGCCACGTACATCACATGTGTTGTAAAATATATGTAAACATATTTAATGTGGACTGTTGCTTTAAAACCACGGTCACTGAGCTGCCAGAATTTAATCTGTGAGCACTTTGTCTTTTCTAGCATCTCACTAGTGTCTCACTTTCATTTATGGTAGTTTGTTCGAAATCTAAATTTCTTATGTACTTATTTTTCAGCCTTTACAACTGGAACCAAATTTGACATGAGAGTTGGGGCTGGCTAGTAGAGCTGTGCAGTTTATACCAATACTGACATTTCATTTGTTCAAGTCATTTCTGAATTCATTATGGTTGATAGTTTCATTGCTGATGCACAGATCCAGAACTGCTTATGAAATATATATATTTGTACACTATTGACTTAATATGTAAATATATGTAATATGTACCTGGAATTTGTCGCGTAGTAACATTTAGACTTTATTGACAAGCTACAGCACGGAACCTTGCGTCATCAAACCATGGCAGAATAGCCTCCAAAGGAACAAGCAACCCAAAATGTATATACAGGATATAGTTTTGGCTTATAGAAAAATTCAAACTGATTGGGCCTCCAAACCAAATATAGAATAAATTGAAGCGGCAACCTACAGAACGTGTCGAGCGTTCCACATTAGATTTTTTCTTTCAGCACATTTAATCTTCCTGGTATTAATATTACAGTACATTACTGAATTTCCCAGTGTGAACACAGTATTTGAAATAAAACTATACTAAGTATACAATTTAAGATGTATATTAACTCTCAAATGGAGCACTTTTTATGGGAGTCGTGTGTTCACATTGGGAAATTGAATAAGATTTAAGTACTACATAAGCAACTACCAGCTACTTTAGTAGGAACACCTGTACACCTGCTTATTCATGCAATTATCCAATCAGCCAATCATGTGGCAGCAGCGCATAACATAAAATCATGCAGATACTGGATCGTTAAAAGTCCAGTTTTAGTAAACGTGTGCTCAGTGTAGTCTCAGATTTATCTTGTTGTAATCCATCTGCCTCAAGCTTCAATGTTTTGTGCAATCTGAGATGCTTTTCTGCTCACCACGGTTGGAAAGAGTGACTGTTTGAGTTACCATAGCCTTCCTGTCAGCTCGAACCAGTCTGGCCATTCTCCTCAGAGTTTTTGCTCGCAGAACTGCTCCTCGCCGGATGTTTTTTGTTTTTCAGCGGATAAATCCTTGTGTGAAAACAAATTTGGATAATGCTGATTTTTTATTTTTATTTTTATAGCCTAATTATAGTCACAAAAATATTTTGACAGACTACACACTGGCTGGTCGGTGCACACATTCCAGACAGAGAGGCAGAGAAAAACCCAGATGCTGAACAAGAGGGAGCTGGATATCATCCTGAGCGTCATCCACAGAGCCGAAAAACTCGACCTGATCGAGCAGCACAGAATCGGGTACAAATCTTATGTCTTTGTTGTGAATGCCCTTTTCTCATACTTATCACTTATCATGCTTCTATAGCTACAGTGTTTTGTGGACCATGTTTGTAGTTACATGAAAGCTAGTCCTGTCGGTAAAGGTTATGGCCTTTCATTTGTGCAAGCGGTGTGCTATGATGGATCCTGGCATTTTAATGGTGGCATATCATGCATGCATCTATCTTATCAGCTTCTTTTGCATCTATGTTTCTTCTATGTATGTATGTACGTATGGGTTCTACACATAAAAGCTACATGATTTGTGTTTTGCAGGCGTCTAATGGAGCGTTTGGAGAACATGAGGAGGTCATCAGTGGGGAACGGCCTGTCTCAGTGCCTGCTGTGTGGAGAGGCTCTGGGGCTGCTGGGAACTCCTTCAGTCCTCTGCTTTGACTGCTGCAAGGTACAACACTACTACCTCTAACTCCTTCCACTACGCTGTGGGATTGTTCGTTATCACAATTCATAATATTTTCCTTGTGTTTTGAGATAAGAGCAGCGCTTAAAGTTGGGAAACGGAAATGTGCTCATTGTTTGTAGCAGAGCTGGAGAGAGTCAGCTGGCTTGTTTAATTACTTTGTTTTCCATACAATGCCGTGAGTAGTTCTGGGGAGAAATGAAAACTTGGGGCTGGAACGAGAATGTTCATGAATCCTAAAATTCAGAAGATAGCATTCTCTACAAAGATGGTGTCTTTATCTTTCACCAGAGAGTCTTTTTTGTTAAGAAAGAGGAAATTTGACCGATGAGGCAGATGATCAACCACAAAGCTTTCCCCAAAGCCTGTCTGTACACATGGATGACTTCTTATTTACTCACCACTTACTGGTAAACAAAAAAAAAATTAATATAGATTTAAAGACTAGATTATAATTTTCAAGCTTCTTTCAATCAACTACTACTACTCATAATAATAATTCAAGATTTTTGTCATATACACCGTTATATACAGTATATAACTTGCAGTGAAATGAAAATAATAATAATTATTAGTAGTAGTATTAGTATTATTATAAACTTGATTTATATAGCACCTTCCTACATTTAAAATGCAGTGCTTTACAGAAATAAACAAAATGTAGTCAAAAATAAATTTAAAAATTGGCTAATAATAATAAGGCAATATAATAATAGCAGTGACAAAGCAGAAAAAATAATATAAAATATACAAAAAAATTTATAAATAAAAATAGAATAAAAGTAAAGTATTTTTAAATGTTATATAAGCCTAACATGCCAGTAAAAGTAAGGCAGAACTAAAAAAAAAAAATAAAAAAAAAAGCTAGTTAAATGCTGAAATGAAAATCAAATGAAATTTTAAATCAGTGATAGATAGAGCCTGAAAGTTTATTGGTAATGTGCTCCAGATCTTTGGTTCTTAAAAAAAAAGATGCTAAATGATAAAGTCGATAAAGCTATCACTAGCACTAAGTGACTATATCTTGTTCAGAAAAGCTTATTGTGTCATGTCGTTCAAAATGTTTTTTTCCTGCTTGAATTCAGCACACGTATATGGGTATACACACAAGTTCAGACAGCAACAGGATTCTGAAGCTCGTGGCCAGAAAAGAGTACAAAAGATATCAGAGGCTCTGTGGGCTGATAAGACATTCAGTCTAAACGACAAAATCTAATTAAACGTTGTAGAATAGACACTAAAGAATGTGACAGCTCAATATCTGGTTTAAAAAATGTCATTGTCTAGAAAACTATGAGGAATGAAGGTACCTTAAGAGTTTTTCTTTTCTTTTTTTGGTACATTGTCTGTTTCTAATAAATATAAATTATATAAATAAAAAAATTATCTTGGCCACATTTTCTTTTCAGTAGTAAAAAGACATTGGGCCATGACAGTGACCCTTTTTCAGTGTTTTAGCAATGTTACTGTTTGCAATGCGGTCTTTTAAGTTGCATTCATATTAAGCTTCATGTATTTTGCACTGTACCTGAGATTTTCCACAAATCCCGCACAAGGCATCATATGATAGAGGAATATTGTGGATTCTGACCAAAGCAAGCCTTCCAGAATGTTGTACTTAATGTTGTATAATTATAAAAAAAATATATAGTCAAAGAGTGGGAAGAAAAATTACTCTGGTCCTCTTTTCTAGCTTGATGCAGTAGCACAAATTTTCCATAAGCTTGCAGCAGAGAGCTATAAAACGCTAATCTGTTTCGGTTTATGCTGTCCTGATGCAAGTGTCTAGTACCACCAACTGAGGGCAGTGTGTGTCTAAATGACACACCATAGCCTGTTCACTGCCTTGATGTTGAGATTCAGGATTTGTTTGGGTTATTTGTCAACAGCCTTGCCCAGCTTTTGGGGTCAGTGGTGCCAGATGGAAGGAGTGATTCAGCATGAAACACACACCCATACACCCACACTCATTTGTTGTAGAAGGACTAAGGACAAAACCTGACTACACATTTGACCTGCCTTAGTAAATATGTGTTTAAAGTCTCAAGGCACCTTAATCTGTGTTTGCTTTCTACTGGGAATAATATGCACCTTGAAAGTCTTAATAATTGCTGCCTTTCCGATGTCCACATATATTTGGCCACAATCTGTCATGTTAATGTAATACTGGTTTTTGAGTATTTTAGAAACTGCTAATCTCCTGAGAATGGTGTGAAAAAAACATGCATGCATTGTTGATGAGGGAGGTCAGAGGAGAATGGCCAGAATGGTTCAAGCTAACATGAAGTCTGCAGTTACTCAAATCACCACTATTTACAACCATGGTGAGCTGAAAAGCATCTCAGAATGTGCATAAAATCCCATCTGGCATGTTTTCGTCTCAACACGCTTTACTGATCAGTCTGAATATGTCATATTAAAACATTCCTTGCACAAATTGCACAAAGTATTGTGCTTTCTGAGATGCTTTTCTGCTCACAACATATGTAAAGAGTGGTTATTTGAGTTACCATAGCCATAGTACCAGTTTAGCTATTTTCCTCTGACCTCTCTGAGGTGTTTTCACCCACGGAACCGCATCGGATGTTTTTTGTTTTTCGCACCATTCTGTGTAAACTCTAGAGACCGCTGTGTGTGAATATTCCAGGAGATCAGCAGTTTCTGAAATATTCAAACCAGCCCTTTTGGCACCAACAACCATGCCACTGAGATTATGGTCACAGAGATCACACTTTTTACTAAATATACTATTGTATTGGTATCCATGATATGAAGGGACAGGAACAAAAAGCTGTGATTTCAAGGGTACTTTAAACCTGGCCTTTTGTAAGCACTGCTAAAATGTGGGCCTGGAGTCAGTTGTCATTCAGAGCCTGAAGCAAATTATGCAAGGCATTCATGCTCACTGTTAGGATTCCTTTTCTGGAGAGCCTGAGGAAAATTGAAGGGCTTTCTGAGTGGCCTCTCTCGCTCGTTCTCTCGCTCTCTTTCAAGCCGAGTCCCTCTCTCAAACAGCATAAATAGACAGGACTCCTGGAAGAAGGAGTAGTAATTACTTTAGGCTTTTGTCTTTCATTATGGAAAGCTTGATTAAAGGTTCTTTCCTCTTTCCTGTTATGATTTTGTTTGAAATCTTTTCAATTTATTCTTGGACTCCAATCCACTAGAAGCCTTGCCAGTATCTTCTAGTAATTAATTTTCTTTTAGCAAGGATAGAATGGGGTTTTTCACTAGCATTGCTAGATATACATTATTATATGTGTGCTTCCATACTTGATGATAAATTATATGTCTCTGAGCATGTTTGTCCACCTCACTATATTTTCCAGACTCGTTTGACATACCTTTGTCAAGGCATGTAACATAACATTTATTGATGCATGCTTTCAACATGCAGAAAGATAGACGTGTCTCTCTGCAGCTCTCGTAAAATGTATTTATGGGATCTTCAGCATTTTTATTTTTTAGCATAACTTATGTTCAGACAATATCTGAATAAGGAGACACCAATATTTGTAGCCTCAGAAGTATACCCCCCAATAAACAGTGTATTGCGTTAGTGATGTCAGGAAAGGTGAAATATAAATGCGAAGCCCAATACTGTAGTTGAATTTACTTCAGATTTATACCTCAGTAATGTTAAATTCTGGATTCTGTTTGGTCAGAATATCAGCACGGCTCAGGCCAATCACATGTGATTGTTAATTTCCTGCTATGTCTTAAGAAAATGTTATCATATACAGAGTGTGCAGAGAACATTACTTTTTGTCTTAATTTGTTGAGTCAAACCATTATAAATTTTTGCACAATTTAGCTCTGCCCATTCATGTTGAAGACAATTTTTGTAAAATGCGAAACCTACTTCTAGGATTCTAGGAAACTAGTTCTAGGAGATATAAAATATAAAATATAAATATAAAATATAAATTGTATATAAATATAAATATATATATTTTTTTACAAACGCTTATCAGAATTGGTGGTGGATTTTTAATGATGCCTTTGCTACTTAAAACGATGTCAGCCAATCAGCTTTCAGCAGGCATTTCACATGGTTTGCATTAAGGAGGGTTGATACAAATGGCGCATGTTTTTTTTTTTTTTTTCAGAAAGTGTGCACTAAGTGTGGGATTGAGACAGCATGCAGTCAGAAGAGAGCTCAGTGGCTCTGCAAGATCTGCAGTGAACAGAGAGAGGTAAGGCCAGAATCTGTTGTCCAGATCCAACAGAACAAACTGCATTTTTTCCTATCTTAATCTGCAAGGGGAAAAAAAGCTTTGTGAAGCTTAAGGAGGATGAGTATGGCACATGAAAACTGTTCAGTGCATCATTGTGACAGAATGTGAATAGACACATGCCAATACTCGAGCACTCCACATCCATTATAAATTTGAGGAGGAGTGCGTGAACTGATGTGAACCGATGCTCCATGCTTCACGTTGATTGGGGTCTTTGAGGGTGCATACATTTTAAGCTCGTGGCATTACCAGAGCATGGGTCCTGAAGGGAATTTGAAAGGAAATCTAAGACCTATCAAGTCGTGAATCGATTGGGCCAAAGAATCTCCTTTAGTTTGAGATGGATGTCCGGATATTTTCTGAATGTCATCCATCATGCCCCAGATAATATGCAGCCATTTTGTTTCTTAGAAATCCATGTAAAATTAAAAATAAGTCTACAGATTGCTGCTTATACAGTGAAAATGATATTTGCTTAAAAAATAAAGTAGGTTGTGAATCCTGGAGTCACAAGCTCCTGTTGGGCCACCTGTGATTCAGATATTTGATTCAGGCCAATGTTATAGTTTTACACAAATACCCCAAAATGCAACAAAATCATTAATCCATACTATTTATTCATGCCCATTTACACTAGAACACAGTAGTAATGCTGCCAGCACCATGCAGACCAAACTGACCTTTTGCACTGGATGTGTGGTCCATGGCTGATGGTCCCCCCCTTTTTTTTATTTCATTTGCTTTATTTTGGTATTCAGATTAGGGCTTTAAACTTGATGAACCCAAATGTTTGCCATCAGTTATTTTTGTGAAGCAGCACTTCAGTGCCTTTGTGTGCTTCAAATCAAAGTACAGATCTAGGTTAGATATAACCGGTGGATTTCGATAAGCCGCAGCGTGACACAAGCCCAGCTCTCTCATTAGACAAGGTGAGTGCAGAGTGCTACTGATGTGGGGTTCATAAAAGCATCATTCAGTGTGTAAAACTCTGATGTGTTGCTCAAACATATGAAGGAGTATGATATATATATATATATATATATATATATATATATATATATATATATATATATATATATATATATATATATATATATATATATATATATATATATATATGTGTGTGTGTGTGTGTGTGTGTGTGTGTGTGTGTGTATATATATATATATATATATATATGAGTATATATGTTGGAGATTGTTCTACTTGCAAACTAGCAATGAAATTGATTTGTTATAAGTTGAAATTTAATCATTAACTAAGAAAGTTACCTGTCACACTGGGGACAGTGTAATTCTTTACACAATTCTGTAAAGAATCTTTTAAAACGAACAAAAGAACAGATTTGGTCGCAAATGCTTTAGACCCTTAAAATGGCAAGAACATAAATAAATAGTCTCATCTACAGTGTTCTGATATTGGGCTGACGCTGTACAACAACAGTGTTTTAAAATGCTTCTTTGACATTTACATTACATTACATTATTGCTAAATATAAACACACCTAGAGTCTAGATAAATGTATACCATTGAAACCTCAATTCTGCGTTGATTACTTTCTATAACTGTGACAGGATTTCCAGCTGCAAGGCACAGGTTTATATTACTGTGCTTGTTGCCATGTGTTATTATTTCTACAGGTGCATCTCAAAAAATTTGAATATTGTGGAAAAGTAAATTTTTTCCCATAATTTCATTAAAAAAGTGGAACTTTCATATATTCTGGATTCATTACACATAAAGTGAAGTATTTCAAGCCTTTTTTGTTTTAATCTTGATGATTACAGCTTACAGCTCATGGAAATGAGATACTGGATTTTTCCAAAAAAACTTTTCCAAAAAAATTATTCGATGTCGACCTGAGAAGAGCTCTAATCAGCTAATTAACTAAAAACACCTTTTTACTCAAAACACCGTTGCTCAGTGGTCCAAAGTCCTCTTTTCAGATGAAAGCAAATTTTGCATTTCATTTGGAAATCAAGGTCCCAGAGTCTGGAGGAAGAGTGGAGAGGCACAGAAGTGTATTGAAGTCCAGTGTGAAGTTTCCACGGTCAGTGATGATTTGGGGTGCCATGTCATCTGCTGGTCTTAGTCCACTCAAGTCGAGAGTCAATGCAGTCGTCTACCAGGAGATTTTAGAGCACTTCATGCTTCCATCAGCTGACAAGCTTTATGGAGATGCTGATTTTATTTTCCAGCAGGACTTGGCACCTGCCCACAGTGCCAAAACTACTAGTAACTGGTTTGCTGACCATGGTATTACTATGCTTGATTGGCCAGTAAACTCACCTGACCTGAATTTTGTCAAGAGGAAGATGAGAGACACCAGACCCAACAATACAGACGAGCTGAAGGCCGCTATCAAAGCAACCTGGGCTTCCATAACACCTCAGTAGTGCCACAGGCTGATTGCCTCCATGCCACGCTGCACTGATGCAGTAATTCATGCAAAAGGAGCCCCGGCCAAGTACTGAGTGCATAAATTAACATACTTTTCAGAAGGTCGACATTTCTGTATTATAAATTCTTTATTCTAATATTTTGAGATACTGGATTTTTGATTTCCATGAGCTGTAAGCTGTAATCATCAAGATTAAAAGGCAAAAGGCTCGAAATATTTCACTTTATGTGTAATGAATCTAGAATATATGAAAGAGATGCACCTGTGTACAGTCCATACAGGATTTTGCAGAGTTTTTTGTGATTGTTGCAGCCAAAAATGCTTGATTTTGTACGGTCTTTGGCAGTGATATTTGTTGGAAAAAGAGACCTTTTAGCTGTACTCATGTTCGACGCACGTGAATCGAAGAGGGCTCATAGTGATGACGTCTCATGACGCTTCTTGTCCCAAATCTGCGGAAAATGCGGTAATTTTGGAAAATTGCAAGCTCCTCCAAATATTGCAGTTTGCTTGATTTTCTGTTCATTTCTGTGATCACAAAAGTAACAATGTGTGATCTGTAGTAACAATTTGCATAGAGATTCAGTCATGTGAATGTACAGCACCATAGTCAATAAAAAACTATGTGATCTTGTGTCATATATGTAATATATTCTATACATATGGTCATATCCCATAGATAATTTTCATAACAGTCTGCATGAGATTCACAACAGTACTGCAGGCAACATTTGAGTAGTGTACAGTGTATGAAAATGAAAATGTCTCAACCAATGTGAATATGACTATGCTGCATTTCAAGATGGCCGTGCAAAGAAGGAAGCTTATACAGCATCAGGGTAAACAATATTCACTTGAATATCTACTGGATGTCTGTGAATATTTGGCAGCTTTGGTAGTCAAACCAGCATCTTATAAGTTATTTTTTTCCCAGCACTCATAAGAACAAGTAAATGTCATACACTGTCGATTTAACAACAGTGAATATTTTACATGCCAAAAAAGTTTTTAAAAACGTTATGTAAAACTTTAGATTATATTCAGCTGCCTGGAGCACCACTGTGAGTCACTTGTGAAGCTGTATTAAGAAGATAGTGGCACAATATGATTGACATGGTACTGACTAATCTTATCATAGATAGACAGATAATGGAAGCCTCTTGTCAAAATGACTGTTCTATGGGTGGATTTGGGAAACCATTGCTATCCACCTGCTGCTCTTCCCCAAGCTGTCTTATTTTGTCAAATTCCTCCAGTTGTTTTAGAGGTTTTTCTTGGTGTGCCGAGGCTTCCTGCAGGTACAGTATTCAGATTTATGGAAAGTTCCATTTTTGCAGAAGAACTACATGCTTTAAGGTTCGTACATGAAACCGCACACAGCGACTGAATTCTTTGGTTGCTGTGGAATCAAGCAGGCAGCTGCATTGAGCTCGGTCTCTGCGACTACCTTGCTTTGAAAAGGTCAGCGAATTATTTGCTTACGGGTGTAATGAAATACATGTTTGGGGATTGATAGGATTTGTTTCTCCATAAAATATAAGGCCACGGCAGTGGTAGTTCTTGCATTTGTTTTTGGCAGTGAGGAAAGAGGAGTAGCATAGAAGCTCTTTTTTTTTTTAAACACAATAACTCATTCACTTCAGTTATTCATCATTATTCATCATTTGCAGTGGTTCTGTGCAGCCAAAATGTAGAGACTTGTATTTTAAAACGCCTATATCTCTTTGCAATAGAAAATGTAATGGATTGTTGGTAAATGTTGGTAAAATAACCATTAGTGAATGGAAGTTCAATTCAATTTACCAAGCTGATTCTTTCTGCCTGCCTGTTTCAATGAATCAAATGTCCAATTCGATCGATTCGGTTTCTCCTGAGGAATATAAAACCTTCAAATTGTGACAAACTCTCACACTAGTTTATGGGATTGACACTTTTCTGTGTTTTTTCTGTGTATTTTGAGTCAAACCTGATAGAAACCCATTTGCCCAGATGGTGTTTGACTCCATGAACAGCTGCACAATGGATTTTGGAATCAGCACATTCACTGGTTTTCGGATCATTTAGTCTAATAAAGCTGCCAACGATGTTCACCGAGTGAGTTGCTTGTGTTATCCATCCATTCATTCACTGCCCTTCATGTGTACCTGCATGTAGGGCAGCAACAAAGAACATCCATTCCTTTTCTTTTCTGGGCCAGCTTCAGTATAATTCCCTGGGAATGCTTCAAGGCTTTGGTTTCTTCCTCCACTGTTTGCAGCCAGCTGCTCTTAAACCTGCCTCTTTTGCACCTTCCTCCTGGTGTCCAGTGAAGGGCAGTTCAAGGGATGCTGTCCTTTTCTCCTCAGATGACGTACCCAATCCATCTCTATTGCTTTCTCATGACTGCAGTGTCCATGCTCTCTTGATTGCGCCAGAAGAGTATTTGCTGGTTGGAGATGGTGTCGGGGCAGAAGATTTGCAGGATTCTTCTGAGGTGCCTTATGTGGAAGGCTGACAGCTTGTTTAGGTCACTTTCTGTCATTCTCCAGCATTCTGAGCCATATAGCAGAGTAGAAAGAACACATCTCTAGTACAGTCCAGGCTTGGTGTTGATTCTTCACACATTGTTCAGCATTTTACACGTAGTTCTGGCCTACCTGACAGTGCTGTCCAGGTAGGTGAACTCTACAGTTGTAGGCAAGTCTGCGACTTGTATTTGTGTCAGACATGGGATGTTCATCATCATCACCACTGATTACTTGATGTGCAAAGGTGCTAAGGCGAAATGTTTTTTTCAGCATGTGCTTTGGGTGTGGGAGACCAATGCCAAGTCACCTGCATAGTCAAGATCTTCCAGTGTTCATTAATGGGTCCATCTGATGCCTCTTAGTTGGTCTTCAGTTGTTTGTCACATGACCCAGTCATTGACAGTGTTGAAGAGCAGTGCTGACATCACGTGTCCCTGTCTCACTCCTGTCTTGGCTTTGAAACTACTGCTGTTTCCCACTTGGCAAATGACAGAGTAAAAACTCTTGATAACAACAGTAGCTTGTGTCATTATCAGTTTAAAGAATGTTCCCATTTCAACTTCGCTAGTCAGTACACAGCACCCAGAGCCACTTTTTAGTTTTTATGAACCTCCACCCAAGTGTGGGAAACACCGCTGGTCTTCATTGAGACAGGAAATGTAAATGAGTAAAATAGTTGTTAATATGTTGGACTACACAGTGTTTTGTGTTATAACTTTTCATTGTCAGAATTGTACTAGACATTTTAAAACCAATAACTCTACCACTGCATAAGCGCCACACTAAGTTTTATTCAGATTGGACTTTTTCAACGTATTCAATAAATGATTCATGAATCATACCTCTCTAACAACAGTATTAAAGTTCTGCCCATGTTCTTTGTTGTATAAACCAAATCATCTGTTGTTTTGTTTTTTTTGTTTTTTGTTTTGCTTTCTGCCAATCATAATGTGGAAGTGTGTCTTGTGACCTGACCTCCAGGTGTTGACCATGGATGAAAATAAGTTTTAGTACATTGCCTAAATTGAATCTGGATGTTAGCATGCTAATTCCACATTGGTGTCTTTCATTTTTGTTGAGTCTGCCACTGATGAGGTTAGAAAAATAAAACACAGAAAAACACAGACTCATTTTCTAAACTGAACTCCCTTTCACCGAGAGGTATAGTGTACCGTGGCACATTAATGTAGCCTTTAGCATTCACCACAACACGTAGTGTTCTCATAATAGCACTTCAATTAACCACATGCATGCGCTCTCATACACTCAAGTCTGTTGTAAAGACTGATGCAGACATGGCTAAGAGAGTGAGCGGGATTACAAAAAAAACTGGCTAGACACAGAGGTTTAAAGGGATAGTTCACCCAAAAATGAAAATTCTGTCATCAATTACTCACTCTCATGTCATTCTAAATCCATAGACTTTTTGGAGCTTGAAAGTTTCGGTTACTTGGACTGTAAATGGGGGGACAGAAATCTCCCAGGTTTTATTAAAAATGTCTCCATTTGTGTTCCGAAGATGAACGAATGTTATATGGGTTTGGGAAAACATGAGGATGAGTAACTGATGGCAGAATTTTCATGTTTGGGTGAATTATCTAGTGAATTTTTAGAGTGACCCTGTAATAGGCAGTTGAGAGTCGACATCATTCAACATATCCAGCATACAGTCTAGCAGTGCATTTTGAGCAGTTTCAGACATACCTTTGGTGTATGTTCGAAACAGTCAACAGTTTGCAAGGAACAACAGAAGAGTTAATATCATTAAACAGAGTTGCCAGTTTCAGCAAAATTTCCAGCCCAGCCACATCTCAACAACCATACAAAAGACCTGGGAAACTGTGTCACTGTGGTGCACACGCATTTTTATTGTACAGACAGTTTCCACTCCATAATCCCCCTTTCCCTCTCACATCCATCCATCCATCCATTTTCTGAACGGCTTATCCTACACAGGGTTGCGGGGAGCCTGGAGACTATCCCAGGGGACTCGGGGCACAAGGCAGGTGACAACCCTGGACAGGGTGCCCACCCATCGCAGGGCACAATCTCACACACACTCACACACCACAGACAATTTAGAGATGCCAATCAGCCTACAACGTATGTCTTTGGCCTGGGGGAGGAAACCGGAGTACCCTGATGAAACCCCCAAAGCATGGGGAGAACATGCAGACTCCGCGCACACAGGACGGAGGTGTGAATCGAACCCCCAACCCTGGAGGTGCGAGGCAAACTGCCCACTCTTTCCCATCTCCCAGTCTGCAATATATCTTAAAATAGAAGTGGTTCTATATCATAGACACGCTGTGTTCATTTACACTTTGCCTTTGTTTGCAGCAATACTCTATATTAGATTTCATTTTGATTATTTGCTATAAAGCAAGATCTTGGTCGTGCAGAGTATTTTTGAACTTCAGTTTCCCGCACAACCTTGGCACCCCTGTCATTAACTGACCTGCTTGCTGCTTTCCCCGCCAAGTATGCATCCTGATTCCTGCCCCAGTGGGCCTCTAATAGCATTTGTTGTGGTCCCCATTTTTGACAAATAGATGCTATAATAACTCTATGGAGCTAAATGGGGCTGTGATCACACAGCTCCACAACTGAGCAAATCGATGGAACATCGGCTTAAATCGGTCAAATAGCAAAATTTCCAAAATCGTCGGTCACCCAAAAGAGATATTGCATATTTCAATGGGATTTAGAATGTATGGAGTTGTGAATGAAGACTTTATGAAGATTAACCTTTGGATTAAGCTATGGACGAGGTACCACTCAAATCAAGTAAGAATGGCTAGGTGCTGAACTGTGCACCCCACAGTCTTGGCACCCCAGGTTTTTATATAATTCTTGCCTTAGATTTTAACTTTATGTGTTTGGCATTAGTGTGTCAGAGCAAACTTCTGAAACATTCATTTACCAACTGTAGACCAACAAGAACCATCTTCAGTGGGAAGGGGAAAAAAAGAACAAGGCATTGTGCGACAGATGGTATAGCCTCTACAGAGCCCTAAACTTAACATCGTGGAGGCTGTCTGGGATTCCTTGAAGAGATGGAGGCAAGTGAGAGCCAAAGTCTGTAAAGAAAATATGGCAAGTTCTCCAATATGCTTCTAACAAACTGCTCGACGATTATCTGCGTTGTATCTAAAAGAATTTATTTAAAAGTAAAAGCCTCTTCACTGAGTTTCTGTGTATTGTACAGAGATGCAGCATAATTTTTTTAGACTGAATACATATTTTTGGATACGTGTTGATACCTCAAGTCAGTATCGATACCTATATGGATAGGTACCTTAGATCATTGGTCACCAACCCCTCCTCCTTGAGATCCACCTTCCTGCAGGTTTCGTCTCCAATCAAAATCTAACATGCTTGTTTTAGTTGATCAAGAACTTCTTAAGGCAATGATTAGATGGTCAGGTGGACATGATTTTGGTTGGAGCTAAAGTCTTCAGGAAGGTAGATCTCCAGGAACAGTCATGGTGACCACTTGGTGGATTTAGATTGATTAGTATTGTTCTACTTCAGTAGACCGCTTCTGTACAGCTGCAAATGAAGTACGTTTTTGTTTTCATTGTGTCAGAATCCCTCGTTGTCAGTGACCGACACTGGCTGATCATCAAGACCAACATACTGGGTAAGAGTTGATCTTTTCACTCACCAAGTGTTGTCTATAGACATGTTTGTTCCTACTATGTTCTGGTAGCAATGAACTCCTCATTCTGAGTTTTATGTAAAAGATGTTTATCAGGTTACCCTTAATTATAGGAAAAGATATCTGGATTTTTCACAGAGCACAGTTTGCAGTATCAGTATCGATACTGGTGCATCCGTAGTATTGTATGTTTATCATTGGAAATTCATACCCACATGGAAAACCTCCTGCATTTCTATGTATATGCTATAACTACAGTTAATTGCTTTTTCAGCTGCTGAGGGACATGGTAAAGCATGGGTGGTTTATGTAATTGTGTTTGCCGAATTATTACTGGTGTGCACATTGTATGACTTGAGCTACACAGAGCTCCACAGTGCACAGAAGCATCTTATGTAAAATGAATTTGAAATCCAGCATAGTGCAGTCACAGGAACACTTGCATCAGTCCATTAAAAAGAAATTGTACTTGAACACCACAGGATTGTAATACACTTGGATTAGTCTGCCTCAAGCCCTCTCTATTTATTATTGACTCAGATGAATATCAGAGAACATTTAAGGACATACTGTATAAATCCAGATAATAGGTTTTGCGAAACTGTCCTGCCTGATATAATACCTTTTGTGCGAGGCAATGTTTCTGAATGTCGGTCTCATACACGCTTATCTGGCTGCTATGAAATTTACAGACAGAGTCAGGGGAGCGCCTGCATTTTGTACCAACTGTTCAGCCAGTGAGCCAGAGTTGCCAATGAATGCTCTTGGTCAGAAACTGTTATCAGATGGGCTGCTGCTCACCTTCCTGAATGTGCTGCTTTATCAGAGTCATTCAGTGCCGATCTTGGTCCCCTGCTCCCCTTCTTCCTGCTCGAACTCTCCATTTGTCTGGCAGTACAACTGCCAAAATCAGAGGTTAAATAGAGACAGGATATAAGCACATTTTTAACTTGCTTGCTTTGTTTGTGATGTCTTCTATGAAAAATAGACATATGTGACATTAACAGGATATTTAGTTTTCTTGTTTTCTTTCCTGGTGATCTGAGGTATATTGTTATTGTGATGTATCCTGTGTACCATGATATTCTTTTATAACATTTTAAAGTAGTCAAAAAGATAGTAGTCTGTTTTATAGGACAATAATAGGCCTGACACCAAGCGGAGTTACTGTTACCACTCCAAAGCTGATTGCTTTCTATAACATGACCCGAAGTGTATTATTCCTTTTATACCACAGCAATGATGTTAATTATTAATAAAATAATGACATACCGTGGATATGAAAAGTCTGTAAACCACTGTTAAAATTGTGTGGAAAAAGACCAGGTGTTTTTTTGTTTTGTTTTTTTTTCCAGTCTTCAACTGTCCAGTTTGGGTGAGTCTGTGCCCATGATAGCCTCAGATTCTTGTTCTTGGCTGACACAAGTGGAACCCAGTGTGGTTTTCTGCTGTTGTAGTCCATCCACCTCAAGGTTTTTTGCATTCTGAGAAACATTTCTGCTTACTGCTGTTGTAAAGAGTGATTATTTGGGTTACTATAACCTTCCTGGCAGCTCGAACCAATCTGGTTATTTTCCTCTGACAAGGTATTTCCACCCACAGAACTGTCGCTCACTCAATGTTCTTTGTTTTTCGCACCATTCTCTGTAAACTGTAGAAACTGTTGTGGTTGAAAATCCCAGGAGATCAGCAGTATCTGAAATACTCAAACTAGCCCATCTGGTACCAACATCCATGCCACAATCAAAGTCATAGAGATCACATTTTTTCTTCATTCTAATGTTTGATGTGAACATTAACTGAAGCTCTTGACCTGCGTCTGCACGATTTTATATTGCATTGTGCTGCTGCCAGATGATTGGCTGATTAGATAACAGAATGAATGTGCAGGTGTACAGTGGGTGGTGAATGTAGATATTTTTACCCGGAAACTATATTGCTTTGAAATAGACAACAGACCGGATTTGTGTCCATCATTGTACATTTGGCCTCATTTTGATTAATAATCTCTTACTAACAGCTTCTGTCAAGAGCAGGCAGTGTTGATATTTATGCATCGGAAATCAAACTTCGCATTATGAGCCCAGCTAAGGAATACGTGATCAAATATGAACTATAACTTCTCTTCGTTTATTTTTATTTCCACTTCTGCTGTCTTTGGCTTTTATTCTGGCACTTTCACAATCAAATTTGCCATGGTTTGATGTGGATAATGAAAAATGTTAGCTTGGCTTAAAAGTGCCTCTAAGGTGCATACAAAAAATATGCGGTCTATCATATTTGAAATGCAAGCTCTGCATAAATATAATCACATTGCTTACTCATTTATTCCAGTAAGTGCATCTGTACATACCCACAATTTCAGAATGTAAGAGACACTAAATTGGAATACCATTTGCTTTTCTGATAATCCAGGAGATAAGACATGAATAAATGTTTGGGCACAGGGATGCCATGTCTGGAGGTTGATAGTGAGGACTGTCAGGATTGCACATGAACCTCCAGCATGATGGTGGTTTGGACGTACAGGGCCTTCAGGCCATCGTAAAGCTTATCAGAGTTTCACAGGGTTTGCAAGAGCAAACAGCATAGCATCTAGTGAGAAATATCTCTTCTAAGCCTGCTGGGAAATAGACTTTTTTCCCCCCTTGAGTTTCCCAAAACTCATTTCTCAAATATCGCAGCCAAATTGTTGACATTTTTATTGAACCCATTTTTAACAAATAAGAGCCGACTGAAGCTTTTCTCTAATTTAGCCCGTATTCATCCCGTGCTTTGCAAATTACTTGGTATCATTTCTAATGACTCATTGGTTCTTAAAACCCAAAAATCTACAACGCCAGTCTTGTGGTTTATTGCTTAAACAAGCCAGAACAATAAGCTCAGGTTTTTTTTCTTCCTCAGAAGCATGCTTAGGAAAAATAAATAGCCCACCCCCTTCATGCAGGGCCAAGATTTAGTTTCATAATGTGTTTTTCTGAAATGAAACTCAGACCGAAAACAAATCCATCCAAGGCATTAATGCTGTCTGGCGGGCAGTGGAGCGATGATGCTTCATAGTCTACACATCGTGATGCAAAGGCACTTAAATCATGCAAAATCCCATGTTTTCGGGGTAAAAGACTAAAGTCCATATGCTGGGTGCATGCTATCAGAATTTTTTTTATCCACTTTTATCCCAAACTTGTGCCTCTACACACAATTCTCAGATCAGGGTGGATATTGGTCCTCAGAGGCTCAGTCTTGCCTGAAGGCTGGAACAAATGATCTTGTATTTGATCATTTTCATGAAACAGTCCTAAGCCCTGCAGTCGACTTGCAGACTGATAACAGACTCTCAATCTTTTTGGTCAGTGACCCCTTTTTAAGGACATGACCACTCTATATGATCACATAAAGTTTATTAATCCAACGTGATATTGAATTCTGTGCTCTGTGGCACTTGGAACTTTCACTAAGTTTGGGTTTTAACCTATGTATCGGTGTAATCCGTATCCATCATGCTTCATGAGACGCTTTTCTGCTTACCACGGTTGTACAGAGTGGTTATTTGAGTTAACCATAGCCTTCCAGTCAGCTTGAACCAGTCTGGCCAGTCTCCAGCGAAGTCTCTCATTGAGTTGAACTGTCGCTCACTTGGATGTCTTTTTGTTTTTCGCACCATTCTGTATAAACTCACTGTTGTGTGTGAAAATCCCATGAGATCAGCAGTTTCTGAAATATTGTTTCTGAAAACCAGACAACCGACCAAACTGGCACCAACAACCATGCCATGGTCAAAATCACTGAGATCACATTTTTCCCCATTCTGTTGTTTGATTGGAGCAATACCTGAAACTCTTTACCCCTGATTTAGACACACAATATATTGTAGAATCCCCTTTCAAACAATTTTTCCCTTTCCCTCATGTAAAATATAGAATTTGCTCACCCTTGATGATTTCACACTCATTCAGGAGAACTTCCAAATGGTTCCTCTGCTAGTTCCAGGCCATCTGATCTCCATTTCCTCTCATTAGCAAGCCCGGATTATTCACACTCCCCAGATCAGGACCGGTTTCTCCTTTTGTCACAGGAACTGGGTGGCACTAATAGAGTTCTGGCTCACTGGTCCTGGACTGCAAGGCTCAACTGGAGGTTCCGGTCACTGGTGGTTGCACATCCACAATCCACAAAAACTAATTTCACGAAACGCTGCCTCTCCCCCTATTGGAAATTAGCGATATTATCATGCCACTAATTAAAACGTCAAGAGAGCAAATACTTTGCAGCGATTTGCTATTCACCGGGCACATCTTCAATTTGACAGGGGGCAAAAAATGAAAGTCTATTCATTACACTTCGCTGTGTAAGGGTTATACGGTCAGGTTCCGAATTATTGGAAGTTTTCTACTGCTCTAGCCTGGTCTCATTTACTTGCATTCAACTCCAGCTTCCTAACAATGCTAGCTAGTGGACCAGAGCAGCATGCAAAACTCATTCAGATTGCTCCTGACCTGAAGACTGTTGTTGTCGCCTTAAATTAGAGGTCTTACCTCATGGGGGGGTAATCATATCAGCAGTTTTGCCTTTTTCATCATGGTTAAACTTTGTTTTACCATCGGCTAATGGTAGTCAACTCGCCTTATAGGCTACTTTTACACTGGATTTTTATCTATAGCTGGCTAGTGCACCTTCTGCGGTGATTAAAAAACAAACAAACAAAGAAAAACACTGTGTGACACTGTAACCAGAATAACGATACCACTAAGCCCTAGTACAATAGCTAGTGCAGGATAATTAGCCAGTATTATATTGCTGTTAATAATAAATATTAGATTTATTTTTCAATGTGCAATATAACTGTCGCAAAGAGGAGGCCACTTGTCTGAGCTTTTCTTGGAAGACTAGACAGCATTTAGACCGCTGTATGACTGTGAATTCCACCGAAGGTCCCAAAACAGATTTGTTGTTGTCTAGTTACATTACAATGTTCAAATATTGACTTTGAAATATCTACAGTTGAACATTTGAGCATCTCACTAGGGAAAACCTTTATTTTTTTCCCTTCCTGCTTTGTCCTCCATGTTGTTTTTTTCTCGCTTTCCCTTCCTTGAGCTGCAGCCTGATTGATCGGGACATGAAAAGCTCTTGCTGCCATTTGGTACTTTCCTGAAAAGTCGTGTGCCGGCTGTGGAAAACACTGCTTAGTGTGAAAGCAACCTCCTCAAGCAAGTCCTCAGGGACTCCTACCAGGAGGTTTTCTCTTTAGGTACTCAAGCAAGTTGAGCTGCACTATTTCATGTTTGGATAGACTACACTGAACATTACCAAGTATCCCCAAACTTTGGATGCTTTCATGATTTTGTTCCATGGTTCATCAGGTGTTCTGGAATGCTTTTCTGCTCAACACATTTGTAAAAAGTGTTTGAGTTACCGTAGCCTTCCTGTCAGCACGAGGATCATACTATCTTTCTTTGCTTTCTATCCTATCCTTGTGTGTGTGTGTGTGTGTGTGTGTGTGTGTGTGTGTGTGTGTGTGTGTGTGTGTGTGTGTGTGTGTGTGTGTGTGTGTGTGTGTGTGTGTGTGCATGGAATTGCACGAAATTGTTAGAGTCTGATGCACTGCTTTGGCATTAATGGCTTTGTAGATATTGTATAAGGCAGAGCTCAGAGCTGCTTCGTTATTTTCACTTTTTCTTCTGTTTCATGACCTTGAAGCGACGTGCACAGCTTGTGTATCTCCGTCGTGTTCAATATCACGCTCCTGTCCTGTCCTGTTGAAGAAACCATGAATAGCAGCTCAGTCTATAATGATTTGGAGAGTTATCAGATCGAATAAATTAGTTTGTAGCTGCCTCTCCGTCCGTCTCAGTGAAGTGGTCTTTGTAGAGGCAAGATTTGAGGAATAAACTTTACATTTTAGCTTCCTTTGGGTAAATTCTTTTTGTAGAGATCTTTCAGTGTAATTCAAGTTTCATATCTTCTTATGCAAGTTACACTGTCCATCCTGGTGACCTTCAGGAATCTGTCTTGTGATGAGCATCATGACTGGCATCCAGAGGCAATTTGTAAAAGGTTTATCTCATCTGGTCTTAAATATTAGACACATTGTGTCATAATTTATCACGATACCAATATTATATCATATCACCCAGCCCTGAGGTGTCGTGGACTCTTGCTTGATATGTCAAAATGGTACTGCTACCTACATTTTTAAAATGCTCTTTAAATACTTGTTTCAGTACTGGATTGATATGGAAAGTGAGAACAGCTGGTAATTTTTGCATGGAGTTCCCATTTAAGTACCCAAAAGTGTTTTTGAGGAAAGGTGTCACACATTTGCATCAGCATGGCTGGTTCACAGCAGGTTGGCGGTTTGGGTGATGGAGACAGTTGCTGAGTCGTTCCAGCTGGGTAATGGTCCCTGCCAAGCCGATGGCAGCAGCTGCTATCAACCCTGACAATTTTGGCACCTGCTGTCTGTCACTATATAGCCATCTGCCAGACCTGAGAGTGAACCGCGAGCTATTTTTTAACACAACACTCTCATTATATGTACCTGCAATTTACACTAAAGCATTCTACAAAAGAATCTGACACCGCTTGATGGCCGTCATTGGTCAGGATTTAACCGTAGTGCCCACTTTGGTTCTGTGAAATTGATTCATGAAGCATCCTTCTGCTTTGATTAGACGCCCTGGCTATACATCCATCATGGTCTGCCACTGGCTGCAGCTATTAGGATGACTCGATGGGGTTTTTGGATGGAATTGTATTATTGTTAGTGGCCCATGATGGCTGGGTCCGGTCCCTGTGCACAAACCTGGGCAGAACAGATGTCTGGACCAATCATCTGGCTTGGAAATTAATACAGAGCCACTCTACACAAAAGAACAGGTTGGACCTAGTAGCACCGTCTCTCTAAGACCAGGGTTCTCAAAATGTACGCAGCTAGGGAACACTTTAATCGGAAAAAAAAGAAGACCCCGTCAGCACAGATCTGGTTTACAAATCTAGAAACGTTATCACAAATATCATAACTTTGATAATAATGACTTGTGATTTCTGCCACTGTAACCAAATACAAAATTCACACACTCCTTGCAATACATTCACAGACCCCATTTTGAGAACCATGGTTCTAAGAAAGAAAATGGTTTTGCTGTACAAAGTGTTCTCAGTACTCTCAGCTCCCAGTGCTCAGTCACGCTACTCTATTTGCTAAATCAGGTTCCTTCCTGTGTTAAACCTCCTGAATAACAGTGATACGTTTTCCCCAAAGATATTACACTCCACTGTTTTTCTCCAATATAGCTCAGTTCTCTCTGTTCTTTTCTTTTGTTCTCTCTCTCTTTCGATTGTCTCTCTCTCTCTCTCTCTCTCTCTATCTCTCTCTCTCTCCCCAGGTGTGGAAGCGTTCTGGTGCCTGGTTCTACAAGGCCCTGCCCAAGTACATTCATCCAGAGAAGGACTCATTCATGAACAGGAGGCCTGTGATAGAGAGAGAGAAGCAGCCAGTGGCCAGGACTGTGCCGATCAACTACACATGGGCCCACAGGAAAGGTGGAGTTTCTATTCGGTTCTATTCTATTCAATTCTGTTCTATTCTATTCTATTTGGTTGTATTGTATTGTATTCCTTTCTATTCTGTTTTATTCTGTTCTATTCTATTCTACTCTATTCTATTCTATTTGGTCCTATGCTATGCTATTATATTCTATTCTGTTATATTGTATTTTTTTTATTCTGTTCTGTTCTTTTCTCTACTATGTGTTGTGTTGTGTTCTATTCTGTTCTGTCCCATGCAATTATTTTCAGTTCTATTCTATTCTATTCTATTCTATTCTATTCTATTCTATTCTATTTGGTTGAATCGTATTGTGTTCTATTATGTTCTCTTCTTTTCTACTCTGTTCTGTTCTATGCTATTCTATTTGTTGTATTCTATTCTGTTCTTTTCTACTCTATTCTATTCTATTTTATCCTATCCTATGCTATGTTATTATATTCAGTTCCGTTATATTGTATTTTTTATTCTGTTCTATTCTTTTCTCTACTATGTGTTGTGTTCTATTCTGTTCTGTCCCATGCAATTATATTCAGTTGTATTCTATTCTATTCTATTCTGTTTGGTTGTATTGTATTGTGTTCTGTTCTGGTCTGTTTGGTTGTATTGTATTCTATTCTGTTTTATTCTGTTCTTTTCTACTCTGCTCTGGTCTATGCCATTCTATTTGTTGTATTCTATTCTGTTCTATTCTATTCTATTCTATTAATGGACTGCAATACATTAAAAACTTGTGTCCTTACCAACACTTCACTACATCAACATATTACCCCTGCGCTCTCCCGATTACATTGGCTTCCAGTCCACACCATGTATTGATTGTAAAACTTTGGTCCTAACATACAAAGTAGCTCATGGGACACCAAGGTTATGCAACGAACTGCCTATTACAATTACAATCATGCTCCTACTCTAAGTTGTTTTAAGAAATTATTAAAAACTCTTTAGTTTTAGTGCATCATATGCTAAACGTTTTCCTGTGTTGTTCCTTATTTGTAGCAGCAGTGAGCTGCCACATGGATTACAATTTTGCACTAATTTTGGCTGCCGTGGACCATGAGCATTATAACATAACATCTTTGAAGAGGTTTTCGTTTTTAAATGTGCTTTGGGGAGCCGAATGCTTTGCCAGCTGTATAATGTGGCTCCTGAAGTGGGTTGAGAGATTAGAATGAAATCTGTTTTAATTGCATCCTGGGTGCACTTCCACTTACGACAGGGTTGTAGTTGTGCTGCAGTGTTGCAGCTCAGTCACTGACCATCAGTTAGTCTGAGCAGATTGTTTTTAAATTCTATTTAACTCATGTTGAAATATGAATGTAAACAACACAGATTGAATTAGTATATTAGTATTAGTATATTTCCATGGTTCGTCTAAAAAAAAGTCTTTTGGAAAGTAAACTAGCCATGGCAGCACTAAAATGGAGCCATGCAAAGCTTTTTTTGAAAGTAGAAAACATTTCTAGTCAGAAAGAATGTGAACTAGTCAGAAGACTGAACCGACCAGATTTTTAATTTCCTTAATGCTAATACTGAGTTGTTAATTAAAATTCTTAAGAATAATTAGCTACAGTATATATATTTTTTCAACCTCAACCCCAAAACACCAGACTTTGCCAAGTTTTAATGCTAAAAATGACTGCAGGTGATATAATATGCATACGGCTCGTCGTCATACATGCCCACACACATATGCTGGTCGTTCTGTTCGAACAACAAAGACGCATGTGTTATTTTCACACTCCGTGTTTTTCACAGTGCTTAACATGTGTGCATATTGGGAATCCTGTTATTATCATACATCAATCACTACAGTAAGTATCAAGACCCATGAAGAAATAATGATGAGGTGGAGGATAGCTATGTTAGCTTAGGCAAGCTCAGACAGATTCTCGTTGGCATGGTGGACCAGAGGAATTTATTGCCACAGTGGCATTATGAGATCTGGAGTCTGGAACATCAATGGTCCAGATTAAATACGTCCAAGAGTAAACAGTACATGCTTCATTTTGTAGTTGCAAGTATGTATGATGAAGGATGAAAATTCTAGCCTGTGTCAATCCGAAAAATGTGGTGGTGTTTTTATTTTATTTCATATTTGCCAACTGTTATGGTAAAAGACAGTGATTGATTCTGCTCCCTTCTTTAACAATGTGGTTTGAATTGGGAAAAACAGAGTTTGTTGTCAAACCCCAAAGGCAACATTTTGCTTTTCATGATTTTTGGCTAGAGCGATGCGTTATGAGTTTTGAATTCATTGATGTGTCTGAAGACGCTCACCCGAGGGGCTATGAAAGTGTCCTGAAGTCAATATTTCACTGCACTATCAAAACAATGATGGTGCAGTTTTAGACAACATTAAAACCAAGCGAGCGGCATGGTGGAAAGCCATTGAGTCATTAAATCTTTCGTTTCATTTTTTTGTATGATTTCATTTGAAATATAATACTCATAAAAAGCTTTACACTGTGCTTTTTCTCTCTTTGTAGTGTACTAGTAACTAAATGAATGTATGTTCTGAAAAATATCGTTTGCTCTCATAGCATCTTGTGGCCTAAATAGTTGCTATTGAAATCTCGATTCTGATTGGCCAGGAGGTGTTGATGAATTTTCTTGTTACTTCTCTAACTTATGCAGGGACATTTAGGGGACTTTTATTTAGTATTTTTGGAAGGAGTCTCCAGTGTCAGCACTTCATAGATAGAGCTGTAACTTTTCCGACATGGAGGTCGTTGAGTGAAAACTGAGTGAAAAGAAGAGAGGGTGTTAAACGACTGTTTATGTTTCACAACATTAAGTGTAACTATAAACGGATAAAAACGTACATGTCGTTCTGTAAAAACTGTAATAGTTGGCAAATTGCTGTGATATAAAACAAGGATCAAAACACTTTATAATGATTGGAAAATAATCAACTTCAGGGCAGTAACAGTAACTCCGCTTTACACAATAATCATTGATTATTTTGCTGTAACATCATGTTCAATTGTTTTTGTTTTTTTTGTTCCTTACATTCCTACAGCCCAACAGGTTAGATGCAACACTAACTAGCATGCATTCATTAACGTCTTCTCTTGTAGCTTTATTGACAGTGTGACATATTCAAGTCATTGTTGTACGACGTAGGATTTAATTTGGAGAGATCTGGTGACTGGAGGCCAGAGCATTTTCAGCAGTATTAGATAATATTGTCTCGACGTCAATAAATGTTGGTTCTTGGCAAATTAGTTTTGAACTGAACCTGAGTCGCCTGCTTTCATAATTTTCGGCTAGAGATACTGTGCCTCAAACCATGTTCATCAAGCTGTGGTCGAAAAGAACAGCTCTCTTTGCATACCAGGTATTGTTTGTGGAAGCAATCTGGCCTCTCGAGTAGCTCTTGGCATCCTCTCTCTCTCTCCCTCCCTCCCTCGGCCCTTCATCTTGGCTGGACTGTGCCTACGTATTCCATTTGGAGAGTCTCGTGAATTAATGCTCGTAGGTTAATCAGGTTAAATTTATGTAAATGATTTAGATGGGTCTCATCAGAATTGCATGAACATCTTGCATTTGGCAGCCATACCAGATCTGTGATGGTAATGCGCTAACCTAATGGGCTTTGCATAGGGTAATGTGGGCTCGTTAGGCTGTTGATAAGACAGGAAGGTCGATGACCTGCACAAATATCGCTACACACAGATAAGGCGCAGATCCATTTTTTGCGGTGCTGGTGGTTTTATCAGAGAGGAGGCGCAGCTCTTATTATGTGCACTGAGAGTCGCCCTTAATGGCGATTAGGCCAAACTGTCAGCTTTGACCACTTCCAGGCTGCAGCTCAGTACTCTCTTGTGTTTTATCAGGGATTGTCTGCACAGCACAGCAGCACTGCATTGCATCAAGCTTTTGAATAAGAGTGACTAGATGCTGTGTGGGTGTGGTTTGCCGAAGCCTGGATTTGAACACATGCTGTGGCTGTAGTTTAGGTTTCGCGGTCTACTGCCACTTCTTAAGAAGGGTCATCACCACAGTCTTGGTAAAGAATGCTAAGCAAGCATGACAAAATTACGATTGCTTTGGAAATTTGGGGTAAGTTGGTCAAGCCACTACCTGTGTTGCAAGTACAAATATCAACTACTTTCTAGGTACCAATAAATGATAGATTTATGGTTGAATGAACTTGCAGTCAACCAGGCCCATACGGCATGCTCGATATTTATAAACAACATCCCAGCAAATTGATCAAACTGGGGGTGGGGGGTTGTGTCTTTTAATTGCAAGCAGCATCTTGAGACATGACAGGAAAAGATTACATGTAAATGCTAATTAAAGCAGAATCTCATAAACATTCTTTTCATTACATAATTGCTTCATTGAAATTTTCAATTGAAATTGAAAATCTGTCAATTTTGGTCGCTTGTCTGGACCACCTCAAATGTTTCTGACAGATTTCGATTACGTTTGAGTGCAAGTTTCATTTGCAAGGCAGTATTAGATGCCATTTATGTATGTGTGGTTTGGATTGAATGTCTGCTCCTAAAAAATGGACTAAAATGACTCAGTTGAATCAATACATTTATTATTGTTGTGTAAAAATCTGTGTTTTTACATTTAATACTCTGTTTGCTGCAGTAATCTACTGTTATTTGGGGAGTGACCTGTAGCAGCAGGGATTATTTGTATCACTCTAGCATTATTCTCTTTTATATACATAATATACATTTTATATACATATTTATTAAATTGACAGAAAATCAGGCTTTGGCCAATAGATCTATCTAATGAGACAAGGAAACATACAGGTATGATCAGAGAGCTGTAGATTAAAGGCATAGTGGTGTGTGTTTACTTCTGAGGAGCCAACAGATTGTATAAAGAATCAATGGGAGAGAAAAACAGGCTGGAAAAATAACTAATGGGGGAAAAACAACATCCTTAGTGAAAGCGTTGTGGAACTATAATGGCAAATCTCTCCCATATTTTGGATCATGTACTTTCATTCAGGTATTTGTGGAGAAGTTGTGACAATAATGTAAAAGATATTAATAGGTGACATGGCGCATTATTGCACTGTAATAGTGCAATCATTAAGACGGATAAATTGTGGCCATAAAGGGATTCCGGTGGTCTGCAACCATCCTCTGAAGGTTGTGGCATTCAGCTGGTATTAAGAGGCTCAATGTGTGGAAAGAAAAATTTGCCCACACCATTACACAACCACCACCAGCCTGAACTGTTGACACAAGGCAGATTGGGTCCATGGATTCATGCTGTTGATGCCAAATTCTGAACCTACCATCTGCATGTCGACATAGGAATCGAGATTCATCAGGCCAGGCAATGTTTTTAAATCTGCAGCTGTCCAGTTTATGTGAGCCTGCGTCCACTGATTCCTTTTCTTGATTGACAAGCGTGAAACACGATGCAGTCTTCTGCCGTTACTGTTCTGGTAACTGTTCTGAGATGTTTTTACAGCACAGCACTGTTGTAAAGAGTTATTACAGTATTTTAGTTATCATAGACTTCCTGTCAGCTGTCTGCCCATTCTCCTCTTATATTCTATATGTAAACAAATATGAATACAGATGCAAACTGTAGATGGCGTATTAGTTTTTTATTGGTGTTTTATTCCCTACAGGTGCATCTCAAAACATTTTAATATTGTGGAAAAGTTTGTTTTTTTCCATAATTTAATTCAAAAAGTGTAACTTTCATATATTCTAGATTCCTTACACATAAAGTAAAATATTTCAAGCCTTTTGCCTTTTAATCTTGATGATTATAGCTTACAGCTCATGGAAATAAAGAATTTATAATACAGAAATGTCGACCTTCTGAAAAGTATGTTAATTTATGCACTCAGTACTTGGTTGGGGCTCCGTTTGCATAAATTACTGCATCAATGCGGCGTGGCATGGAGGCAATCAGCCTGTGGCACTGCTGAGGTGTTATGAAAGCCCAGGTTGCTTTGATAGCGGCCTTCAGCTCACCTGTATTGATGGGTCTGGTGTCTCTCATCTTCCTCTTGACAAAATTCAGGTCAGGCGAGTTGGCTGGCCAATCAAGCACAGTAATACCAAGGTGATCAAACCAGTTACTAGTAGTTTTGGCACTGTGGGCAGGTGCCAAATCCTGCTGGAAAAGGAAATCAACATCTTGTCAGCTGATGGAAGCATGAAGTGCTCTAAAATCTTCCGGTAGACGGCTGCATTGACTCTCGACTTGAGAAAACACAGTTGACCAACACCAGCAGATGACATGGCAAATCATCACTGACTGTGGAAACTTCACACTGGACTCCAAGC
Organism: Cranoglanis bouderius; assembly: GCA_023630585.1. Classification (NCBI taxonomy): domain Eukaryota; kingdom Metazoa; phylum Chordata; class Actinopteri; order Siluriformes; family Cranoglanididae; genus Cranoglanis; species Cranoglanis bouderius. The sequence continues at coordinate 19,538,798 of CM042540.1, forward strand.
AACTTGGATTCTGTGCCTCTCCACTCTTCCTCCAGACTCTGGGACCTTGATTTCCAAATGAAATGTAAAATTTACTTTCATCTGAGAAGAGGACTTTGGACCACTGAGCAATGGTGTTTTGAGTAAAAAGGTGTTTTGAGTTAATTAGCTGATTAGAGCTCTTCTCAGGTTGACATTGCTGTATTATAAATTCTTTATTCTAATATTTTTAAGATACTGGATTTTTCCAGTATCTCATTTCCATGGGCTGTAAGCAGTAATCAAGATTAAAACAAAAAAGGCTTGAAATATTTCACTTTTTGTGCAATGAATCTAGAATGTATGAAAGTTCCACATTTTGAATTAAATTACAGAAAAAAAAACGAACTTATCCACGATATTCTAATTTTTTGAGATGCACCTGTACATATCAGCCTACACTTGGAAGCTGATTAGTTCTCTGACATTATTAAGTTCATCTCCATATTTATCTACATTAGTTTAACACCATCACTTCCACTGTGTCTGCGTAAATAACTAAGACTCTATACTTTTTATCTCCTTGGCACTAGTCGTTGATTTAAGATAAACAGTCATATCATGCTTGTCGAGACCTTTAACTGTAAATCCGATACACACGTGGCATTTCAATTGGAGGAAAGTGTAATCAAATAGCCTCCAGCACTATTGAGTTTTTCTTCATTCTGCACCATGGCTTCTGCTGTCATGACTGTAATGTGATTGAAGGAGGCAATACCAGAAGGCAAAGGAAGGTAGAAAGGAAAGAGATGAATACACCTCCCATTGTCGCTCTGATTAAAGTTCACTTGATGAATGGCTTTTAGCAGGTAATTGATCTGAGTTTTTATTTTTATTTTTTTCTGTAAGGCTAATTGTATCAGGGTTAGCAGAGCATGAAACAAAAAGTATGACTATTTTGGCTGTTAGTATCCTTGTTTGGGAAATCTGAATGCGTAGGCAGAGAACTCTTTAAAAGTCATCGCTATAATTAAGGTTAAAATTGTGTTTAGGACAATGGAATTCCTCTTCCTAATTGTTCTCTTATAACTTTCATAAATCATGCTCTTCTATATGAGAAAGTAGTCCTTTGAAAGGACAAACTGTACCGACTGAGAGTTTCGTTTACAGAGCCCTTGACCAGAAAAGAAATTGAAAGTACATTTTGCATAAACATTTCATGACTGCCCTGAGGTTTGCTCACTATGCAAGTGAAAGCTCCAGTGTTGCCCAAAAATTTAATTACCACTAATGCAAAGGCTAAAGTATATACTCAGTGGCCACTTTAATAACCTGTACACCTGCTCATTCATGCAATTATTAATTCTCAGTAAATGTTCATATCAGACATTACAGGGTGTCCCAAAAGTCTCTGTACGTAGGGGAAGTTGACAATTTTTAGCAAAATGTCTTCCAAAATTTTTTCATATTTTGCTTATTTTATATTTTTTCCAGATAGCCTTTAAGAATACCTTTGACAAAAGAAGAACATATTGAAATCATTCTCACGGCGGGATTGGGAAGCTGTCCCAAGGTTGCGATGGACTTTAACAGGAAACATGGCAAGCACATCACACACGACACAGTTGTCAAACTTATTAACAAATTCAAACAAATTGGAAATGTTGCGGTCCAACCGAGAAGTGGATGTCCACGAACATCCACCGACAAAGGCTGAACCGACGTGGTGCTGGCATCATCATCCCTGTAAGAATGGGGATGATGGGCTGGTTTGAGTATTTCAGAAACTGCTGATCTCCTGGAATTTTTTTTAACGCACATCAGTCTCTAGAGTTTACACAGAATGGTGCGGAAAACAAAAAATATCCTCTGAGCGGCAGTTCTGCAAGCGGAAAACGTCTTTTTGAGATAAGAGATGTCCGAGGAGAATGGCCAGACTGGTTTAAGCTGACAGAAAGAGTACGGTAACTCAAATGAACCACTCTTAACAGCCGTGTCGAGCAGAAAAGCATCTCAGAATGCACAACACTTTGAACTTTAAGGTGTACAGGCTACAACAGCAGAAGACCAAATCAGGCTCCAGTCAGTTCAGCCAAAAATTAGAATCTGAGAATACAGTGGGCACAGCCACACCCAAACTGGAGGGTCGAGGATTGGATAGACATCACTCTTAAGCCATGAGTTCGAATCCCAACAATGCTACATCCATCCGTGGTGAGCGGTGAGCAAAATTGGCCGCTCTCTCAGGGCGGGAGGGATGACATAAATCTCTCTCTCTCCCTGTTAATCACAGCGACACCAGCCAATCATGGGCATCTGTGAGTTCATGTATGCGGAAGAGGGCGGATAGCGCGTTCCTCCGAGTGTGTTACGCTGCACTGTGACGCAGCATGAGAATCCCTGCTTGGTAGCTGTCATATGATAGAGTAGAGCTGGCTGGTGACCAAATGGGGGAAAAAGTGGCACAGACTGCACTTTTAGTTACATTGCTTCCTTATTGTTTTCCTACAGAGTTCATTTCCACCTTGACAGATCTGATCTGTCTTCTCATGTTCTGCTAGAGTTGGTTATTTAAAAAAATAAAGAAAAGAAAAGAAATGATGAGCCTTATTGTGTCAGTTTGTGTGTGTGTGTGTGTGTGTGTGTGTGTTTGCAGAAGGGGTTACAGTGAGTCAGCAGTAAGCAAGAAGTCTCTGCTGCTTTGGCTGAATCCATCAAGCCAGATTGGAGAGGCAGGTGGTATCTCACAGAGCATAAGTGTGTGTGTGTGTGTGTGTGTGTGTGTGTGTGTATAGTGCATGCGTATAACAAGAGTGTGGTTGTGAAGGGAGGCAAGGAAAGCGTAAATCTCAGTCAGACACAGACAGTGAGAGTCTCCCATCTCCTCTGCTCTGATTGAAACCACGGCAGATGGGGTGCAGAAAATCGAGAGCCAGAGCTCCGGTGCTCTCAGGCTTGCCTTCTTCATGTGCCGATAAATAAAAAAAATAAATAAACATTTGAATTTTCAGCTTGGTCACAGGCCGCTGAGAGGCATCTCTGCCTGGCCCTCAGCTGCCTGTGCTCACGTCTGCCGGCGAGACCTGGTGGGAATGAAATTAAGGGTTGACGGAGGCAATCACACTCGCATTTTCTGCCTCTTTGTGTTGTTTCATCTGGTTTTTTTTTGTGTTTTTTTTCCTTTTTCATGGTGCCGGCTCTCCCACAGCAAATTACGAGCTGATGATGTGTTTCATTAACATGCATAGTGATGGGGGAAAAAAATCCTGGGTAGCAAACCGATTTAATTTTGAAAAATTATTATGTAATGGGAAATCTTTCAAATTAATGGGAAAGTTTTTAATTCGTATTTCTCTTCCTGTCTCGTGCGCTCGCTTTCTCTCTGCCTTTCTGCCGTATTTCATTTCATTTTTCATCACCTTCCTCAATGAATTCATTCAGGTTCATTTGAACTGTTCTAATGCCACCTTCATTCAGTCTAGTGCGTTGAAGTGTTCCTTCATTTTGTAGGAACTGTGAGTTGTAATCATGTTGTTAATGCCTCGACCGAAAAGCGGACAACGTATCTGAACATCGGGAGACACTAGGAATGACTTTTTCTCTAAATATTGCTTTATTATTAATTAATGACCCGCAAACACAGTGGACATTTCACATCAGCAGTGCTACACTACACATTTGTATCGCAGAAAACACAATAACTGAAATCGTCGATTTGTTAAGCAGCAAGGAAGCAAAACAAAAATCTTGTAATTTTGTTATGATCTTAAATGTTTCAGATAGGCCTGTCACGATAATTACATTATCGACTTGTCTTATTATCGTCCATACTATGTATGGACGTGACTTTGATTGTTTTTGCTGACCTCGGTATCGCCCATTGTGTTTACATGTGTGTTTGTTTACATAAGAATGAATGTCACCAGCATTTTAGCCATTCGCGCTGCTTCTGTCCTCCCGTCTGAACAAGGGCTGTCAGATTCAAATTCCAACTTTGAATATTCATCGAATTTAAGATAAAAATGCACATTCGACTGCAAAAACTGTGCGCATTGGAATCTAAGGTGTGTAGCGAGCACTAGCACCGATTTTAATGAAAACATACTGTTGAAAAAATGACATGCAAGATATTAACAATGCACTAACAATGCTTTTTGAAGAAGAAAAATCTAGCAAGAATAGTTGTATTGGTTCAAACAATCCAGTCGTAGTCAATAATGTCGGGGATTGAGCCGCTTAAGCTGCGTGAGCTGAAACTGAAGAGTGAATGAACAGCGGTAAACTGAAGCGCTTTACTAGCGGGTTAATGAACTCACCCAAACACATCCTATACACATATGAGATCAATCAGACATTTACACATCATCAACCTAATATTAGAGCTTCCTTCTGCACAAAATGACACGAATGCACAAGTGAATTTGAATTTAAGTAAGGTTGTGAACATGCTCTTTCTGTAACAACGCACTAAAACATGCACAATGAAGAACTAAAGCATAAAGAATTCACAATATTGCGTTACAGTAGTGAACTCATTGTAATATTATTTCAGGAGATCAGGTTTTCATAATAAGGGCAGTTTTCACATGTTTTTGTTGATACATGTTGTATATACAGGTGCATCTCAATAAATTAGAATGTCATGGAAAAGTTAATTTATTTCAGTAATTCAACTCAAATTGTGAAACTCGTGTATTAAATAAATTCAGTGCACACAGACTGAAGTAGTTTAAGTCTTTGGTTTTTTTAATTGTGATGATTTTGGCTCACATTTAACAAAAACCCACCAATTCACTATCTCAACAAATTAAAATATGGTGACATGCCAATCAGCTAATCAACTCAAAACACCTGCAAAGGTTTCCTGAGCCTTCAAAATGGTCTCTCAGTTTGGTTCACTAGGTAAGCCACAAACATTCATTGCCAAAGAAGCTGGCTGTTCACAGAGTGCTGTATCCAAGCATGTTAACAGAAATTTGAGTGGAAGGAAAAAGTGTGGAAGAAAAAGATGCACAACCAACCGAGAGAACCGCAGCCTTATGAGGATTGTCAAGCAAAATCGATTCAAGAATTTGAGTGAACTTCACAAGGAATGGACTGAGGCTGTGGTCAAGGCATCAAGAGCCACCACACACAGACGTGTCAAGGAATTTGGCTACAGTTGTCGTGTTCCTCTTGTTAAGCCACTCCTGAACCACAGACAACGTCAGAGGCGTCTTACCTGGGCTAAGGAGAAGAAGAACTGGACTGTTGACCAGTGGTCCAAAGTCCTCTTTTCAGATGAGAGCAAGTTTTGTATTTCATTTGGAAACCAAGGTCCTAGAGTCTGGAGGAAGGGTGGAGAAGCTCATAGCCCAAGTTGCTTGAAGTCTAGTGTTAAGTTTCCACAGTCTGTGATGATTTGGGGTGCAATGTCATCTGCTGGTGTTGGTCCATTGCGTTTTTTGAAAACCAAAGTCACTGCACCCGTTTACCAAGAAATTTTGGGGCACTTCATGCTTCCTTCTGCTGACCAGCTTTTTGAAGATGCTTTTTTCATTTTCCAGCAGGATCTGGCACCTGCCCACACTGCCAAAAGCGCCAAAAGTTGGTTAAATGACCATGGTGTTGGTGTGCTTGACTGGCCAGCAAACTCACCACACCTGAACCCCATAGAGAATCTATGGGGTATTGTCAAGAGGAAAATGAGAAACAAGAGTCCAAAAAATGCAGATGAGCTGAAGGCCACTGTCAAAGAAACCTGGGCTTCCATACCACCTCAGCAGTGCCACAAACTGATCACCTCCATGCCACGCCGAATTGAGGCAGTAATTAAAGAAAAAGCAGCCCCTACCAAGTATTGAGTACATGTACAGTAAATGAACATACTTTCCAGAAGGCCAACAATTCACTAAAAATGTTTTTTTTATTGGTCTTATGAAGTATTCTAATTTGTTGAGATAGTGAATTGGTGGGTTTTTGTTAAATGTGAGCCAAAATCATCACAATTAAAAGAACCAAAGACTTAAACTACTTCAGTCTGTGTGCATTGAATTTATTTAATACACGAGTTTCACAATTTGAGTTCAATTACTGAAATAAATGAACTTTTCCACGACATTCTAATTTATTGAGATGCACCTGTATATGTTATTATATAAAATGTGTGAATATTTGGTTTCATTTTTGCGTTCTTTTGTCTGCTAAAATGTCAATTTAGTCTGAGTAAAATTGACTGAAATGAATAAATATGAAATGATGAAATATTGACCTAAATTTAAAGGATATTTTCGTCAGAAGACAAAAACTATGACTAAAAACTATGAAAATTGTAAACTGTAAAAACTCTGTAACTGGCCTGAAAAACTTTGTTAAATCTTTTGATTTTATAATTTTATGCACTTTGTTAACGGCCAGGTTTGTTCTTTGCAATAAACAATATAACACCACGCTGTTTGGTTTGTATTTATTTGTTGCGCCCTCTTGTGGACTGTTGATTTAAAAATCTGGTATGTTCTAGTATTTTCCCTCTAACTGAAATAATGTCTTTAGAATTCGAAAAGTATTCGACTTTTGGAAATATTTAAGTGAAAATTATAATTATATCAGTAGCATAAAATGGTCTTAAAACGACAATATCGTTTATCGCAATTATTTCTGGGCAATATATCGTCCAGCAAAAGTAGTTATCGTGACAGGCCTAGTTTCAGATTATTCAATGTTTTCTTGTCAGTGATATTAAGCCAAAAATTGCATTTCCTGAAAAAATCTGCCTCAAACTCATCTTTATCTAGGAGTCTTATTTGTTTAAGTAAAACTTCAACCCAGTCCCAAATGGCTTACTATTCATTATATATGTGCACTACATGGGGTATAATGCACTTGCATAACTGTTTATATGCACAGTGGGTGGCTGTTGGAGATTGTTACCATTAAATAGGCATTTAATATGTCTTGTAGCACACATCCTTCCTTTGGGTGTTTAGTAGAGAGGATTCCATGTAGAAGCATTTTTGGAAGCCAAGCGTGTATTTTTATTTATTTTTTTTGTATTTAATTACAGAAGCGATACATAATTTTAACAATTTGAATAAATAACATGTATTCATGACAGGATCTTAAACCTCGTAGAGCTAGGATCATACTCTGCTTTCCTGTGAAGAGTTGATCACATTGAGAAACACTGCAAAAAAAATTTTCCCCTCAGTCACCCTCTTCTGTCTGTCTGTTTCTGTCTCTACAGTCGACTCGAGTGAGAGTGATGGCAGTGACTCTGAGCTCAGTGATGCCAGTAGTGACAGAAAGACCTTCATCAAAAGACGGCACTCTGGTAACTCTATAAGCTTACTCCAAACAGCTCGTGCCTAGATCTGTGGCAATCGTATCTTAACTATTTGGAAAATCGATCCGTTTTGCAACCACATTTCCTCCTCCATCCTGATCAGCTCTGTCCGAGTCGAGCGGTAGCGTGGCTCTCACGCCCCTGCAGTCCATCCTGAGCAGCCCATCCCGAGCCAGCTTCCTGTCAGAGAGCCACTCCAGCCTAGGCAGCGAGCGCAGCAGCCTGGCCCCCGCCCCGGAGGATGAAGACACAGACCAGGGCCGCACGTCATTGTGTGAGTAATCACACACACACACACACACACACACACACACACACACACACACACATAAACACTTAACCCAGCTTATCTCTCTTCCACATAGCCTGTGGATCTTACACTGTAAATTAGTGCTGTGGTGGACAGGGCAGTATTATTCCTCCTTTATACTGTATAACTGCCCGAGCTCAGCTCCAGGAACTTTCTTAGTCTCTTCATCCAGCTAGAGGTAGAAAACGTTAATAGATTTTCAGCTAAAACCAAACGAAAATGATTGCTAGCATTATACTTTAGTCTTAAATGTCTAATTGGAACATTTATTAAGTATTATAGTACAATATTGATCATGGTTTAGCTATTCTGTAGCATATTAGGGCACTAGACTTCATATAGATCCAGGTCAGAACTAGCTGTGGATACATTTTGGCAACTTTTTTTCCCCGTTTGCTAGCTTTCGAATCAAGCGAAGCTTTCCTGGCAGTCTGAACAAAATCTGATAATCATGACGAAACAGAGACTACATGTACAGCATATAAAGCATTTTGTGCATTATTAAGCGTTGCTGTAGTAATCTCTCAAAAGGAAGGCAACACTTGTTTACGCAAGACACCAAAGTGTAAAAGGTGGCTACATTTATTAACTAGTAATAAGTCAGTCCCTCCAGGACTTCGCGATTTTGCGATCGCAGGAATGAATGCAAAATCAAGCAAACGCCGCAATATTCGGAGGAGGAGCTTGCAATTTTTCAAAATTACCGCAGATTTAGTTGAATGCAGCATAAGATCTATCCGCAGTTTTATCTTTACATATCACTTGCTCCTTATGGTCAACACAGGTATCAAATGCTTATTGTTGATATTTAGCTACCCTGAACTTTTAAAAAAAAAAAAAAAACTCTCTCAAAGACTAAAGAGGAAACAAATCAGTTGCCCCTTGTGGTCAAAACTGGCATAACATGCGTATTGTTAATATTTAGCTTTTTTTTGCTTCTTGTTTTTGTTTTTTCTTACATTACCCTTCTGGTGCATCTCATCAGCAAAAAATAAGTTTTTGATTAGGAATTTAAAAAAAAAAAGATTTATGAAATTTTCCAACATTTTTTCATGTTATACAAAGCAGAACAAATAAATACAGTGAAACTATAACTCACAAACACACTTTATTTTTATCTTAACCTTCAGGGCTTCCATACGTTATCATTATTTTCTTTTAAAAATAAACATTTTATCACTACTAAAAATGTTTCCTCACATGGAATTTAAAAAAATACATGTGCTTCAAAACAGAACAATTGACATTTTTATGTTTTTGATGTAAATGTGTTGCATCTACAGGGAGCCGCACCAGGGAAGTGCCTTTCATGTAAGATAAAGTTAATGGTGTGTATCATTTTGTGAAGCTGATGTGCTTAGTGAGAGAAGCGCTCTTTCTCTTATCCTTTGTACCTCAAAAGTTTCATGCAAGAATTGAACCAAACACTGCAGCCTTGATTTCGAGGGTTTTTTTGTCATTCTCAAGGATCATCCAGCTATTTTCCAGCCATTCCCATGTGTGTGCTTGCATGAGAGTCAGTGTGCGTAACATGCGCGCTATTCCTTGTGTCAGCTGCATGTAAATGAAGAGCATTTTGCCTTTGTGCTTCTCTAATAAGCTCTCTCTCTCTCTCTCTCTCTCCTGTTGCTATTGAACGGACGTTGGCAAACCACTCGCTCGCACATGCCCAATTAGCTTTCATTTGCAGAGCGATAGTGTGCGCGCTGGCCTGCTCCTCTGTCCAATTTGTACTGCTCACTTCTACAGCTCCCTGTGTACTCTCTTCACATGCTTTTCATGAAGCGGACTCCTTTTACTCGTACCAATCTAAAGTAGGTTGTTTAACCCCATGTCAGTAAATGTCTTCGTGGCACCAAGGAAATGTCTGATTGTAGACAGTTTTAGCATTTATTTATTACATTTCAAGCTGAAGGTGGGATTGAGCCCATTGCTCATTTCTCTCCAGTGCTAATTATTTAGAGTGCGCTTCAAGGATACTACACTTTTGGTTCCAGGTGAATTCTCTCCAGGACCATAAAGCATCGGCTCCTCATTAATCACTTCATAATGAGGTATATCTTATACAGGCATGCACTCGTTCTCCTTCTTAAGCTGGCAGATCTTTAGTTTGTCACTTGAATGTGCTTTCACACTCCACGTACTACTTGTAGTCCTGTGGGAAGTGGTGGCCACTTTTAAAAAGCCTGCCATCTAGGGCTCCTGAATGGCACAACCGAAAAAGCATAAGAACAGATTGTCAGAGAGAGTCGAATCCCAATGATGCCACAGCCATCTCCGGCCAGAAGGCCAAGATAGCAAAATTGGCTTGGCAGTGCTCTCTGTGATGGAGGGGTGGCATACTCTGTCTCTTTCTTGTCAATGACAGCGACACTAGCCAATCTTGGGCATCCGTGAGGTCATGAATGCGGAACAGGGCGGATAGCGCTTTCCTCGAATCGTGTTATGCTGCAGTTCGAAAAGATGGCTGCCGTCTGTGTTTTTTTGGTCACAGTGGAGCTTTGAAAGTTGAGAAAATTTATTCGAAAAGCACAGTGCTTATTTATTTATTTATTTATTTATTTATTAAAAAATCTTTTGACCAGTCAGGCTGCAAGTTGAGGGGGCAAGAAAAACAAGCATGGAGTGCAGGCCTAAAAACGATTTGTAAATGAGTGAATTTAAGGAGACTTACAACATGTTGAATTGAAAAATATTTCCTTTCCAGTATTCGAATACTCCCAGGTCTCTCCCCAGATATTAGCAATTTTTATCTGTTTATAGTTACTTCCATATAGTAAGTTGCACGTTGTGAAACATCTGCAAAACAACGTAGTTTCAGTTATCACTTAGGTTATAGCAGCTGTAAACAGATGTTCTCTTGAAATGAACAGTGTGCAAAACAAAATGCTCTTTGTTTTGAAGACTTTCCCATGGTGGAAAACCTAAAGTTGCAGCTTTATCTCTATTATAATCCTCCGATTTGCTTTGCAGCCAAACTATCGTCTGAGCTGCTGTTATAGAAAATGAATCTGACCAATCAGAATCAAAATCCAGCAGCACTGTGTAGACTAAAAGAGTTCAGTTTGAAAGTAGCCTGATTTCAGCAGCCTGGTTAGCTCTAGGAGACGTGTATAGGACCTGATGTGTCTGAAGTGGATGTAAACTGTTTTCTTGTACTTCATCACAAGACACGTGTAAACAGATACAACATTTGGATTTGGAGTAGTTGCTTGTACGTAGCATAATAAAGTAGAAGGCAGCTAGTGGAGCAGATCTTGCACTCGTCTGAGCTTTTACACCTGAGTATATTTTAAATGTGGTGCAGTTTTATTGCAAGTTAACCAAATAAGACTAGCAAACTTTTCACTTTTCCACCTTCATTTATATTTGCTTGCTTTACAGCTCTGCCAAGCAAGCCATTCGATTTTTATGTGCTTTAAATATCTTTTCATTTTTCCAGCTCAGCTTTAGTGTTGCCTTTCATTAAATTGGCAGTGACGCAAACAGGATGGGGAGAGAAAAAAGAAAGAACCCAAAACATAAAAGCATTCGCACAAGTGATGCAGAGTTCGCCTTCAACTTGGCTGATGGCCAGAAGCGAAATCACCAGCGTGGGTCCGTCTGACTCCTGCACTCCTTCTCCTTCTCCTTGTTCTCAAAAGCTGGAGGCCATTCTTCACACACACACACACACACACACACACACACATACACACACGCGTACCTCTCCCTCTCTTGTCCTTCATTTATTTAATCTACCTTGACATTTTCAGAGTTTGCGTCTTTTCATTTCTCCAGCTTACATAACGGTGGTTCATCATTCTCTGCCATTTCTATGTTGCCACGCGCGTTGGCAGCAGCCACACGGGGTGATGAATGATTTGCGGAATTCGAGCTGAATGAGAAGCGTTCTGCTCTTCATGGTCAAACAGCGCAGAGCTTTTGTCCAGATTGGACGGCTATTTATTGAAATGAGGTTTTCTGTCGCTCGTTCATATACTGAACTTGACAAGGAGAGTCTTGATTCAGAAGTCACGTGTCCGTTTTGCCTTCCGAAAAGTTTTCAGGAAGAGACCTGTAGAGTTATCCATTTTCATAGTACAAGTTTGGCAGGTACCATGCCTGAAAATTTAAATTTGCACCACATTTGTAGTTGTAGCAGGCAACTACATCAAAATATGAAGTGATATCAGGGGTAAAAATGGTCCTTACGTAAGCCAACTACCAAATACATGTAAAACGTCCAAGATGGCATGTTTTTTATGCAGGTGTTTTTATGTAAGTATCCCAGAAATTGAGTGGCGCGTCAATCTTGCAAATCCGTCCTAGTCCCATCCACCTTAATGCTCTCCAGGTATTGAATTCGGAACGTTCCAATTCCCCAAGCCCAAAAAACCAATACAGTCACGCTCCAGACATGGCCAGTCGGCAGCGCTTCCATTTCAAACCCAGTTAATCCAATGCTTGTCTGGGAGCTGCTCTTGAGTTTTATGTGTCTCTGCCACTATCAGTCCCAAGTGCACCAACCCAGAGCTTTCTGAACCAGAGTCAATTTGATCCTGCCGCCCTGCCATTAATCATTCTTATTTTACCAAGCCAGCAGCCATTCAGGAACTCACTGATATCAGCTCAATAGAGTTAAAGGGCCTGGATGTGCATCACATGTTTATGTTTATGCTTATGATTGTCGTTACATTGTGCTTTCTCATGCGCAACACATTCTTACAAATCTTACTCAAGTAAATTTAAGATAGACAAAACATACTTTTTTACTTCTTACGTTTACATTTTAATCTTCAAAGTTCTCAAATCTCCAATGCCATACCAACATTTCATACAGGACGATGTCTCTCTTGCATTTCACATAAAAACGAACGAATGAACAAAAAAAAAAAAAAAAAAAAAAAAAACAAGCAAAATTTCCATCAACTCTAGAGAAGCATGCTGAGATGTTGAGGTAAGTTAGCTTTAGGTTTGGTAAATCTGCTAGCTAGTTTTGTTTTTGTTGCTAAACATTACTAATTAAACATTAACCAGCAAGCCAAATTCTCTGAGTTAGCAGAATATTTAATATATATTTGAAAATATAAATAAGAATTCATGTCTGAACTTAAAAAAATTAACTTTTACTTTGGAATCTTTGAGTATGTTTAAATACTTTACAGTAGATACTTTTTGACTTTCACTTAAGTAGATATTTGGGCCCATGCTTCAACTTTTAACTGAGTAAGACTTTGACACATTTCCTTAAGTTTGTCAGTTTGCCAATACACCTTGGCTGTATCACACTATAACAACCTACCATTTGACCTGGAATACAAACAAAACCCGGAGAAAATACAGCTGCGAACGTTTGACAAGCAACTAACCAGTGGCATTTTCTAAAAGGAGCTGAAGCGTGGTGGGGGATCGGATGGGTGTCTCTTAACAGCCGTAATTAATACCGCTCCAGTCTCCTTTGATTAGCTGCACACAGAGGTGACACCGGTGCAGCGAGGGGAGATGGCTGCGGAAGATCCGGAGTCTGCTTTTCCTCTTCTCCGGGAGTGAGAGGAAGTGGAGCTCTAACGACGCGTAAACATGGCAGCCATGATGAGTCGCTAAATGGGCTAAATGCGTACCCTCATTAGGATTGAGCAGACGAGTGATGGCAAACGGCAAGATTCCGAGAACCTTGGTTCACCTTCAGTGAGAGTAAAGTTCGGCAAACCAGTGGAAGCCAAATGTAGAACAAAGAGAGAATTCTTTTCGATTTTAAACAACAACCTTTGTCAAAGTGGCTGTACGGAAAAGTAGATTTATATCTATATACCTTCATATTACATTTCATGGATGGAACTTGATGTCTTTTAATAAAAACTCTCAGTTATGAACTGGAGTGATGTAGCTGAGGATGAGGAACTGTCAGAGCCAGAATTCAGATATAGCATTTCTACATGTATTGTTTTTCCCCCAGTGTTTTTCAGTCTTTTCTAGGGACATAGTGGCAGAGTTAATGTAATTAAAAAGAGGTTTAGCCCACACCCATTTCAGGGTTAGGTACTTATTTAATGCAATTCAACACTGTATGTTGTTTCAAACCAACCAATAATTTTCCTTTTAAGCCAATCGATAGCATGACCTACAACTACAAATCCTTGAAGGTAGAGTTTAAACACTATCATTTTCACCGTGTTGCTGAGACTAAAAGTATAACCCATAGCACAGCTTCACGGCTGAGTAGTTCGATCTTCACCTGAGCATGCCACTATGTACCTTCAAGAGAAACCTACACACTCACTTTAGTTTGAATAAATATACAAAAATAACATACTAGGTGGTTGCGGTTTCAAGTCACAGGTTGATCAAGGTTCGTCTGAGGAAAATCTGTTCATTTTTGATGAGGCAGAATGGAATTTGCTTGGACTAGCGGCTAAAATCACCCTGACTGAGGATTCATTTCTCATGTCCTGCAGCGATACCTATAAATCTTTCAGTTGCAGCGTATTTGGAGGATCGGCTTGTTGGGTTGCCTATAAATCTTGCAGCTAGATTTCTTTCTTTCCCAAGCAGCAGAATAATTCCACAAGCAAGACACATTTCTAATATTCATAAAACTTTCCTTACAATGAAAGCTGATTTATTAGTGCTAAATAAATGGATGTGAAATCAGTGAATGCCTTGTTGGTATCTTCATATCCATCTATCCATCATTCTATCCATCATTGCTGGTCCACGACGGGTCAGTTCCTTGTTTATGCAGACTCTCTGTAACACAAAGTGCTGTTTGTGTTCTGCTATGATGACTGAGCTGTGTGTTTGGTCCTGACTGGGGTCTGAATGATGGATGTGGTCATCATTTGCAGTGCAGCCTGAAGCATTTTGACAGTAAATCAATCACAGGAGAGATATTGGACCTTTTTAAGTTGTGTTGTGTGTGATTCCAGTTCACTGTTTCCTACATATAGGTTATACTCTTGGGCAGGCCATCAACATGGCTCCTATCTGCTTGAATGGTGAGAGACCCATATACCAGAAATGGATTGACAAGAGATGTTTTGGAATCAAAATTGGTGTTTCAGAGCTTCCGGTACCTGTTCTAGGAAAATTATCGCAAATTTTTTGATGATACACATCTGGTCATCCCTGCTTGCCCCTCAATCAACCACAACCTCACCGTACAGCTAGGCTCAACCACAATCAAGCCAACCGGGACAGCCAGAAACCTCGGGGTGACTTTCGATGACCACTTGAACTTTACAGACCACATTTCAACAGCTGCACGGTCCTGTAGCTTCATTCTGGATAACATCAAGAAAATCAGACCCTATCTCACTGATCATGACACACAGCTACTAGTCCAGGCTCTTGTTACCTCAAAACTGGACTACTGCAACATACTACTCCCAGGCCTCCCAGCCAGGTCCATCAGATGATTCAAAATGCAGCAGCATGCCTCGTTTTCAACCAGCCCAAAAGGACAGCAGAATTCGTCACTATCTTCAAATAAAATTGCTGAAGACCCACGTCTTCCACAAATAGTCAACTAACCCTAACTAGTCCCCAATCAAAAAAATAATAAATCTGCACTTACATCTGCTTTTACATGTCTAGTCTGTTGACTTTGCTCCTCTAACACTCAATTTAAAAAAAAATAAAAATCTTGTATGGCAGCACTACTTGTATTGTTCTCTGCTTGATATATTGCTTTGCTTGTATTTCCTCATTTGTAAGTGGATAAAAGCATATTTTAAATGAATTTATACGAATTGGAGTTCATGTAATAACCATTTTTTGGAGGGATGTTTTATAATAATAATTTGTTACATTTATATAGCACTTTTCTAGACACTCTACATGCTTTACATAGTATGGGGGGAAATCTCCTCAACCACCACCAGTGTGTAGCATCCACCTGGATGATGCGATGGCAGCCATAGTGTGCCAGAAAGCCCACGCCACACCAGCTATTGGTGGAGAGGAGAGTGATGTAGTCAATTCAGGGATTGAGATTATTAGGGGGCCATGATAGACAAGGGCCAATGGGCCAGTTTCTCCAGAACACCGGGGTGATACCCCTACTCTTTACGAGAAGTGACCTGGGATTTTTAATGACCACAGAGAGTCAGGACCTCGGTTTAACGTCTCATCTGAAAGACGGTGCTCTTTTTACAGTATAGTGTCCCCGTCACTATACTAGGGCATTAGGACCTACAAAAACCACAGGGAGAGCACCACCTACTGGCCTCCCTAATACCTCTTCCAGCAGCAACCTTAGTTTTCCCCAGGAGGTCTCCCATCCAGTTACTGGCCAGGCTAAAGCCTGCTTAGATTCAGTGGGAACCCAGGCAAGAACTGCAGGGTGATATGGCTCTGGTTTTAGTAGCTAGAGGTGCTTCAATGCTGCATTAGGTCACTTTGTCAGAATGAGCAAGAACACCATAGTTTCTTTAAGGCTACTCCATAAATAAGAGTAAGTAAAAGGTTCTTGTCAATCTCTTAATTATTCCCCACATTTAGCTAGCCTCTAACTCTAACTAAGCCTCTGTCAGGGTTTGTTTAGATTCAGTGTTGTTCTTTGGTTGTCCCTCTGTGGGAACCTTTTTTAGACCATGTCTAAAAATCCCTAACTCTAAAAGAATCCCTTGAAGTGCATTTATCGAACGCATTAGAACACATCCTGCTCCCCATTAACCCATTCTGAATAATCCGCTTTAATATAGTTCCACTGCGTTTTCAAATGCCAGAATGTGGTCAACAGATAAACATAATTCAAATCGATACCTGCATCTGGTTGCCAATGATATGTGGGACGACAGGTCGAATGCTCGTTCAGCCACCTCACACTTTACAACCGAGCAATTAGCGCTCGAATGTTTAGCGAGGAGCCGCACACAGCTTCAGTATGAGCTGCACATATCTATCTATCAAAGTGTTGCAGTTTAGTTTCTATTCTAACACGCTTGTGTTTATAGTCAAACTGCTGATGAGTAAATGTTTTTATCAGGAGTTTATTAGGAATCCTTTCTATCGCAGTTAATCCGCAATCTCAGTGGCTTCACTTTTTTCTTTTTGACTAAGAACATCAAATCAGGACCAAAAGCCAAAGCTCGTCCTCATTTCACCCTGAGCTAGAAGATTCATCTTGCCGATTTCCTACTCAGCCGTTTCAGTCCTTGCTTCTTTTAGCAGTCGCTGTCAACCCGCAACATTGAAGTCATTAGTTTTTGACAGCGATAACATCACCCTGGCCTGCCTGCTGTGTGCGCATGTATTTTGTCAGAGCTTCTCTGATCGGGTATCTGATCCATGTTTGATACAGTCGCTCTTTTAAGGAAGGGGGCTCTGGTTGCTTGGAGACTCATAATGGAGGTTTTGCTACAGGCTCAGCATGTTACCTGACTCCTCTCATGAACGTGACATTATGACACAAAGCAGCAGAATTAATCTGCTTGGCCCGGGGAGCTCAGATCCATTTACACTCACCGGTGACCCACTGAGAAAGAGCAGACTGCCTGCCTAATGCACTGTTCAGTATTGTCGCAGTCATGCACCAACTGTATTTTATCCCCATTCATTTATGCTGACTTGAATGTGTGCCTTCTTATACTTTCATCACTATTATGGTGGTTCTGTTATTTAGAAGACAACACACATCATTACACATTTTATGGCTGTCATGGTGAAACGTATTGTGTTGAGATAGGGATGCATCAGATCCATTTTTTCGCACTGACTATGATCTTAAATTTTTCTTTCTTGTGATTTACAATTTTAAAAAAATCACAATTAACGTTTTAATCGTCCAGAAAAGATCATTTACACCATTTCTGGTTTAACATTAAGATTATTTGTAAAGTGTTAGATTTCGTTGTAGGCCGGTATCATCTTTTTTTTTTTTTTCTATTTTGGCCGAAAATGCCCTTTTTGACCATTTTTGGCTGAAATTTTTTGGTGTCTCAAATAAATATAGCTAACTAACGTTAAGGGCAGTATATAACGTTAACGTTATATACTGCCCATGTTAGCAGAGTCAAACGTACATTGACATATTTTATTTCACATTAATAAATTCAAAATATTCTCCATTTTACCTTGACAGAACGCGAGGGTACCCTGTACATCCAGTGGAGAGGCTGTACAATGGAGGAAGGAGGTGGGGCTTTTAGGTTGTGTCAGTTAATATTGGAGAGTTCATAGCGCGATTGGCTCGTCTCGTGTTTTATTGGAGGCTGCCCTTTTGCTGTATTTTTGAATGATGACTCGTACTAGAGTACTCCAATGTTAACTTTCAGGGCTCCTGTGCAGAATGTGTCTGGTAATATAATATAATTGGTGTAAACATCACTGGATATCGTGGCAGTGTAATATCGTGTAGAGGTATAAACATTGCTATATCACACGCCTAGCTAGCAGTTAACTCCTCATGCTGAGATTTATGTTTAAGTTAGGAAGATGGACGTATTGTGAAATACGTCCAGATCGCTGTAACTAGACTCATGTCACATAGTATCACCTATCATATTGGTATTGGAGGTTTTTTTTTCTTTTTTTTTTCTTATATAAATGAGCATGTTATGAGACTGACACCCAATCCCAGTATTGGTATCGTTGCACCCCTAGTTGAGAACCCCTAGAATTATTTTGAAGTATTGCAGCAGAAAACATGCATAATATTACCCATGAGCCTTATATTGCCATAAAATACAAATGATGAACAATAATTGTTTCCCTCGCAGTTAATTAGTGTTTGTTGAAATTCAGCCCGATAGAGCAATATCCTTCATGTTCACTCACACCTGCTAGTCTTCCCCAGTTTTGATGAATCATCTCCTAATGATTAATTATATCCTGGAGGGCGTTTTGGCAAATCTGAAATCAGCATCAGAGGCATTCTCAGTGGTAGCTACAGCAAGTGTGTGTGTGTGAGCGAAATAGAAAAGAAAACTGAAAATTGAGAATCACCAGTAGGCAAAACCTGTTCTTATCCCCTACGGTGACTTGCTCAGATGAGTCATGGTGGCCTGTAACTTCCCAGAGGGGGCGCCGCATGTCTTGAATCCTTTGAGAGCAGCTTTGAGAAAAGGAAATGATTTAAGGTTGCTTCAAGATATGAACTTGTTTGGTTTATGGAAATATCCAACCGTGATATGGAGCAGGTCCAGGCGAAATTTGGCCATTTGGCCAGTTTCTAATACACAAATCTATTTGTCTGACCTATTTGATGCTTAATTAGTCCGATTAATTAATCTCATATTGAGAGTCTAAACAAACAGCCATGTTTTTTAGTGCTTTTAATTATATAGTTGAATGCACTATCCAGAATGTCGACTACACCCTCTGTCATTAATTAACTCTTGTGTTTAAAAACAAGAAAATAATTTCCACTCGCTGCACTTGAATCTTAAGAACTGTGAAGAAATCAATGCTGTTCTAGCATGATAGAAGTCCTTTTAGAATACTGCTGTCACTGCTGTTACTTACATTTTGTGCTTTTCCAGTTCTTTAGTAACCTCCAACACGGCATACACACTGGCAGTGATGAGACATGACAAGGCAGCCGTAAATCATTCATTATCAATGACATCTGGCAATCTACAGTGAGAGGAGATGATGTGATTGTTGGTGATATTAAATGGACAGGGGGAGCTGTATGAGCATAACTGTGTGTACATTACATGCAAAGCAATGTGGTGACTACTTGTAGGAATGAGAAATGGTGGCCTGGTCCTGGAACAGGTAAAACCTGGCTAAGTTGTGCTTGTGGGAACGGATGTTCCCAACTACTAATCACTGATAAGCACTGTTCGCAAACGACCACTTACTGACCACCTTCGTTTCTAACAACCAATCACTGATCACCATTGTTTGTCCCACCTGTACACCTTTTTCTTAAAATTCTTTATTGTAAACTCGCTTCTTGAAAAGCAATATTCAGATTTCATCTGTAACCATTTTTCAGAGATTTGATGGACACCACGTAATCTAAGCCTAAAAATAAATTTGAAAAAACTTATTTAACAAATAAAAACCTTCATATGGTGAAGCTAGGTTTAGGCTCTGTAAGGAGATGAGTCTCCAGTAATACATGTAAAGCTGTAGCTTTAATCTTTTTTTAAATGAATTAATTTTTCCATAACAGCACACTCCTGAAGTGCTTAATTCCTTACCCAACACCATCTTGAACATACACAGTAGACAACAACAGAAGAGTGTTCGAATGTTGCACTCGTCTGGGTAATTTGCTACATGATTAGATTAGTCGGATCACTTGTTCTTTTGTCGTGCAGTGTTTTTTTCTTAATGTGTCTTTCTTGTTTGTTTTCTATAAACACAGCGACACGGGTGACTTGAAAAGCAAGCCAGATTTGTTTTCCCCAGCAGCCCGACGCGTGTGTGACACTTCTCTGTGCCAATAATCCCTTTCCAAGATTAAAGGTTGCACATGCAAGCACTATGCTTCAAGAAACTCTCAGATTAGGCACACATTGTTTGTAGCCCACTTCAATGTCCGTGCATCTTATTCCTCTTAAATTATGCCCACAGCACGTCCACGACACAAGTTCCTGTTATTATTGGGGTATACACACTCAACACCTTCTGACCAATCAGCATCTCGAATTCAACAGCTCTAATCGAGTAAATGTGTTAAAACAGGAATTAGCCATCAACAGTCTTGATAAATACTTTGTTCTATCCCATTATTATTATTATTAGTATTATTATCGTCAATCATTCATTTCAGTTTAGCATTCAGTTAAATGAATAATGAAGCCAAATTAGGACCTTCACATTCCTGCTGTGAACTGGAGGACCAGAAATGAATGTACGCCTTAATCACTTCCTGAGTACATATGAATATGTGAAGCATTCAAAGAGACATACCGAGACTTTTAGGGCATCTGTAGCAAGCCTTCATCTGCTTGGAATTTATTTATGGTGAAAGTGAGTTTGTGTATTAGTTTTAGAGTGTATATACCTATTTTTGTTTTAACTATTTACTTTATATTGTAAAACTGAAAACGCAAAGATCTATTCTTTATTCTTTATGCATCTGTTATTCTCCATACACGTGTTTCATTTATTTGTTTATTTTTTATTTCACTCATCTAATCTGCAGTTGAAAAAAATGAAATATATTGAGTTCTTGACCTTACGTTCAGACAGTTTGTCTTCACTATTTAGCCACGATAATGCGAACCACCTCCCATTAGCTACTGTCTGGGGCACTTGTGCTCTATTGTAGACAATGAACAATGTGATGGAGAAGATAATGGCAGCGTTTGGTGTTATTATAAGACGTCCACTTTCCATAATTTACCTCTGCACTCTCAGCCTCTCGGCTTTGTACACTTTACCTCCATTGAGGCTCCTGAAGGTCAGTTCAAATGAGGAGTCCACTCCAATTACACCCTCGTCTCTAAGGTAACAAAGCACTCCTGTCTCCTTGCATCGGTCCTGCTTATGAGGCTCTAATCAGAGTCAATGGGGGTGTTTAGGCCATGGGTCTGTATGGAACGGTGACCCCTGTTCTAACTTGTTTTAGATACAGGGACAATGTGAAGAAATCTGCACAGCAGGAGCACAGATGAGGGCAGATGATCAAATTGTATCATTTCTGAAAAATATTGACTTAACCCAAATTTGCAGCTGGAATTGGTAATGGAAACCTTTTCAGAGTCTTAGTGCTGTTTCTACTGGAGAAGTATCAGCACTATTCTGATGAAGGAAATGATTACATTTATTCTGACTTTTCCCCCCAATACAGCATTCTTTTTACAAGTATTTCTTTGCATATGCTTCTATATACAGTGAGGGGAAATAATATTTGGACACTTTTTTGTTTTTGTTATTTAATATACTTCCATTGCATATACTATATCCACTTCACATTTATCATTATAAAAGACGTTGCCATGGTTTGGGATGATTTCATGCAACAAGAAGCAGTCATGGTTCTCACGGACAACATTATTAAACAACACTCTAATGGAAAAAGCTACAGAGCCATAGCAAAGACCTTAAACATCCCTGTCAGTAAAAATGGTTTGGTAATATGCAGGTGGAAAGTTCATGAAACCACAACTAATCATCCCTGGACAGGTGCACAATGCAAGATATCACAACGCACTCTCAGCCTAATGATAAGGAAGGTAAGAGAGAAGCCAGCAGTCACTCGAAAAGAGTTGCAGGACAACCTGCAGGAACAACAAACCTCTGCTTCTCTGAGATGCGTGTCTAAAAGCACTTAGACAAATCACATATCTTTTGGAGTGAAAGATGTAATAAAAATACTTTTTGGTAATAATTCAACTTGTCATGTTATGAGAAAGAAGGGTTGCACGTATGATTCTGACAATGAAAGAAAAGAGTGCTGCTATATAATGAAGAAAACATTTTCCCCGCATATGACATCCTGTGAGAAAACACTATGCTGATTTGTCTTCGTCATCATTATAGCCGTTACTTGAAATTTCCTGTCAGACAAATGGCATTATGATATCTTTTCTTAAAAGGACAACCATATCTGAGCTTTTCTTTCTAAAAAAAAAAATGTAACACACACTTCATTGAGTCAGACAAGTCAGACTTGTCATTAAACCAGTTAAAGCGAGGACACAAACTTAAACCTTCTCCTGCCCATTGCATATTTTAGGCTTTTCAGCCTCCTCAGAGGAATCATATGAAGCATTATGTGCTGTAGCTTTGGCAGCTTTCACTCCACTCTAAACATTACTGACCTAACTGCTGTGTGTTCAGAGCTTAAGGAATTTCAGCCTCTCCTGCACTTGTTGAATTATATTTTACGCGGTCATCGAGTGCATTTAAGAGCTACTCATGAAACCACACAGCAGCCTTCAGTGTTTATCATTCTTATTCAGAGAGCAAATTGAAATTTTATCGGACAGCCTCTTCAATTAAGCTGCGTTTCAACTCTCTGCACTGTACAATTCCCAAGGTTCTCAGCACAGCACTGTGAAATAATGGGAAGATGTTGGCCATTGTAATGCATGAACAGTTTTGCTTTATGCTCTGGGGGGGAAAAAACAGCTCTTACACTGCTGTGAAAGCCAATCAAGCAAAGAATTGATGAAATCAGCATCCTTTGAAAAAGCCAAGCTTTATTTTTTTTTACACAGTGCTCATTCAATTAGAGAGAGAGGGATTGCTGGGATGGAGGCGGAGGTCAGGTGTGGGCAGGAAGGCTTTATGTGCTATTGGCGCACATTAAAAGGCAGTGATGGACAAGGTCTGTGCAGGTATTTGTGCTTGGCTTTATTCTTCAATAGTAAATCACTTACACACTTGTTACTGTGCAGAAGTTCATCCCGCCGCCTCCGTTTGGCTCGCTACCTTCAAGGTCAATAACTGTCATTTCACTCTGGGGAGAGTTTTGAAGTTTGCAGCTAGTTGCTCCTGACTGTAAAGCAAGATGTATTTAACTATTCTTGCACGAAGTATTGGTTTTTAAAGATTGCATCCTTAACTCAGAAACAAGAGCTCCTGAGTGGCAAAAAGCATGTGCCTGCCTTTGCCCGATTAGTAACTGTCGTGTTATAGGGGAGAGCTACTGGGTGGGAATTGACAAGTGTCCAAATTGGGAGAAAATTGGGTTAAAAAGGATCTGAAACAAGGTTTATATTTCTCTTAACTAGCTTAAGCGTAAGCCACCCTACAAGATTTATACAATCTTAACCAATGT
Organism: Cranoglanis bouderius; assembly: GCA_023630585.1. Taxonomy (NCBI): domain Eukaryota; kingdom Metazoa; phylum Chordata; class Actinopteri; order Siluriformes; family Cranoglanididae; genus Cranoglanis; species Cranoglanis bouderius. Next base: position 19,562,051 of record CM042540.1, read on the forward strand.
TGAAAATGTGATAGAGCCCAGATACACTATATTACCGAATGTTTGTGGACACCTGACCATCACACCCATATGTGGTTCTTCCCCACAAAACTGTTGCCACAAAGTTGTATATGAAGTCTTCATACGCTGTAGCATTACAGTTTCCCTTCACTGGATCTAAGGGGTGCAATCATGTTCCAGCGTGTGCAAAGCATGCTCCATGAAGACATGAATGTTTGCCAAGGCTGAAGAGGAAGGACTTGAGTGGCCTGCACAGAGTCCTGAGTTCAACCCCACTAAACAACTTTAGGATAAACGGGAATACCGACTGGCACCTCAGGCCTGACCTCACTAATGCTCTTGTGGCTAAATGAGCAAATCACCACAGGCACATTTCAAAATCCAGGTGAAGGTTTTTATAACAGCCAAGGGGGACCAGATCTGGAATTGGATGTCTAAAAAGCACATATGAGTGTTATGGTCAGGTGTCCACAAACTTTTGGCCATACAGTGTATATTTACAGATTTATTATTTGGTCTGGATTGTCCTTCAGTCATCAAACCCCCTACTTCCAGATGCTCTGGTATAAAAGGAAAAAAACACTTTGGGACATACTGTTATTGCATTTTTCACATGAGACAGTCGGTGTTCCTCCCACACCTGATTTTTGATTATACACACCCCATAGAACATTATAAAATGGGAAGATAATCATTTAAGACCAGCCTGAAATCAGGACAGGTTTTGTAGAGGTTGCTCAGGTGGTTCACATCATCCTCGACATCAACCTGATTATGCTTTATCCTCTAGTGTGGCCATGGTCTTTCAAGTCTTTCTTTTGAACAGTTTCCCCTCATATTGGGAACCTTCAAGGTTAGCATTTAGTGCATCCCATAATTCATTTAGGAAAAGCCTCAAATCCTGGTGGCTTTGATTCCTTCTGTTGGTGCACTCTAACTAACATCTGTGATATGAATGACTCATACACTTTATCTCCATTTTAGCTTTACCTCTGATCTTGGACATTTTTGGGCTTCATAGCCCAGGGAAAGAATGTGCTATAATGATTTGAATGTGAGTGTGTACCTCTGAGTCATCGTATAAAGGTTCAAGCAAGGAAATTCACAGGAAATATATTTTTACATAAAATATCAGATTAGCATAACATGCTTAGAGTTTACAATAAATTTCAGACATTTCATCCTTAGGGCTTAGTTTTACCATATCGTTTCATGAGGTGTTTTGCTTACAAAATTGTTTTGTTTTGTCGTCCTGATTCTATGGGTGTTAGGCAGACAACATACAGTCATCCATTATACTGTCTAGCAGCTTGTTTTGAGCTTTGTTTTTTTTTTTTTTTTCGTACTGTACCTTTGTTCAACTGTGTTTGAGGTAAAATCATTAACCATGGTTGCCAGCTGTCAGCAAACTTTCCAGCCCATCTACATCTCAACAAATTGTCCCGAAATTGTCCCTAAAAATTCAGGCATTGAATTAATATTCATTCTGACGTTATCCACTCACTCCCCCTTATAACAGAATATATCTTACAACAGAAATGGTTCTGTTCATCATAGACACACTGCCTTCGCTTTCACTTTGCCTTTGTTTGTGGAAATTTATTAGAAAGGTTAAAAAAAAAAAGATCTTGATGGCCACAGAGTATTTTTAAACTAGACCAATTTGGTGTAAAAACCATGAACCTGGCAACTCTGTCATTAACTGTTCTGTCCACTGCTCCTCCTCTACTGGAAATGTTCATAGAAGAGATATGGGGCAGTGCGATTCCTGCCCCAATGGGCCTCGATAATGATTGTTGCCGGCCATCCACAATTTTGACCTCTAGGTGCAATAATATCTCTGTGGAGCTAAATGGTACGATTGCACAACATCTGGAAAGACCATTCCTTTTTATGTTTATATTCCACTTAGGAAGCAGTCTCAATTTATTGAGTTTGCATGTAACCTGTCCTGAACTGCATTTCCCTACAGTACTTGAAGCACTCACCCAAGGTCATGGACAGTTCAATTATACCCACTTTTGATGTGCACTCATCTACTGTTACACTGCATATGCTTCGACAAAAACACAACTTGTCACACGTTCTGTTTGATTCGTGAAAATACTGCTTTATGCATTATAGCGACAATGCCTGACTGGTAGAGGAATCCCACCTCACAGGCCTTCTGTCCTTCACCTGCGTTTGCACCTTTGATGTGCAGCTGTGGTGGCGGCGATTAGATAAAGCACATTTGATGGAGGCTCTGATAAAAGTAATCACTTCGTTTGCAGTCTGTCTCTGACTAGCATGAGATGGCTAGCGTTCCATAGGTATCCATGGTAACGAGATGAGAGCCTGCACACCCATGTGTTACTGCAGGAATCCTGGTGTGTGAGTTTGCACACATTATCTAAAATGGGTCATAAAAATGTCCTGTGTCCAGACTCCAGAATTATTGACACCCTTCAAGGGAAAAAAAATTAATCTATAGTAATAGTATAGTAATGTATAATGTATTGTATAATAAGGTTGAGTATTTACAGCTAATTTCTTACCACAGTTTAAATCTATGAACGTCAACCAAATCTTTTTTGAGCAGGAAGTGAATCATATTGATCTCTAATGATTTGGCCTTGCCTCATTAAGATGCAAGGATTAAAGGATGAGCCACAGAGCGCCTTCTCACTCCAATCATCGGTCTTTCTCTTCTGTAACCCCTGAGCTTTGTGTGCCATTTCTTTTGGCTGCTGACAAGCCACAAATTCCCACAAGCACCTTAATTACAATTGATCTACGCCGCATCCTTCCACTCACTGCCCAGGTTAATTTATCATTTAGTTCCACTCGGTTATCTCTTATATTTTTAGGGAGTTCCTCCTGTTGCACAAAGCACAAATCTAGCTAATTTTCTCTTTCTCACTGTCACTTTGTCCAATATACATGTCCTCCTGATTCAAGTAGAGGTTTCATGTCCTGGAACTTTAAAGTTCACGATGCTTAGCACTGCCTGCCTGTTCAGATTTTTATGCCTTCTTATTCTATTGCCTTTAAAGAAAGTAACATGTTGAGGAATAGACCAGTTTTAAAACAATCATGGCTGTAATGGATCACAGAAGAGCTGTAGCAGGTACTCTGAAAAGCTTGGAATAATCTACCAGCTGATTTCCTAAAAGACTTTTTCCTCCTTCATTTTCTTCCTAATTCAGTCTTGGCCAATTCCCAGCCACTAGCCAGCTCTCCAATATCATACAACAGCTACCAGACAGGTAGGGTAAAAGCTATTACATGCTTCCTCCGAGGCACATGAAGCAACCAACCACATTTTCAAACTGCTGCTCATGCTGCATCAGAGGGCAGCATAAGACACTCGGAAGAAAGGACTATCCACCCTCTTCCACATACATGAGCTAACAAACCCAGATGATTGGCTAGTGTCACTCTGACTGACAAGGGAGTGAGTATGCCACCCCTTCCACCATCATCTTTATGATCTTGGGGTATTTTCCTGGCAAGAGATAACAACAGATGTTTATCTTTAAAACATGAGAAGGGGAAAGAATTGAAGTAGCCTTACCTTTATTTCCTAAATCGATTCACTGTGGCCTTTGACCTAATTAGAATTCTTATTTGAACGCATTCTACTTCATCTACACAGTGTGTTGTTGGGATATATTGAAAACGTATCTTTGTCATAAAGGATTGCATAACTTGAAAAAAATTTGCTTTCTATTCTTTGGTCCATCATGCTGTCCCCTTGAGAAAGTCTCCTATTAAAAAGCCACCACCAGATTAAACAAGAGAGAGGGAAGTCCAAAGTCAGTGGAGTGTCTGTCTGCCCATGATTAATGGTCTCTTAATGAAGAGCCTGAAGAACGAAGTTTTTTTCTTTCTTTTTTTCTTCTTCTTTTTTTTTTTTGGGAAGCGTAGATATGCAAATTAATCGACGAGAGACAAAGGAATCAAGTGAAGTGGGTCCAAATGATCCGCATGACCTTTGCAAACTGTCATAATGGCCAGTACTTTGACTGGTCTGTGAGAAGCAGCACATCTCTCACTGTTTCATTGGGTTTTTTTTTTTTATTATTATTATTATTTTTATCACTCTCTCTCTTTTTCTCATACCCACGATCCACTGGCCCAGTGAAACACAGTGTGTGGTGTGACTCATCGTTTTACAATGAGGTGGTATTTTGATGGGGAAATTATTAGATTAGCATTTTGGTCTCATAATTTGTCCTTTAAACTCTGATTCTGCCTGTAATATATTTTCATGTTTTCCTTTTGTTATTAATCATTTGAATAGAAACAAAACAGAATGGTGGCTGTTGGAAATAATTGCTTAGTTTATTTTGGGTTTTGGGGGTGGGGGTGGGGTTCTCCTCATTTTTCTCACCAATTCTCACTCACCAGCCAGCTCTCCCCTATTATACAACAGATACCAAGCAGGAAGGGTTGGGTGTTTCCACATGTTTCCAGGCCAAACAGTTCTTTTCAAATTGCTCCTCCTGCTGCATCACAGGGCGGCGTAAGACACTCAGAAGAGAATGCTGTCTGCCCTCATCATTTTTTCAGGATGGAAACTTGACTCACCTTTATTTCATTAAATGAATTTAATCTTCAGACTTCAGCTATAAATCTGGCCTGTTTGAGAAGGTTGTAAAACATGTTGGAATTTTGTTTATTTTTTTAAATGATGTGAACCATTCACTATTCACCAGTCGCTGTGAACGAGCTGTTACTATAGAAACGCAAGTATTATAACGTGCGTTACTGTATCTGCGATTTGATTTAAAGCCGGCACTACTGTCAGTGCTGCTGTTACAACACCTTCTGACCAATCCAATTTGCAAATTCAACAGCGCTCTGCTATAAATCTTACTATCGTGACGGTGAACAAATTGATAGCAGCCTTTTCTGGATCAGGATCTGCTGTTTTTCTATCGAAGTCCATCAGATTGCACTGTTCCTAACCACATTGTCCCACACTGCACGAAAAGCCACCATCCCGAACCGAGGTCATGTCTCCACAGTCTGCCACTTCTCCATCTCCCCTTGTGTGTTACAGCGGAGCCGCCATTCTGCTGTTTGGTCCTGCCGTTTAGCTTGACCCACTGTGTCTCCTAGGTGGCTGCCGTCAAGAGCCTGACAGCTGGGGAGGGAGATTGAGATGCTCCTGTGGTCCTGCTTGTGCTGCACCTCCATTTTTTTCCTACTAAATAGGCTGGCTGGGAGAACAGCAAACAGTCTGTCATGCAGTGAAAAGGGGGATATTTTCGGCACAGAAACATTGGCCAATACTGAATGGTATGAGGGTTAGATTGAGGGTTTATTGGATCTCCACAATATTCAAACAGAGATGAACACTGTTTTTTTCTCAACTAATCTTCTCACTTTCTGATCGGCTGTCTTTTTAAGAGTTTATGTCCATATGTCCATTGCTTTGTAGTATCAATTTTTTAGGAGTCCACCAAAATTCACCACTGTCTTTTGTGTCTCTCTTGAAGACTTTTCCTGTGCCGGAAAGCTACCAGAAATTTTAACCATAGCAACTTGTCAACAATTACACACTGTTCTTTGTTAAGGAATGAACACGAGCTGACAAGAAGGCTACAGTAACTCAAATAATCACTCTTTACAACTGTGGTGAGCAGAAAAGCATCTCATATAACAAGAACAGGAATCTGAGGCTACAATGGACACAGGTTTACAAAAAACTGGACAGGTGAGGATTGGAAAAAGACCAGGTGAGATGATGTTTTTAGTTTTTGGCACCATTCTGTGTAAACAGTAAGCAATAGCAGTAAAAGAAATCCCCGGAGATTTTTGAAATACTCGAACCAGACCATCTGGCACTGACAATCATGTGATGGTCATGTGATGGTCATGTGATGGCGATCACTTCCCCCCATTTGATGTGACCTGTTTATTTAGATTATTTTATGCAATGCACTGCTGCCACATGACTGGCTGATTGGATAATTCCATGAATGAGCATGAATAAAATGGTATCAGAAGCATGTATTTGTGTGTATTCATAAATCCAGTGACTGTAAGTGAGGTACACGTTGGAATAATTCCAGCATAGTTGACAAAGGTCTTTGGGAAACTTTTGATGTGAACACTTTGTACTGTAGCTTTCTCTCTTCCTCTCTTCCCTCTTTCAGAGTTGTAGCCCATCGATTGCTCTATAGTAGGGGTCTTGCATTTTATTCAGTATTGCTCTGCCTATAGAGCACTGAATCACTCTGCCAATACACTCACAAAGGCCTTTTGCTGATATATCTGGTATTTTTTAATGTGCCTGAAGGTCTTTCTGGGAATGTGGACAGAAAATCTGTGAGAAGTAAAGGTAAGAGGAAAGGGGATGTTCTCCTTATTTTTCAAATGGATAGCACAGATATTTGCTATTATATAACTCTTAACTATGACAAGTTGTTACTCTTACCAGCACTATACTGACAGTGATACAGTTACTGAAATGATACCAACCTGAACAAACCGTAGAAACCAAACGTTTTTATCTTCCAGTGTTTTGTCTTTCATGTCCTATAAGACGTCAAAACATCTAACAGCCATCGATCACCCTCTTATTTAAACCTGTGTGTCTTGTGCTCTCCAGACATCTCAGTAGATCCACATCAGACCAAGGCTTCACTCAATACTGTGACGTGACATAAACGCCTGTCTAAGCAACATCTCAGTGTGCTCAACAAACCTAATATGGCAGTTTAAATGAAAACATCTATTTGCAGAAGTTCCAGCTTCATGCACCAAAAACGAAACTATAAATTGTCTCCAGATCAGTACAGACGCAAAGATTATTGATGCAGTTATAGCGTAATGATGAGATTTTTTTCGTTCTTGTGAACATCCAGTTGACATGATGTTTTTGCTGGTGCACATTATCAGTATGTCATGCTTGGCGAGGCTCAGCCAGAAAACGACATCTATTTTTCAAAACTGTAATTATGGCGCAGCAATATGCCTCCGTTGTTGTCCTGATGGCGGTGTGACAGTTCATTTCTCTGTTTTTGTGGCAGACTATGAGCTGGATGTGGACATAATCAGTGGGCTGTGATCCCAAGCAAATGGTGAAAGAATCAGATTTGCCTTTTGGTTTTTGTGTTCTCTCAGCAGCATGCAAAAAAATATAGCGGCCAAGAACTACTCTTCTGTAAGATGGGCAGGGAGGCTATGATTCATTTTGAATCACTGTAGTAAATTCGGCCTCAAGGTAGGAATAATTGAGTCAACTTGCATCACCTTTCTTTTTCACTGGCTCTCATGTAGATACATAGACCACTGTATGCCAGTTTTCAAGGCCTAAATGATTAAATGATAATAAGATTTACATAGGCTCTCGAAGTAGCTTTTTATAATAGGAGTGCACTCAGAAATGACGAAGCAAAGTTAAAGAGTGAGTTGAAACTAGGGGTTGCATATATAATAGATGAAGCTGCTGTAGGGAGATGTCAGCTAATCAGGGTGGCGGAAGAGCAGAAAGGCAAATGATAAAGAAAGCTGGTTAAAAAGTAGCTTTCAGAGTAAATGATACCAGTCAGTGAGCCATAACGAGGACTCTGTTGATGGGCATGAGCTTCCATGTTGCGCAGTCTGACTTCCAGAATCAACAGTTTCAGCCAAGCCTCCACATCGAGTGTTTTTAAAGGTTTGCTACGTCCTTTAATAGTATAGCATGGTGCACAGAGTTATTACTTTGCACATGTATTGCACTGATTCATTTATTTTCAGTGTAGCCTAAAAAGCATTGAAGCTGAAAATGGAATTTGTAGCCTGTTTATGGCTGTTAATTGAATTGCAGTTTGATAAATTCTGTGCCCATAACATATTCTAAAAATAACAAATAACAATATTTTTGCAACATAGGTTGGTGGTATTTCCAGGTGGTCAACTCACATCTGGACAAAGTGGGTTGTTTTAAACTATGCAGGGGGTGGACAAAATAACTGAAATGCCACATCAAAAAAGACCTTGACTTTAAAGGAACTGCAAGTACAATTGCAAACCCAGTTGCACAGGTGAGTTACATAGATATAATGATGATTGCAATGTCGCCACTAGTAGCATGTATCGATTAAATAAGAGGTCAATATGAGCGAGTCCCAAAGATGCGCAACAGTGGATGCCCTATTTCCAGGTGCATCAGTCATAAAAACTGGAAAATTATTGAATGGGGATATTCAAGGGAAACTGTTTCAAAAGTCATGGCAGGATATATGTCAACCATGGACAAACGGCACCAGCAAAGAGGAATAGTGGTCACAAGTGGAAACTCACCAGCACAGATAGACATATCCTTTCAAGAAAGTACAACTATGTCCTCTAAAATAACTACAGAATTGGACGAACATCTCTATGAACCAATTTCTACAAAAGCTGTACATTGTGAGCTTCACAAAACTGGAATTCATGGCAGGCCTGCCAATCAGAAATTTTTCATATCAAAGGCCAAATATGTATAACTTGGTGTAAGGACCACAAAATCCGAAGAAGAAAAAAAAAAAGGTCAATGTTCACCATATTGGACAGATTTATGTTTGGAGGAAGCCAGTGGATGCTTTCAACCCACAATGCCAACTGTTAAGTATTATTAGATCCAATGTTTGCTTTGTGTGGTCGTGTAAGAGCCAATAAATATGAGGCAGTTTTATACTGTAGGAGCTCTTTTTCTCATATTCCAGGAAGATAGTACCTCCATACTTACTGTGAGATTTCTTCAAACATGGTTTGTTAAACACCAAATTGAAGTGCCATCCATGGCTTCCTCAATCACCACTGTGACTGTGAAGTAGAACTCCACTTCCCTCATCCCTCAAAGAAATTGTTAAATTACTCGCCCAATAACACAGGGTTAAATTACTCGCCTAATACTATTTTAGTGCAAATCCAGGTGAAATACCCTGCCCATGGAGGCTTCATAAAGGTGAAGGTAAATGAAATACTGGTCACAAGTGATTACATGTACAGTATGCTGCAAGGCTGCCATGTTCAAAATCAGTACCATGGCAGATGGAAGGTGTTAAATGTGTGTGGCAGAAGGAATCACACTTGTGCCACTTAATCTCCAGATTATATTCCCTCCCTCACACTTTTATCCTCTTTCTTTTTCTGTGTTTGTCTCTATCTGTCTGTCATCTCCAGTAATACTGACAAGCACACATTGCTTCTGTAGAACCAACAAGAATCTGACAGGTTTGTTTCAGTGCTTGTCTGAGCGCAGTGTTGCAAACTGTAAGAAAGCTGCATTACTCTGTAGACAGAATGTCTCCATCTCCACAATGTTTCTTTCGCATCATAGCAGTGATGTCCTGCACCCATTTTAATATGTTGTCACACGAGACATGCACATTTACCTTTGCCCTTTCCGCATGCTTTTCCCTTTGCAGTGTTGCAATACACATTTAAACGTTTAAAGCCGTATTCGAAACATTCAAGCTGGCCGAAAGGATAATGCAAATAAGTACTCTTTGCAACCATGGTGAGCAGAAAAGCATCTCAGAATGCATAACGTGACGAACCTTGAGGCAGACAGGCTGCAACAGCAAGAGACCACATCGGGTTCCACTCCTGTCAGCCTGGAAAAGGGATCTGAGGCTACAGTGGGCACAGGATCACCGAAACTGGGTGGTTGAACATTGGAAACAAATTACTGATATGACCAAAATCCCGTAGACTCTCTGGTAATAATTACATTACCTCACCACCCCATGTAAAACTAATACGATCCGAACGGCTTTCAATTATTTTTTTTAATTACATGGTTTATCTCCATACCTCCTGTTCGACAGCCACTCTACAAACGTGTGGCTAAGTTTAGACAGACTCCTACTGACAGACTCCGATATCTCCACTCACTCAATTTATACAGGTTTCATTCTGCTGTCTTGTAATGGCCTACTGTAAAGGTCCAGTCCATCTCTAATTATATAGCAGCCAGAGAGCAGCTCTCGATAAGCATCTCTCTTACTGTGAGAGCACTGACCTGCTAATCTAACTCATTTTGAGACTTACAGGTTGCCAGCCTCCGGCAACCTCTGATTTCCTTGTGACCTACAAGAAATGATGGGCAGCAGCGTGCGATTCAACAAATGCAAAAAGAAAATGAGTAAACTGGGAAAGTTTTTCTGATAGATTGATTTATCAGTGTCCGGCAGAAATGAACAGTGGTTCATTCTTTAATGGTTTTCTATTGGATTACCTAAATTGTGAAACTACCTAGCTGGTGGAGTTGTTAACAAATTAAAACATAAATAGTTGATATGGTGAAATGGTCAGAGCTGTTCCTTTACGTTTTCTGAAAACCCTGAAAGGGAAAGCTAAGACAATCACGAAAAGCCAGTAATGTGATTTTAGTTGTTTTCCTTCAGCTTGTCCCTTTTAGGGGAAAAAACATTCTTCAAGGGTTCTTCAAGGGTTCAGTGGATAATTAAGTAAGGAATAACACACGACAGACCGTGCTGTTATACAAAAATAATGGATACTGGGGCAGTATGATGCGGTACAGCGTGCAAGCGGATTGCCACATTACACATTGTAATTGTTTATTTTATATTTAATATTGTGAAACATCCAAGAGACAAGTTCTCACTAATGTTTTAGCTGCGATAAACACTCATTCCTTCACCAGCCCCGCCCCCCACCTTTCTCTCTCTCCCCGTCTCTTTCTCTCACACACACACGCACACTAAAAGCACAGCCTGTCATTTCACCAAGAAAATAGAAAGTGTAACCGAGACTGAGAGCACTTACAACTCCTTCCATAAATGTTAAATAAATGTCTCCTAACAAAGAAGTCACCATATCAACGATTATAAGAATGGAGCATCTGTTGTACAAGTCCTTGTGTATGTTACAATAGACACAGTAACATATTAGAATGAATTAATATTAACCTATCATTCATATTACAGCCAGAACAACCTGTGCTGTTATGCAAAAGTAATGCACACTTTCTGACCAATCAGATTCGAGCATTCAACCATGCTTTGGTATAAGTGTTCTTAGTTTCCAAATGAGGGACTTGGAACTCTTACTCTTGCTGATAGGTAAACACTCTGTTGTATAGGTTCTACATAGAACCTAGAGACAACCACAGATCCTTTAAAGATTTTAAACCTTTTGTTTATATTACAACAGTTATTCATTTCCACAGCTTTAATGTAATTAATCTTCATTAATCTGGCTGTCAGTCTTGCTTTATGGTTTTCGCTAGCTTGACTTGGTCTAACAAATACCTTGATTATCCCAGTTTGTGAATTGTCAACGATTTTTAAGTCAAGCATCAAGATAACGTAAAACTGGAATCCTTAATGAAGCCTCTTTACATCCCGTTCAGAGCAAGTGCACACATGGACGAGAAGTAATTGCTTCAGATGAGCTTAATACTGCATATGGACGGGATGGATGCCATATTTTACAAAGAAATTATAGCAAAAAGACATTTAACTTATGAAGTTTTACAGATGTTTTTTCATAATAGTAGAAATAACAATCTGCAGCTTCTTTTACATCACATTTTTGAAGTTTTATAATAGAGAATTATATTTCTTTGTCTCCATTTAAAAACAATGGAAGGGGTGGTGCAAGGTTTTGCACCCAGCTGTATGTTCTGTGTTCTTCACATGGCAATCAAGAATCTTTTTCTGAAAATGTGAAAGACAGCCAAGAAAAACCCTCAACAAATAAATTCAAGCAATAACCACGGTTGCATATTTATAAACCTGTGACATGAGCCCCTCATTTGCATTTCTCTTTGTCTGATTTTCCAAACCAAGTGGTTTAAAAATTTCCTTTTTTTTTTTTTCAGATTGCAAGCTGTTGCAGTCATTTGAATTCCTCAGCATTGTGAGATGTGTTGATGCTCAGTCCTTCAGCACAAACACCGACTCACAATCAATAAACATCACTCTTGCCTTTATCATTAATTCTCACCTTCCAGATGACCCAGCTGCCAAATGAGAAATGCACTACTTAGTGTGCATTATTGATGTTACTGCATAATTAAAACATTGACGAGTTGATCAATTAACGTTACTTTAGGGAAGATAAAGCCATGGGCTCATGCTTGGATCTATGCCATGAGTATCCTTATAATGTGTTGAAATAATATAAGCATGTAAGGGAAGTCAGTATGCCAGTCAGTCAAGCCTCCTGGTTGCCTTGGCAATATCCTTGTCCAGAAGCAGTTCTTGGACGGAGACACCGGCTTAAATGTGTTTCTAGCTTGTGTTTCTGTTTCACATGTGTTTCTGATGAATGGACATTATCCACTCTGTAATCCCCATTTCGCTCTCCCAATCTATTCAATAGAAATATGTCTGTACATCATAGGACACATTGTCTGCACTTACATTGTGCTTTTGTTTGTGGAAATGTATTAGGTTGAATTCCAATTATTTGCTGTAAAAAAAAGATCTTATTGGCCATGAAGTATTTTTAAACATGCTCAGTTTGGGGTAGAAACTGCGACCCTGGCAATCCTGTCATTAATCATGTCCAAATCTCCTCCTCTACTAAAAATGCTCATAGAGCACACATGGGGTAGCACGAGTCCTGCCCCAGTGAGCCTTTATTAGCAGTTCTTGCAGTTCCCATTTTTTTAACAACAGGTGCAACATCCAGATATGTGAGCAAATCTGTCAAACATCGTGTCTTGTATCTGTCATATTGTTGCTGACTCAAAGGACTAATTAGTATTAGAATTAGTATTAGTATTAGAATTTACAACATATGGAGTTGTGAATGAGGACTTTATGAGGATTAACATTCGCTGAGCAGCCGATATATGGACGATCCTCCACTGCTTTCGAGTCTGGTTCCTCATCTTCATCATGTCACCGCAGGTTTGTTCATTAGGGATCAAAATCAACATCCGGTTTTCAGTAAAGCAGCTTTGTGACAATGCGCTACACAAAATTGAATTGAATTGCATGGGAAATGGTATTTGGAAACAGCTTATCATTATTATATAATTGCATCAGCAGGCGTTTTTGGCTTTGCCTGTTAATCGGAGACAAGTTTATTGTTCCTGTTTTTGTGTATACATGATTAAAAGTAATAATAATTTAATGGTTTTGTGATGCATGTGTGCATGCCAGGACAGATGGTATGTGGATTGGAGAGGCAGCAATGTTTTTTATAAACAGGTAAAAAAAAAAAAAAAAAAAAAAAAAAACCTAATTAAAAGCTCAGATCCACACAACTCTAACCATTAAGCTGATTTTTGTGAGAAATGTAAAAATTTTGTTTAGCAAAAAAGCAATGTATTTTTTTTTTCTTTTTTTTTTTTTTTTAAAAAGAACACTCCAAATGAAGATCATTTGAGAAATAGTGTGTTTAGCATACACACCAGGATGGATTTTCTAGGCTTATCTTACAGCAAACAAGACTTCCAGCCAGGATTTGTAGCACTATCAGAGAAACAGCCTCTCTTAATCTTAATTCAGTCCTGCCTGTGCCATTATCAGAATGGTATTTAGTGTGATTAAAGAAGGGGCTTAGATCAATTGGACTGGCCAATGATTTTTTTTTTTTTATTTTATTTTATTTTTTTTATAAAGAGGATGCTGTTGTTGTAGCATCCCTGCCAGACTTGGTCTCAGTGATCAATCAGTTTCTACAAGGAGTGCAACACAGATCATACGTCAGCATGTGTCCTTAAGGCTGCTGGGGTTTGACTGAACACATAATTTCTGTTCCCTGGTTAAAGACGTCGATTGTCAAGCCTTGGGCTGTGGAGTTCAAACATACATAATTTCTGTATTGTTTTCTCCTGATGCATCCTCCTCCTTCCTTTGCGGACTCCTGGATTTCTTTGGGAGCTGATAGGATGAAATATAATAGCGGTTGGTGGAGGTGGTTGTAGAGTGTTCTTCTGCCGGAAAGCAGTGTGTCTGAGATAGCTCTCTATAATGAGCCATACAGTCTTCTCCAGAATTATAGGCACCCTTGGCAAAGATGGGTGAAAAAAGATTATGGTTTGTGCTTAATTAGCTTTAAAAACAACCTTTAGTACCTTTCGAAGTGATTTTTTTTTTTTTAATCAGAAATTTTTATGAACAGAATGTAGCTGAAGCATGTACCCATTTATATTTTCCATTTTTAAGTTCACCTGAGTATTTAGGAATGCTAAAGTGGTCATCCATGACTTCATGTTTCACTGGGGGATAAATAAGAAGTGACACAGATGCCAAATGTCCTTTAATCGGCATAGGGAAGATTACAGAATACACAAATGCAATAAGACAAATGCAAGTGTATCTGTCATAAATCAGGTAATGCCTATAATGTTTTTGCCATTGTGAGAGCATTAATAGTGAAATTTAAGTCAACCAGCGGTGGAAAGAAGCTGCCTGGACGAGGAAACAAGTGTATTTTAGCCCCCGCTATTTTAGTATTTTTTTGTGAGGGGGCACTCTGGCTAGAAGATCTCCAAATCTACAGTTAGATGCAACCTCAATGTCAACAAACTATTTCTAAGCCATTCCAGAAGAAATCCTTATATTTCATCCAACCACAAACATAAGTGCCTAGAATCAGGTCCTAAGACAAAAATAAAGCTTTTTGCCAACAATTATGCATGGTTGGCATAAACAGATGGAAGGTTATACAGAACCAAATCCCAACTCTTAAGTATGATGGCAGATCTGTGGCCTTGTAAGTATATGGCATCATGGACTCCATGAAGTACCAGGAGTTTTTTTTTTTTTTTTTTAAATCTGAAAATCTGGCTGCCTCTGCCAAGAGAGTTACAACTGGGTCATGGTTGGATCTTCCAGCAAGACCAAAGACATTGATCATGCATCAGTGTCCATAAAAATCTTTTGACATGACCACCCCAGTCGCCTGGCCCCAGTGAAATCCTGTGGGGTGAGCTGAAGAGGATCAGCTGTAAGACAGGATCTTGGGCCCTGGAGGATCTGGTGAGATTCTGTATTGAGGAGTGCTCTCAGCATTCTTCTCAAGCATACATATCAAGCATTACAGGAGATTTAGTGTTGTTATGTTGGCAGTGGGACATGACAATAATTCTGGAGCTTATTTAATATCCATTTGGCTCTCTGTTCAATTTTGTATCACCACTTTTATGCTCATTTGTAATGTTCTTGTTTTCTTTTTCATTACTTCACTTATTGTCAATACTTATTCACATGCTAATTGTATTTTTTTATACTGCGTAATTTCATTCAAATTACATCTTAATGATTGCGTTAGATGAAGAAGAAGGCTTTATTTTCGTCACATATACATTACATCCCAGCTTGTCAGCCATGATACAGTGCCCCTGGAGCAGATGGGGCCTCACTCAAGGGCCCAACAGTGGCATCTTGGCAGTGCTGATCAATAACCCAGAGCCTTAATCATTGAGCCTTAGCACATTATTTAACTTTTAGTATCCTAGAAAACAATAATTGTGAGACATCACAAACTTGATTATAAAGATAGCTCATGAAATAACACCAGAACATCGATCAACATGTGTTTCTGTAAATAGGGCGTCAATGCTGCCTGGAAATTCGCGCTGCAAATATATATTTGCGGGTGGACTAAGTAAAAAAAAAATGAGCGTTTGTACTGCAGGTGCACATAAAAACCTCCCCTACCGAGCTGGGTTATTATGGGCCCTGTATTGCACAGCAGGCTGTAGTAATGGCCCCACACTCTCCAGTGCCATCAACTGAAGTGCTTCTAGAGCCAGCATTACCTTCTCCGCTGGTTCACTTTCAGACTGCAATTCAAATCGGACACATTGTCCAAGGCTGTTTTTTTAAAAGCTTTTTTTTCTCTCCTCACTGTCCAAGGCTGTTTTTTTTAGTTTGTTTTTTGTTTTTGTTTCTCCACAGCTGTTTAGTCAGCTGAATGATGATCAGTGATGAACCACAATGCATTTTACATGACCTGTACTTTTCCTTGGGCTTTATTATGAAAGCACATGTAATCTCAATAGTAGTGTAATATATAGTTATATAGTGTATATATAGTGTAATAGATAGTTTTAGCCCCTATGTTCTTACTCCAGACACATTTCCAACATTACCAGCAATTGCGTCAGGCAGCACCAGTGAACTTCTAATGTGAGATGGACACAGAATGGGGCACTAATGAATCACAGAAAATGGATTAGTCATGGGTATTTAGTCACAGACTGCAAAATCACTATATTTTGTGGTAAACGTTTTCTTGTAATCATGATTTTCCTTACCACCATCTCACAGTATCAAAGAATTATAAGTAAAATATTTTATAATTAATAAACCATTTGATTTAGCACAAATTATTTTCATGCAATACTGCACTCTTTCATTTAATTGGTAATGGTTACTTCTGTGAGTCTGGCTGTTAATTCCAACAAGGATTTCTGAAATCCTTGGAAGAGCAAAAGTGAATAATTGGAGATTCATACAAAAGGCTATGTAACTTTGTAGCCTTCTCTCTTGTAACTTTTGTGCTCAAAGTCACATGCCATTCTGTTGATGAGTTTTGCATTTGCATTACCTACAAATGTTACCTAAATATTACTCTTGGAATCATTCATTCACCTTTTAATCTTGAGGAGCAACATATCCTAATAGTTTTAGCAGGAATCAGCACGTGTTTCCTTGACACACTTTCTTGAACAGGATTGTTTTTCTAACAAACAGTGGATATAAAATGTCTACACACCATATGCTCTGTGAACCATGGTGGTGACAGCATCATGCTTTGAGGCTGCTTCTTTTCAGCGAATGGGATAATGACTTGCTCCCAATATCAATCTATTTTGGCACAAGACCTGTTGTCAGAAAGCTGAAGATAAAGAGGAATTTCACCTTCCAAGATGATAATGACAAAGCATACATCAACCAAGGAATGGCTTCAGAAAAGGAAGATCAAAGTCTTGGAATGGCCAGTGAGAAGCCAGATCTCAATTCCATAGAAAGCCCGTGGAATGACCTAAAGAGGGCTGTACACATCTGATGGAGCTTGAACTGTTTTTGCAAGGGAGAGTGGGATAAAATCCAGTCCTGGACTTTCCCAGTCTGGGATAAAGTCCGAGTGTGCTAAGTTGATATAGTATATACTTAATCTCAAAGGCTCACAGAAGTAATAAATGCAAAGCATGCTTACAACACCATCATAGCATGGAAGATATTCCTATGACAACAAGGCCTGTCGTATATTATTCGTTACATGCTGGTCGCACATTCTTACATTCTTGCAGCCTACATTTAGAAAAGGTACTAAATGCCTTAGACAACACAAACCTAAATAGGTACTAAGCATTAGTGAGACACCGCATCAACAACACAAGGAGAATCTATCAGTATTTCATAGAAAGATTCCTGATTACCTGGCATTACCCTCCAACAATCTGGCATTACCCTTCAACAAGGTTGTACAGTGTTGCAATTCTAATTGTTGGTTTTTGTCATTGAATCTGGCTACTGTTGTTGCCCAACTCTGAAAGGCCAGGGGTGTAATTGGCTCGCGGTGTACACTCTTGGCTTGAAGCATGCCTAGGGGCTCTCCAGAAGAAAAAAAAAAAAGCCCATAGATAATGTTCCCACATAATGAAGTGTTCGCTACCAAGCTATCAATTTCTGGAATTGTCTTTGAGCCATAATGGTAATGAATTTTCAGAATAGGACCACTGACAGACATTTAATTAACCCTAAAACCTAAAATCATACAATAAGCCTCAGGAGCTACAAAAGGTAATTTAGCCAACGAATGTTTGTAGCAGTGGTTATTGCTGCATGTGAGCCGCTTGACACGTACTCCATGCATCACAATCCTATCAAGGGCAAATGGGTGGCCATCATTCTTACCTTGACTTGCCTGCGTCAGGCATGTGTAGGACTCAAGTGCAGTGGGACACGCCTGTCCACTCCTGTGTTCAGTATGTGACCTGCATTTAATGTGTTGGAAAATGTAGGGTTTTACATGTTTCCGGCACATGCTGCATAGTCAGTGAGAGCTCTAGAATAATGTTGATTATAGATAATGATTCATAATGTAGGGAAATTGGTGTGCTCATCATTACATACATGAAAGCATTTTCACTTATTCCAACTAGGGTTTCTTTGCACTTTCATTCCGCGCTCTCTTATTAGGTGTTTTTGTTTTGCCGTCATTCCAGAAGAACTTGCAGGTTTGATTTAGGCTTAATTAACGTCTTACTGTTGTTGTTGTTGTTTTTCTTTAGCGGTTTGTGATTTTCTTTTCTCTGTTGGGGTATAATAACATGGAAGAACAACCTGATTACCAAAAAAAAAAAAAAAACACCTTTTACACCCTTTGAGAATCTGCCATTTTTCTAGGGAGACTCTATGTAGGTTCTATGTAGAGCTGTACACAGAATGATTTCCTTTCAGGCAGGGTTCTTAGTAGAACTGTTTGGAAAAGCTAAGAACCTTTAACTTAAGACACATTTGATCATGTAATGCAAAAGTGCGTGGACTAATAATGCTAGCATTTGCTATAGAATCTAGTATGTATAATCAAGACATCTGGTGAAGAACTACCTACTTTCACAGAAAGAGGCAGAAAGCGTTTGAGTCACATGCAAGATGTCCAACCACAGACTTTTTGTAGCACATAAGATTTTGTCTGCTCTCTTTCAAAAATAAAAGCCAATTATGGCACCATGTTAACAAAAAAGGGAAAAAAAGTTGTGTTTAAACCTGGTGCACAAATGTACAGAGAGCCAGTCAGATTGCAACTTTCAAGATCCTGAAGCTCGTGGCCAGAAAAGTGTACAAAAGATATCAGACTGATATATTACTGATCTCCATTTTGTCTTAGTTATAATGTTATTTACTAGTAGCAGACATCCCAGTGTAAGTTTCTTGGCATGTCACAGTATAGTCATTATGTCAAAAAGACCAATCATAGAAAGACTGTAATTTTAGAGAGCCTGTCACACTGTCAACATCATGTGTCCTGCGTAGCAACAAGTAGCACAAGGATCTCACTGGATCACTGTGCTTTTTCCTTATTCATTTTATTGAATATTTATTGAATATTTTCCCCCTTTGTTGTTAATCCCATTGTTATATAGGCTAAGGTTTTTTGTTTTGTTTTGTTTTTTAAATCTTTAAAACACTTTTCTTAATTTGTGTTCAAATGAATATGAAATTAGGTCAAGGTGAAGCGATATTAGTTTATTTGGAATCGACAGATTTTTTTCTTGATATTTTCTTGACTCAAGTGTACATGTTTAAACCCAGCATAGTTGTTTTACCTTGCTGTGGCAATTTTCTCTATTGCCATTCTCTTTCTCTTTTCAAATGGTGGCATCTGTGATTTGTTTGAAGCAACAGTTCCACATGTGTTTGCTGAGCTGCTCACGCAGGCTTCTGTTTTGTGGGTGTACGTACTCTGTTACTGTTTGGAAAACAGTTGTAAATCTAACAGATGTTGTTCACTTAAAGCATACGCTAATGATTGATTACGAACAGTAAGAGTAATATTCAATAAAGCATAATCATATATTTGTCATTTTATCAGGAACTCTCTCTTAAGTATTTCGCAGCTCTTTTCCCTGTTGTGTTTTTCTCATTTTCCTTCTCAGTCATATATATATTTTGATTTGTGGCAGAAAATATGTTTATTTAATGTCTCTATTTTCAACCAGGAAGGCAATTTACCCAGAGAGCAATACATAGTCTGCCCTTTCCTGATCAGTGAACCACTCGGAGACCTCTGGGTAACTGACCTCCCTGTGAACTCTGGAATCCAACCTGATGTAAAATCTGCCATTTTTAGAATTTCTCCCTCTCTGGTAGAAAAATGCTTTTTTGAAAGCTGCTTCTGGAAGAACATTTCATAACATAGGTTGTGCTGCACAGTCCTTCCACATATATGGATAGAATTCATTAGTATCTAAATACTAATGACACATATATTTGGTAGTATGCAGTTTGTAACCAGAGTATTAAAAGACACATCAGATGGTTCACTCTCTCACTCTTGTCTGTTATAATTGAGTTACTGAGTTTGAAATACAAAAAATATGGAAAAACTCACCAACACCTCCTGTTAGTTGCTACTAGTTCACTACCAGTGGGTTCTCTAGCTTCTAACTTCTCAGCTGATACATAGTTATGATACAGACTCACAAATAAATGCTTTGCCTGCTCAACAAGAAAAAAAAAAGCTAAAACTCCATTAATCCTGAATTTGTTTTTTGCTTTGCTTACTCTCTCACGCTCCTGATTGGTTGCCAGCTCTTGTCTGTCACCATGTAGCTGGACTTCTTTCGTGCCTGAAGTGATAATGTTTGACACATCAGAATGGCTGCTTTTGTATTTTCAGCAAAACCATAAATACGAAATCTTACACACTGTAGCTTTAAACATTCTCACCCCTACGAGACCTCAGACCATTAGGTCACTGTTACTAATTTATGGATGCTTTACCCTAGGTACATTCAACTGTCATATTGGGCTCACCAATGTGTGTGGAGAAATACGTGAAGCATACCAGCTAATGAAGATTAATGAATGAATGATTACGAGCTGCTGTTTGTTATTCTGTTGCATCGCAGTGTGTGTAACATGTTATTAGTTAATACTGAGGTCCATTAAAATCTCCACTATACAATTAGCACACATCACTGTTTCATTCCTGAAAGAGAAGCCGAACCTCATGTGCAAGGTCAAGCTGTCATTTAACCTTTTCAGAATAACAGAAGTTCAGCTTGATATTTTATTTCTGTGCAGTTATTTGTAAAAGACAATTTGTTAGTAAAATAAATGAATGAATTAATACAGTTTCTCCCTGATAGGATTTAATGATTTAATGTCGCATGTGTATTTGCTGCTAATTGGTAGAAGCTTGGGTAGGCTACTGACATTTTTTGTTGTAGCTGTGCAATTATACAGTATATAGCCAGTATGTCCACCCGTCCAGCCAAATGTGTTACTCCAATGTGGCCCACCTACCAATAAAATTGAATAACCCTGCTGTACAAACTACTCTCTCCCCTCCCCCTGCAGTTTTGGCTATTATCCGGTGTTCTATCATGTTTTTATAGTGTAGGTGGACCTGTTGTTCTCAGCAAGACGACAATGTTGAAGCCGGATCAATATATATATATCAGTTGGGATGCTTGATAGTTTTGTGCTGTGTAGAGCACATCCTCATACCTCAGAGTAGCACATCAGAATATTTCCTTCGGCATCAGATTGAATCAATATACAGGGGGTTTGGAAAGTATTGAGACTTTGTGTTATAGATTTAATTTAAAATCGATTAAATTGACTTTTTGGTCATCAATCTAGGTACAATAACCCATGATAACCCATAATCAAAAACTGAAATTTCTCATTTAGATAAGTATTCAGACCCTTCATTCACTACTGTGTAGAAGCAGCAATCGAGTCATCTTGGGTAAGTCTCTACAAGCTTTGCACACCTGGATTTGGCCAGTTTCTCCCATTCTTCCTGGCAGATCCTCTCAAGCTCAATCAGATAGGATGGGGAGCACCTGTAAACTGCCATTTCTGGGTCTCTCCACAGATATTCAATGTGGTTCAAGTCTGGGCTTTGGCTGTGCCACTCAAGGACAATCAGAGAGCCACTCCAGCATGGTCTTGGTTGCTGTCAGTCTGAAGTTGTGAGCATTCTGGGGCATATTTTCTTCAAATACTTTTCTGTACTTGGCTGCATTCATCCTTCCCTCAATTCTGACCAGTCTCCCTGTACCTGCTGCTGATTAGTAACCCCATAGCATAATGCTTCCATCACCATGCTTCATCGTAGGCATGGTATTACCAATTAATGAGCAGTACCTGATTTTCGCCAAACATAATGCTTGGACCATAGCAAAACAAGATCTTTTTTTGTCTCATCAGACCATTGGAAACATTCAAAGCTTTAGAAATTGTTTTATACATTTGCCCAGATTTATGTCTTAACACAATTTGATCACAGAGGTCAATGGAGAGTACCTTGGACTTCTTGGATTTAGGTCTGACTTGCACTGTGAATTGTGGGACCTTATACCCAAGTGTGTGTGCGCCTTTCGAAATCATGTCCAGTCAATTGCATTTGCACCAAGTGGACTCCAGACAAGTTCTAGAGACATCTCAAAATATTCAAAGCAAAGAGGGTTTGCACCTGAGCTCAATTTGGAGTGCCTTAGCCGAGGGTCTGAATACTTAGCTTATACATATTTATATAAAAAAATTTGCAGACATTTCTAAAAATGTTTTCACTTCATTATTATGGATTTTTGTTTATAAATTGATGGCCAAATCAGTTTAAACTCAATTTAATCCATTTTAAATTAAACATATAATACAATCATTTCCGAACCCACTGTAGGTGAAAAGCAAAAACCTGTTACTGGTATTTATATCACCACGTAAGGCATTTTATAGGCATGTCTTCTTTCCATTTTGTGAATAATGCTACCCTTTAAAATGTCCATTATATAAGCATCATTCTGCTAATCGTTAAGCATTCTTGCATGCAGTGTCACCTGACCCTCAGGTACTCTGTGATTGTTCCTTATAGAATAGCTAAAGAAACAGTTTGTTGGCTATGCTTTGCACAGAAATGTCACCACTCATGAACTTTGCTGCACACAGTGCCTCTGCCACATCTCTCTCTGAATGTCTGGAGTCTCGGAGTGACATTTGCAAAGTTCCAACATCCAGCCATCTATTTCATCTTGCTGTTATTTCAGCCGGATTCAATTACTGACGATGTCGTGAAAGAGTCGTTACTGAGTGATGAAAAAGCACATGGTGAACTGGAGGAGACTTACTGTGTGTGTGTGTGTGCCTGTGTGTGTGCCTGTGTGTGTGCCTGTGTGTGTGCCTGTGTGTGTGTGTGTGTGTGTGTGTGTGTGTGTGTGTGTGTGTGTGTGTGTGCGTGCACGTTCAGTGAAATGAAGAAAAACAGTGCGAGGATGAAGCATGCAAGAGATAGCCAAATGAAAGGCAAGGGAATACACTGCCATCTTCAGTTCTCTGATGCTACTGTATAAGTAAGGAACAAAACACTTCAGGGTGTGCTGTTATAGGAAAATAATCAACCACGATATATGATGTGATGCGCCCGACACGAAGCAGAGTTACTGTTACCACCCTGAAGTTGATTATTTTCCAGTAACAGCACATTCAGAAGTGCTTTATTCCTCTAATATCACACTAATTTGCCAGCACTGACAATTTTATTTTATTTATAATTGCATTTAATATTATGGAACGTCCATGAAACAATTGATCACTTGCGTTATAGTAACTATAAACAGTCGTTCCCTCACCAGCCTCGCTTTTGTTCTCTCTGGAAGTTATTAAGACAAATAAAATACTCCTTGTCATGTTACCACGAAATTGCAAAGCACTCCACCACTCCTGAAGACTTTCCCTTGTCGGCAAAATTAACAGCTTCAGCTCTGACTGTTCCAAAGCGCCAACACGGAAGAAGTGCTAAATAAACATCTCACAGAAACCTTCAGCATATCAACAATTACGCACGTAATCGTGAATGTGAATCGTCCGCCGTACAAATCCCTGGGTAACTGTTAAATCTTATCCTGAAAATTGTGGGCGTGTGTTTCACTTGAAACTTGCACATGCGCATGGATGAAACGTCAACGTTTACAGACTATAGACCCAGCAAGGAATTCCGTCAGACTTTAGATTGTACTAGAGTCAGCTAATTTCGGAAGTTGGCTGAAGCTGGCTGATTTGAAATGCAAAATCCAAAGAAATACAATTCGGTTTAATTTTCCCTCCAAAGCCACGCCCTCAAACCATGGCTTCATGCTCTGATTGGCTGAACATTGGCGGTCTACGTTATTTGTTTTCTCTCCCGTTTACAGAACCTGGCATTTTATTGCGAGGACAACTCGTGATTTAAAAATTGCTGATCAACCTTTAAAGGGAGAAAAAAAAAACAACAACAACACATTTTAATGAAAAGTGTGACTAGATGAGCATCCTGGTGCTGCTCGAGCTTGGCCAATCACGTCACGCCTCGCCTCACCGAGGTAGCTCATTCATTCTGGGTTGTCACATGTAGTGAATGAGCGCTTCATAATCAACTCATTGACTGCTTTTCTTTTTCACATTTGACGGCACGATTTGTTGATTCCCTGAGGTGTACGATGGTATGCGGCTGTATGATACACTCAGTCAGGATGGCTTTTGCTACATCTATGTTATCTCTATGTTAATATTTATTTTCTCCTTCCATCATTATTCACATCCTCTTTTCATTAAGCATTGCTCTACTGTTCATTTGTGCCGGCATTTATTCCTGTCTCTAACTCCATTGCTCTGGCTACATCATTTCTTCATATTTTTGTCAATCAGCACAGTAAATGTGTGCTTCTCTGGATTTATTTTTGTACAGTGAGGAGAAAAAAAAAATCCCATCTCTGAAACAAATGTGAAGGACAGAGTGCTCCAGAAGGGATTACAAAGATAGGATGAGAATTAATGAGGTTTGCCCGTCTCACCAAGCGTTTTTTTTTCCTGCCACAGAGTTACAACAGGTGCACCGGCGGTGACTCCTTAATGACTCAAGGAAATTAATTGGCCTGAATTGCCTTCTCCATAATTCCGAAGCACTTTTTTTGATTAATATATTTATTTACACCTTCCTCTTTCCTAATGACTGTGTCACGTTGACTCAGGCTGAGTGGCACTTGTTCCTGCATAAACATCCATTTATAGTCGTCAATATGACCTCCAACCGTTCACGTTCATGAACACGGCTGCGCCTTGGCGGCGGGGACCCTGGCAAGAATCGTGTTTCGGCTGGGCAGCATCTCCTGGGACAGAATGGCACGCTTTCTGCTGGTGTCTGGCTTCCTAATAAACGTATTATTGCTGAAGAGGGAACATCATGTTTAATCTGGAATTGCTCAAAGCACAAATGCACAAAAAGCCTCTGCTAATCTCTATTGTTCTGATTGTGGGTGCCAGATGGGGCTGGTCTGAGTATTTCAGAAACGGCTGATCCAGTGGAATTTTCACACACAACAGTCGCGAGAGTTTACACAGAATGGTGCGAAAAACAAAAAAAATCCAGCGAGCGGCAATTCGATAAGACATGGCCAGACAGGTTGACGCTGTCAGTAACTCGAATAACCACTCCTTACAACCCTGGTGAGCAGAAAAGCAAGAAAAGCAAAGAGTTAATGCCCGGGTGTAAATATATTTCTGAATCACAATAGTCTCCGTACATAGGGGACCATGTTTGTCAGCACCATGTCGGTTCAGCCTTCGTCAGTGGAAGTCCGTGGACGTCCAGTTCTCAGTTGGTCTGCAACACTTCCAGTCTGTTTGAATTTGTTAGTAAGTGGCAACAGTGTTGTGTGTGTGTGTGTGTGTGTGTGTGTGTGTGTGTGTGTGTGTGTGTGATGAGATCCATCGCAACCTTGCGACAGCCACCCGATCCAGCCATGAGAATGAACACGTTCTTCTTTTGTCAGTGGCATTCTTAAAGGTTATCTGAAAATATATATACATACTGTATATGGAGTTTATGGAGACTTTTGAGACACCCTTTATATTGTTGATTAGTGTTTTTTGTTTTGTTTTTGTTTTTTTCCTTAAGGAGGAGTGTAAAATATAAAATAGTGATCGTTTGTTTGACACATTTCTTGATCAGTGCATAATTCTAATTCACAGTGTTAATATCTTCATTGTTGTTCTAAAATGAGCGAAAAAGGTTAAAACGAGGGCTGCGTCTAAAACGTTTGACTGGCAGCGCAAATGTAACATTTATGCCCATTTTCGAAATGTACCGAATGGGGAATTTTAAGTGAATCTCATAATTCTATGATATATGTAGCATATTTGGGATTACCCTGATCAATAATGTAAACATTTTAATTCAGTTCTATTTAGCGCTTTTAAGCGTGATATGGAAAAGCTCCCTGAACATGAACCTGAGGCAGAAAATTCGTCAAAGCATTCTTTGCATAAATGGAATTTTTTTTTTGGAGGGGGGACTGGGAAATTATTCTTCATGGTTATTTATCCATATGCTACAGACTCTGTGTAAAGGGCTCAGTTTTTTAAATGGTGGCTTATTCCTTTAATTCTGATGAATCATATTTATTTATTATTATATTTTTTGCTGCGTGTCACTGCATATAGGAACGTACCACTTGTTGCGCTTGATTTTGCAGTCGACTTGTTGTGTCTGTGAAGGGACGATGCTACAGTCTAGAGGAATGGAGAGAACGCTCTGGCTCCTTCCTCCTCCTCCCCCCCCTCTCTCTTTCTCTCTCTCTCTCTCTGACAGATGGAAGGGACTAATAGCATAATTAAGTAGCCGCACCGGTGGTTCCTGTTTACCGCCTCGTTGCTAAGCACTGACATCAGCCAATCCGTCCTTCTCTCTCTAATCCCGTCCCCTCCCTCTCTCACTTATTCCCTCTCTCTCTCTCTCTCTCTACCTCCGTCTCTGTCTCCTCCTCTGTCTCTCTCCACTTATTCCAGTGGCTGGCGCTTAGGCAGCCTCAGTGCATTTTGTAGCGCTTTGAGCAGAGCTTTAAGGTAGACGGCATGCTTACAGCTTGCAGAACCACTCCGCTGGCACTCTCCATGTAGTTGCAACTGCTTACTCTCATCACACACACACACACACACACACACACGCACGCTTACACTCACTCGAGCGCACACACAGCATCTCATCAGGGCGTTTTATTTCCTTTCTTCAGGGGCGTACTTCACAGGTGGAGACCTGTAGAAGCTAGGTAGACAAGCAAGGTGGACCTTTTTGCAAACTTTCTTTTAGAAAAATTTCCTGACTTTCCGTCGAGTCGTTTGCCGAGCTCCACACCCGCCCCGCCTCCTGGGGGGCGTCGCCCGCACGGCCGCATGCATGACACAGCGCCGAGGCGAAAAGCCCACCATCAGCATCCAGGAGCACATGGCTATTGACGTGTGCCCGGGTCCCATCCAGCCCATCAAGCAGATCTCTGACTATTTCCCCCGCTACCCGCGGGGTTTCCCTCCCACAGCAGCCCCGGTCCTGAGGCGCACCGGCTCGCTGCGCTCTTCCTCCTCGTCCTCGTCCTCCCCGGCTGCCACCTCCTCAGCCACCGAACCAGGCCAAGAAAAGAATGACGACGATGACGACCTGGACCGGGCCTTCAGCGCCGCCTCCGCCTCTGCCTCCGCCTCCGCCCTGCCTCCGCCCAGCAGGAAGGACGAAGAGCCCGACATGGAGGGCTACGACTCGGACGACTCCAGTGAGTACCGATTGGCTGACCGTTTTTTTTATTTGTGCAGTCTTTCTGTCCTGTTCTCTCATTTCTAGTAGTAGGAGACTGGTATAATTTTAGATTGTAGAGATCCTCACTCATCTTCCATCGACTCCATCTGTTGATCCTTTCTTTAGCTGTCTCTCTCTCTCTCTCCCTCTCTCTCTCTCTCTCTCTCTCTCTCTCTCTCTCTATATATATATATATATATATATATATATATATATATATATATATATATATATATATTACATCAATATACATTTTGCTGCTTTTTCCTTGTTTTCTCTCTCTCAATCCCATCTTAATATTGATTTTTTGCTCTGATGGTTCTCATGTTCCTGTCAGTCTCTCTCTCTCTTTCTCTCTCTCTCTCTCTCTCCCTCCCTCTCTCTCTCTCTCCCTCTCTCCATCATTCCTTTCTCTTGTGCTGCTTTTGCGTCTACTCCGTCCACAAAGACAACTGTTGCAGCAGCATCCGTCTGCCTTTCCTTCTCACTCAGACACCCCCCCCCCACCCCATAATTCGCCAGCCATACCTTTCCGAACACACAGCGACCGTTCTTTTTTTCAATTAGCCCTGATGAGTCACACTCTCGCAAGCTCCACTTGAGCTTCTGCTTGTGTAGTAGAAAGTGCCTGCACTGGCCCGATGAAGCGGTGGGCGTGTGAGTTTTAGATACAGACGCTGTTTACATCAACACGGCGCTGCCGTACACGCTGCAGCACATAGAAGTGTTAGTTCTCACTATTGTGCGTCTGTTTGGGTCCGTGGCTCTGGACGTTGTAGAGTGCCAAATCTCAATGGTTGTTTTTTTGGGGGGTTTTTTTTCTTCACAATTACTCATTCCGTTGATCTGAGTTGAACAGGATGTCGATGAAAGGTGTTTCTGGTTATCAGATGCTCTGTTACACAACATTTCCGTATGGCCTTTCAGCACTAAGGCCTATTTCTGTCACAAATACAGTACTGTAGATGCTTTGTAGTGCACTTTTTAATCGGTATAAACAGAAGGCATTGTTATCCAACTGCAGCAAGACGAGCTGTGGTTTGGCTTTAATTTTTATCATTTCGACGACTCGATACTCAGTGCTCGCTGAACAGAACTGCTCTCACGTGCAGCAGTTTCTCCATGCTTGCGAATAACTTTGTGTGCACGCAATTCACGACATCTTACACCCAATTTCAATGACCATACTTGTCGATACAAGACCCTCTCTGTTTAATATACTGTTTAAACACCGCAACGTGTTTTATCCGTGTCTAACTTGTATTACGAAACAGTTTGTTTGCTTCAATTGCCACCATTAATCATGAAATACATCCAGATCGCTGTTCAACGCATACAGCACATAGTGTCACGTGGTATTGGACAATGTTATTGTTGCGTGTTATGCAGTACAATTAAATGAGCATGGTATTGGACCAATACCAATATTGGTATCGATGCATATCTCATTTTTATCACCACCTCTATTTATTATTATGTAGTGCTCAGTTCATAAAAATGCGACTGTAACCTGACTGAAGACATGCATGAGAAATGGCTCGAGTTTACAGCTGCAGGCAAAAACATGTATCCTGTTGATTACAGTAATAAATATGAATGGCTCTTACATGGCCAGTGCAGCTTGTGCGTCCACACTAAATCAAATCCCAAATCAGATTAGCCCCAGAAGCTGCCATCCTCAAACCGCATGCTGTCTTTCATTCAGTGTGTACGTTTGAGCATGCTCAGGGGAAAAGTGTGCGTGTGTGTATGTGTGTTTGTATGTGAGGTCATCGTCCTCTCTGCCTGTCTGTGAGAGAGCTCACCAACGCGACTGCTGTATGCCAGACTAGAGATCAGCAGCATTAGCTTTAATCACTGCCTTTATTAATCACACACTCACACATTAACACGAAAACACACTCCCTGCTCACCAGCACACACGTACCGATTCACTCTGATTCACAGTTCACCTATTAGCAGCCGAGCAGACGGCCAAATCCAGAGTGCGCTGTGGATATGCGAAATACAAATAAGCCCGTTACGCACATTTGCGGGGGCGCTTAACAGGCCCCCGAGGCCCACGTGGAGTTGAACAGAGCAGCTCCAAAACAGAACCACCGCTGAGAGATGTGGGTAATGCAGCAGATGGATTTTGGAGCGACTTCCTTCCAAACATTTGGCGCCCAGCAGCTCTTATGTCGACAAACCGTTTTACAGACCGCCGGAGATCATACTCTGATTGCACTACAGATTGTGATGCTATGTTTGATGTAAGACGGGGGGGGGGGATACGAGTCATGGTCTGTCAGATGCAGTGCAAATTAACGCGATTAATTAACCAGATGGAATAGTCGCTAGATGAAGCTCTAATTTGTCACCAGGGAATGCTCTGTATCGTTAAACTACAATGTTAATACACGATGGCGCAACAAATTAGCATTTGGGCTTTCTGCTTTGGGGTTGCTCGGGTGAGATGGAAAATACCAAAATGAAATATTTAAGAGTTTATATCTAACCTGCCGATCTTTACGCATTTTGCATAGGAGCTCTGCTACAACGGATTCCAAAATACGCCAAAAGATCCGTGGACAATTGACCATCACATTCATATGTGCTTGCTGAACATCCCATTCCAGATCTAGTCCCACCTTTGCCGTTATAATAACCTCCACTCCTCTGAGAAGGCTTTCCAACAGATTTTGGAGTGTGGCTATGGGGATTTGTGCTCATTCAGCCACAAGAGCATTAGTGAGGTCGGGCACTGATGTCAAGCAAGGAAGCATTCCAGTTCATCCCAAAGGTGTCCAGTGAGGTTGAGGTCAGGGCTCTGTGCAGGCCACTCAAGTTCTTCCAATCTTGTCTTCATGGGTCACTTTGTGCACAGGGGTATTGTCATGCTGGAACATGTTCAGGCCTCTTAGTTCCAGCGAAGGGAAATTGTACTGCTACAATATAGAAAGGCATTCTATACAACTGTGTGATTCTAACTTTGTGACAAGAGTTTGGGGAAGAACTTTTTGGGACAAACTTTTGGCCATGTAGTGTATATCTTGACTCGTGCTCATGGCACTTTCTGTCACGGTAACTGGAGAATCTTTTGAGTTCACCGAAAATGGTCAAAAACACTTTTTTGACCAACGGCGAAAGATTAAACAGTGAATTAATTCAAATGCTTTACAAATAACGTTATTGGTGGTGATAATTCGACAGAGATTAAAAACACTGTTTGTTTCCTTTGCTCTCCTGCACCAGTCATCGCTCTATCATCAGATCTTGAGTTCGAATCCTGAGGATGCCACACCAATCTATGGCCGGGAGCCAGCCAAGGGATCAAAATTGGCCGTGCTCTCAGGGTGGAAGTGATGGAATTACGATCGTGGGTGTCTGAGTTCATGTATGCGGAAGTGGACGGACAGCACTTTTCGTCCGAGTGTGTTACACTCCACTGTGAGCAGCATCGAAACTATGGCTACAACTATCGATTATTTTCATAATCGATTAATCGGATGGGGGGAACAAAATTTCGATACCATTTTTTCGTTTATTTAAAATAAAATCCACAAACTGAGTGTTACAAATATAGACTTCAGACTAAAACTTTACATTACCACAACTGTTTGTCCAGTTTATATGTTATATATACTGTATATATGCGCATTTTTTTATGGATGCACAAAAAAGCGCTGATAATTAAACTACAGTCCTAAATTAATAATAAAAGCTCACTTTCACTGCACCTTATGGTTTCTGTTACTCCCTGTTACTCCCTGTTACTCCGTGTTTACGTTGATCGTAGCGTTTTAATTACATGTTACAGATCTTACTTGCGCTACACTCTTTATCACTGCGTCTACATTGCAACGTGGCCTCGTTACAAATAGATCACTCCCGTTATAATAAACAACAGAGTTTACACTGTATCGTGCAAACACAGAATATAATGACAATGAACTTGAATTAAACTGCACCTTTTAAGCAATTTGCACCAATTTCCCCAACCCCTGCCCTTCTAGAATATATAGACTAGAGTTCATAGAACATAGTGTAAGTGTATAATACGTCATTTGGGACACGACTTTGGTCTGTACTCTCCGATGCGCGTCTTTGGAACAGATGTAACGCAATGAGTAAATGTATACTGACTGATTGATGATGAGATTTGTTGACAACGATTTTCATAATCGATTATTCTCGATTTTATCGATTAGTTGTTGCAGCTCTAATCGAAACCATGGCTTAAGAAAACTGGGATGTGGGTGTCATTGTGAAAAAGTTTGAATGTGTCTGGTCTGGTACCTTATGTTTGTTATTGCCGTAGACAGAATCATATACAGGTATTTAAGCTGAGTGATGCAATGCTCTACGCCAAAGGAACACTCGGGTAGTCCAGAGAGAAAACACACAGCTGTAGGGATTGCTCACATGAGAGGGGAATGATAACTTCCTCCCCTGTTGCACATACAAACTAAATGTGATTCAGTCTTGAGTTAAGATGGCTCGCTAGGCGGTTGTATTGATAAACACAACCCATTCTTCACTGTTTGTGAGATAATGCCTTCGGGAAATAAATCTCACATTCTCCCTATTTCATCTTCTTTCCATTTGCCCACTGTATTTTGTCACAGGGTGTAATACCACGTCTCTGTGCTGTACAATGGGGGGGGATTTATATTCGAAACATATTGTGATACAGTCTTGCTGTTGGGAGACTCACTTTAGAGTCTGACACCAGACAGAGGCTTAAAGGAGATTTTAGAAGATATGGTCCTGACTGAAAATGTTATATAAGTGGAATCAAGTCGCAAATTATTTTTCCGGGAGGACAAATGTGACAGCTTTAGAGGTTTAGCTGACCTGGCGCAAAATGATGTTCCAGAAATCCTCGTGTGGAGAGGATCGTCCGTTTCAGTGACATTTTGACTGCGAGCTCATATTTAAGTCCGGAAGTATTATTTGTAATCGTCTTTATCAGTCAATTGCTTGATGTTAAATAACATTTTAGCACGCAGACATTGGCTAACCAGGTTTTTAGCCAAAATATTTGCATGAAAAAAATAGGAACCAGTCCATACTGCAAATCGTTTGCTTAGCCTGATCAAATTTACAATTCGTCTGTGTCAACTCGGCGTGGGCTGATAGTGAGGCGGAATATGATGTTTAAGAACTGCTACATTTTAGCTGCGGAGAAAGATCACCAGGACGTGATTCATTGTCTTAACAGGAACAGGTTCCTCTCTAAAAACTACCCCCATGGTACGATCCTCACCACTGGCACTGCCATATTGGTGAAATAAGACGTGGAACCCCCTAAGTGTAGCCTTTTCTAACCTTTTTTTTGTCAACTTGGAATGTAATTGAACTGGAAAAGTGCAGCATCAACCCCCTGCATGCTCCAATCAAATTGTATCTGATCACAAGTTCACTAATTAAGAGCTTATCCTGTGCTACGGCGAGGGATGCATGTGATCTCCCTAAGCTCCCCGGGTCTTTCGGTACTCTACAACACACTTTCACAGCACGCAACATTTCCTGATCGTAGGATCATGGAAGCCATGGCTGCCCGCTAGCTTTAATCCTTATGGATGGATTAAAGCTCTCTATCAGCATAACGTATTTCCATCATATTAATCTCATAGAGATCTACGTTTGTTTGCATAAATATGTTTGCGGCAGAGATAATGTCAGTGGTGTCAGTGGCTGAGCCATTGCAGATACCTTATCTTCAGTATTATCTGCAGCATAGACACATTTCATCTAATGTCAAAGTGTTGGTTGTTAGTTTTATTCATAATTGCCCAGTGGATAAGTTTATTCAACAACAAGAAAAAGAATAGAACCCTAAACCTTGTGTACTTTTGCAAAGCAAAATTTTATTTGATGTAATGTTTAGAGCAGTGGTCACCAGCCCTCTTACTTGACATCTACCGTCCTGCAGGTTTCATCTCCAACCAAAATCTAACACGCCTGTTTTAGTTGACCAAGAGCTATGATTAGATGGTCAGGTGGACACGAGCTATGGAGCTATGGTTGGAGGTAAAGCCTTCAAGATGGTAGATCTCTAGGAACAGGGTTGGTGACCACTGGTTTAGACTTAATGAGCTTCACTGCAGTGCGATGGATGTGCAATGGACGCCCTTGTGATCAGGTTTACTACTAGGCAGATTAGAATCAGGAACATGCAGGTAAGTTGACGCTGTAAGTAACAGTTACATCATAGTTGAACATATCTTTGCATGCTGTGCAAGGACACAAATCCGTTGGCCAACATCATATACTCAATCATATACTCATATAACAATCATATACTCCAGGTGTTGCCAAACTTTTTGGCCCCAAATGGACATTATGAATTTTCTGTGACCCCAAGCCTTGAGCACCCGACATTTATTTTCTTTGACTACTGCAACATTTGATTATTGTATTATGTCACTGTATGTGTAAGACAAGCAACCCAAAACCAAAGGAATGTTTGCACTGACTTGCCAGTCTAATGGGAAGTGTTGTGTTGTTATAGGGAAATAATCCAGGCCAGGATGGTGTGATACGGCCCAATGTGAAGCATATAAGAAATATTTGTACAGGAACGTGCAAAAAATAGTAACGTACAAAATAGCAAAATATGCCGGTAATGCATTACAGAAGCAGCGGTAACGCGAACGGTGTTATTATTCACACACTCACTGCTTATCTTGTGTACATCCGGAGGATTTAAAAACGACATACACTAGATGACATGTCAGAGCCACTACTTCCCTGTCCATCAGGTTTCCAAGTCGAACTGTAAAACGTTTTGCAAATTTATGCACAGCGATGTGAAACACACTGGCGAGCTCTGTCTCTCATTAAAACGTCCCGCCATCGTCGTGACTGCTGTCATGAGCTGCATCTCAAAATCCAAAAACTCTAACCTTACATTGAGTTTTTTTACTAATCATTAATACATAAAATTCCGAAGACTGCAACGCAAAACAGACCTTTAGGTAGGGTCGAAGGCGACATGAGAGGGTTTTAAAATTTACACACTAACTGTAATAGAAAACCTGGTTAGTGTTAGTACTCAGTGACAGTGTTGTCTAGTAAATAAGTATGAGATTTAAGGCACAACGCTAGTTTGTTTAGCGGATGTACTGTACATTCCCCTCTATCCTCTATGACCCAGAATGAATACAAAGAAAAAATAATACAAGTGCTGTGTGACGCAGGAAGTTTTACTTTAAAGTCTGTCATAGTTATCACACAAATACATTGAACTCCGACTCAGACACGCCTCTCAAGCGGAGGGAGCTATTCAGGGGACATGCAGCCTTAGTCTGTATCAATACACGTAACTTGCTACTGCTACAATATCTCTCAATAAAATTAGGCCACACAAACCAAAGGTGTCCCCAGATACAATGAGAGGGGGGAGGATGAGGAGGGAGGGGTCTGGGATTTCCTGAAAGCAAGCCACAGCCGTCTGTGGAATCCTATTAAGCGTCTATCTGCAAGCTGTCAGCTGATAATGAAAGGAACAGACCACATTTTCTTTCCGTCATTGGCCCGGGGCCTTTGAAAAAGAAAAAAAAAACATGCTACGTATACTCGTGCCTTTCTGCATGGCTGAGGATACACCACGTACATCACCAAGCCAGGTCTTCCCTGGAAACAGACCACCAAACATTCATTGTCTGTCTCTCTTTCGCTTCGCCTTTCCTCTCTCCATTCTCTGCGAGCATGTCCACCATCTGTGGTAGCCATTCATGGAGTATGCTCTTATTATTGCTGTTCGCATGCCTTCTGTGACACATTTCTGTCTGTTTCTTGGCAGAACGATCCATTCAGCCGATGACGGACAGTGTGTAGGATTCACACCAGGCTCTTTACCAATGACGGCATGCGATTGTCATTTTCTCATCGCAGCTCATCCCTCTTTCTCAGGTTACGTCAGGCTACAGTGGATCTTTAATGCGTATCTTATTTATATTTCTCTAAGGGGAACAAAATCATTGTGTCTTCCTTTTAAAACCACTAAGCATTGCGCATTTCATATCGAATTTCCTTCCAAGCCATTTCAAGTTATTGTAAAATATAGTCACATCAACAGTAACACTCTTCATTGCCTTCTATCGTGAAATACGTACAATGCTTATGCAATGGCACTATTAACGTTTACCGCAGTCTCATGTGGAGACCCGGTGGCGCTGGTGAACTACTCACTACTCGAGTGGGTAACGAGTCAGATGAGAACTAGCATGCTGTAAACAAGCGTAATGAAAAAGGAAAAAAAACGGAAATGGGTTCAAAATATGAACATGCCCTTAAACATTAAGGCGTCATTAAGGCTGTGTAAACACGAGTGAATTATTTTAGATGTGTAAACACTTCATTTGAGCTCAAAGAGGAAGACAATTGCGTGCGGTTTATCCCAGTTGTAGTTATTAGATTGGAGGAAAATGTTTCTAATTTCTAAAACAAGAATATACCCGAGTCCAGAGCAATTTTGTACAATATAATATAATTCAGTCCATATAAGAGTTTTTTTTTGTGATTGTTGTGGCCAGAAATGCTCGATTTTGCTACGGCTTTTTCCAAAAATGTTGCGGAAAAACGATTTGAATTGGCGAGATTGCAATTGCACAAAATTGTTGTTTCACAGTGATGTCTCGTTTACCAACAAACCTTTTAGCTGTACTCGTGTTTGACACGTGAATCGGAGAGGTCTTTGGCTGAATGCCCGTTGTGATGACGTCACATGGTGCATATCTGGTCCAAATCTTCGGTATTCGGTATCGAATATTGCGGAGTCTGCTTGATTTTGCATTAATTTCTGCGATCATAAAATCGCACAATCCTGGAGGGATTCTTGATCTGACTGGGCAGAAGGGGTAACTTTAACTTTATTTTTGTATAACCGTACGGCTCGGACAGTAGTTCCGTCTGTTATATAAACGGTGATATTAACGCTAGATATTAACACTAACATTGTTCTAATACGTTATTGTTTCTATAGTAACAGTGGCTTGTACGGCAGACGCTCGACATAATATAAGACTAATAATTAATGGGTTTTAAAAACGTGCAAAGTAAAACGTATAAGCATTGATGTGGTGACGTGACGTCGTCAGATGTTTAACATTTCTGGGAGGAGTCTCGGGTGTCAGTGCTTTTTGTAACAGACACGGTGCTTGGTAAAGTTTCCCAGCATGGGAAAGTGTCGCGGACAGATGAGTTTACGCGTTTCTTTTTTTTGAGAGAGAAAGAGGGAGAAGGAGATGCTGGTGAGGGAACGATGCTATTCCGTAAGTGAGAACAGAAACGAAGCTGTCTCGCCGACCTGTCTCGCTCCACAACACTAAATATTAGCTATAATCCGTCATAACGATGTACGTGTCGTAATCCAGTGTAACCGTGCGGTCTGGCACGCCTTATTCCTTACTTATATTAACATATTAATGCACTTCTTATACATAATGCGTTATCGTTTCTATAGTAACTACTCATTCACAGGGACTTGTATGGCACACGCTCTATATAGTCTAAGCATTATAATAAACAGATTCTAAACCGTGTTGTTATTTAACTAAGAGGAACGTATAATTCTTGTAGTTTACAGTAAGGCGATGGAAGAAGTCTTCAGTGTCAAGGCTTTGTAACAGTCTTCCACCATGGGAACGTTTTCAAGCCGTTTCTGTAACATGACAAACTGTTTACTGTTTAATCTACGACCTTGTCTCACAGACTTATAAATGGATTATATAGATATGATATAAAGAGCCAGAACAGTTTGAGGATGCGCATGTTTAGAAACGATATTAAAACGTAAAACGTTACTTGAGGGCCGACATCCTCTCACGCACACTGTCTATCCTTGCCGCGACAGGATTAGGTTTGATTTTGCACCATAAGATGCACACCCAGAGAGAGCGGTAACATAAAACCTACATGTTAAGAGACAAGCCTGAGAGCTTTCAATTTTCAGCCAAGAAGCACACTCGCACCCTGTGAAGCCTTATAAGCATTCCGCCGGCACAGTTTTAAGACACTCACAGTACTTAAAGCGGACGTTCTGCTCCCCACATTCAATCCACGGATTAAGGTCATCCAAGAGAGGCTTTCGGTGCTCGTGCGTAGAGACGAAAGGGGTGGGCGGACGTGTGTGGGATCGCGCCGTGATTCTGTTTCTCGCCAGCTTCGTGTTTTGTATCTGAGAGCTGATGCGACACCTAAACACCGTGGGCTACAGCGGGACGGCTGCCAGCGGCCATATCGCCACCGTCTTCGTTAGCGCTGTGTCGCACTTTGTTTCGTGCGATCGCGTCCACGTTCGTTGTATCGCACAATAAAACACATTGAGCTTCAACTTTGACGCCAGTTTCAATTTTGCACTCCTTAATTTGTCACTTAGGCTAATTGTTTACACGTTCCACCTTCCCAAGAAAGCTTTCACAGCAGTACTTTTTCAGCTTTACAAAATTGCACTCATCTCTTCGTGATACATAATAATAATTATTTTTTTTTGCCCTATATTCAGAGCTCTTTATTCCTGGAACTGTCCCCAGCTGGGCTTTTACTGATCGCTGGATTCACTTGAGCTTCCCTTGCTAATCTGTTTTCTGCTTCAGTCAATCCCACTGGAGCTTTAGCCAGGCATGGGTCTATGATGGATCACACTCCACACACATACACACACACACACACACACACACACACACACACACACCTACCAAAAGATACACAGGACCAAGAATTAAGTGTGCACTTCCACTCAGAAATCAACCCCATTCACGTACTACACACACAAGGTAGACCTTTCTCAAGTGCATCAGATAGACAAAGGCTAACGTAGTAAAATGCTAATTTGGGTAACAGTGAATGAAGGCCATTTAACATGATGTGGTTTGCATAATGCTAACATGCCCCCACTAGGTTCAGTGCATTAGCAGCATTAGCAGTTTGTTCTGTTTAAAGGTTTAATATGACCCGCATATGTAGTCAGGTTTCTCTTTTACGTGACGACCCCAGGATTTAAGTCTTTCTGAGAGGTTACAGAGGACAAGAGGAATGGAGTATTATCAACATAATTTATTTTCCACTTCTCTAGAGTGTGTGCGATTTACCAGAGTAAAGGAATGCAAACTATTTCCCGAAGATTGAGAAACGAAAACCTGTTCACTCGAGTTATAATAGATGTTTAAGGGCAGTTGTTAGGGAAGGTGATAAACATTATTGCCAAATTGTTCAGTCAACGGTGTTTGTAAGTTGTTCTTATAGAGATGAGGATAATGTCTGGATGCCGCATCCATCCATCCATCCATTTTCTGTACCATTTATCCTACACAGGGTCACGGGGAGTCTGGAGCCTATCCTAGGGAACACTTGGGGACACCCTGGACCTGGTGCTAACCCATCACAGGGCACAATCACACACATTCACACACTACTGACAGTTTGGAAAAGCCAGTCAGCCTACAACGCGTGTCTTTGGACTGGGGGAGGAAACCGGAGTACCTGGAGGAAACCCCCGAAGCACGGGGAGAACATGCAAACTCCATGCACACAAGGCGGAGACAGGAATCGAACCCTCAACACCCCCCTCCTCCACCCATGCTTCTCTACTCCATCCTCT
Source organism: Cranoglanis bouderius (assembly GCA_023630585.1). Classification (NCBI taxonomy): domain Eukaryota; kingdom Metazoa; phylum Chordata; class Actinopteri; order Siluriformes; family Cranoglanididae; genus Cranoglanis; species Cranoglanis bouderius. The sequence continues at coordinate 19,600,869 of CM042540.1, forward strand.
TAGCTCGACTCTCCACACCTGCCCCCAGCGTCACTCCACAACTTATGTAACATACGCCCAATGTGATGGATTGAATGGATAAATATGAATACATTATTCAGAATGAACAGATAATGCGTTCTAAACAGATAAGCATACAAATACGAACAGGAGGTGAACTACTGTGCTGTTGAATGTTGATGTTCACAGGGTATCTAATTCGAGCAAGCAGGAGGTTTTTACTTTCATGCGGTCAGATATGAAGCTTGCGGGACAAAGAAAGACCACGTTCATTACCGTTCATTCATTCGTCCTTAGTGACTGCCTGGTCACGGTCGCTGTGGTTTAAATTAGGCTGCTAGTTTGTTTATGTTTTGAGAATAAGAATCAATTAAAGTTGTGAGAAAAGATCGTGGCCAGGTACAAATTACCAGACTCTCTAGTTGAGAGATGTAGCTGAGGTTGAGGAACTGTCAGAGCCACAATTCACATGCAATGCTGACATTTCTACATCTGGGTAGTTGTCAGTGTTTTCCCGTTTAGGCCACACCCACTTTTGGTTTATGCTGATATTTGGAGCACTGAACAGATCCAGATAGTGGCACTGCGTTACATGACTAGCATGTAGGTACAGAATATACAGTATAGTATGGCATATACAGTAATACAGACTTGAACATTTGAAACAATTCGGAAATTTGTTCCACGTCTTCAGTGCAATGTAATCCAAATCTGTCATCGGAAAAGGAAACATTTCAAACATCGAACTTGAAATATATTCAACTCCGAATCATTCGGTGAAAGAAGCAGCAGATCATTTTCTCAAAGTAACATCCTCGTTGAGATGAACTAAAACGGTACTCTAAATGCCGTAGCCGTAATCAAGTGTACTGTAAACACACTGCACACACACAATGGAGGAGGAATGCACGCAGAGCAACACCAGCCTGGATGTGTTTACCGGCATGCGGTTTTCTCAACGGAGCGTAATTATAGCTTAAGCATGGTGCCAGAAATTCACTTATTTGCATTTTCCGTCTTACAGCTTTTTTAGACCGTAAGCAGCTTCTCTGTGCGTGGGATCTCATTTATGGATAGTTTAAGGGTCACATTCATGGATTTAAAGAGCCCCTAGAGTATAGTCCATCTGGACTTTTATGTAGGCTACATTATACTTGTTAATACGACACTGGAGACTTTGCTGCGTCCCACCAGTGTTCGTTCATGTCATGTATCAGATACGGCATGCACTGCACTTTCAGTTCAGCTACATTTACGCTGTAAGCACATTGATTATTTGGCTTCAGGTCACTGAGGGTCCTTGAAGACGCTGTAATTCAAATTGGTGTCAAAGGTTAGGGAATTGCCCCGATACCACAGATTGCGACGTTATTTTAGGAACATGGTGTGTGTGTGGTTGGAAGGGATGTAATGATTGGCTGATTGCTACCTTTGCTTCACTGACTAATGGGACTGAGGTAGGTTATGGAAAGGTTTTACGGTGTTTCTACCAAGACTCCACAAAGACATGTTACTAGATTTTTGTCAAATTGTAATTTTTCAAATGATACGACATAATAATGCTAATTAAGTCTAAATCAAGCGTGAATGATTTAAACAGTTTAGCCCTAGCATTTACTATTTTGATCCCTTGTTACGGCAATACACCCGAAAACTTCTGCTTTTTCAGCTCTGAGAACAAACAAATAAAATAAAAAGCTAATTCACTGAAGGGGAAAGGACACAGGAAGTGAAAGTCCATTAAGTCAGAGTGTTGTGTTGGTGTTCCTGATACAATTTTCCTGTTAAAAGTGTTAAAAGAGGACAGTTGCAGTGAAACATGGTGGTGGAGACTCTTGAAGGCTTTTGAAACCTACTATAGCAGTGAATCTTTTTTAAAGTTCAAATGACCTCATTCACCTGATGCTAACTGGCTCCCACCAGCAGCTGTTCAGCAATGATATGAAACAAAGATTCAAACTGCACTCTCATAACCTCCCTCCTTATTACCCACATTTTCACAGAGACCTCCCTGACCTCTTCTGCGCGTGTTCACACCATCCGAATAGCAATATTGCTATTGGAATAGCTCTCCGTGTGAAGTCATTTTTTAGTTTTAATCTCTCTGGCTGCACTCTGGGAAGCTTCTCGGGCAGCTCGGCAACAAGTTTGCGAAGAGCAGGAAGGCTACCTTCTGTTATTTTTCCCCTTATTATTCACTAACAGAAAAGCTCAGTGTTCGAGTTGCAGCAGTGCTAGTCAGGCTGACAGTGCTAAACATTTTTAGTGATATTCAAACATTTTGGATTATATGCAGGACAAGCAGTAAGAGTCCACATGAATCCGAGTCGCACAAAGAGGCTGATGAAAGGGTGGTCAAACTGCGAAAACATTCCCAGGCTCTATGGAAATACACACCAAATATTTATTCTATAAATAAATCACAGAAATTCAGTTTCAACATAGTGAGAGCATTCATCTCATCTAATCTAAACTAATACGAGTCATTTATTGTTGTTCAGGCAGCTCGTAAGCAGGTGCAGTTCCACTTAGCGTCCCACACAGAGCTTTTATTCTCTATGAGTCATGGAGCCACAAGTGTTGCAGGGAAACCACATTTGTAATATCGCAGTCACTCAATTAGTGTGGACACTCAACTAATATTTAATGGACCATTCACCACTTTTCTGTCACTGTGACTCACCAGTCCTCACTTGGTTGTACAAGGGCCAGGTCAGAGCAGCGCTATGTGTTTGGTTAGGACTGATATGTCTGTTTGTGCCTTCTCTTATTCACCAGTTAATGATTTATTCTTGAGGACATGCCCCCTCACACAAGTCAAACATCTGCTTTAGGAGTGGAACGCAATGACACTATGCATTTCTATATTCATATTTAAACCCAAAGTGGACATGGCCTCCTTCTGACAGTCCCTCCACCTCAGCTACATCACTCCAGTCCATAATTTGTCTCAACTCGTGGTTTATAAAAACAGATTTAGTTGGTTCTATTTTCCAAAATTTAAACAAACTAGTAGCCTAATTGAATGTGACCCTGTTACATTGAAATAAAAGGCAACAATTGAAATGAATCAAAGCCACAATCATAAACTGATTACTATCAGTTATAATTGATTATGAATGATCATTATCAAAAAAAAAAGGACAAACAACAGTCATCAGCATTCAACAATGAAATGGTAGACTTGCCCCAGATCCTGGTCACATATCGATTGGAGGCTACAGTACTAAATCGAATCGAAATCATAAATCATAGCAGATTTAGTGACATCATCAAAAATAGAATTGTTGCCTTGAGAATAGAAATCATTTCATAATGTATCGTATCATAGCAGATTCAGCAGTATTGTCAAATATCGAATCAGAAACGAGTCATACTGTAGAAGATTCAGTGGTATCGTCAAATGTAGACTCATTGCTTTCTGAATCGAAATGGTATCGATTTGTAGCAGATTCAGTAGTGTTGTCAAATATCGACCCATTGCCTAAAGATTAAAAATTGTATCTTATCGTAGCAGATTCAGTGGTATCTTTGACTTAAGAATATAATTCGCATCGTAGCAGATTCAACAGTCAAATATTGAATCATTGCCTCGTGAATTGATATTTTATTGTATTGAATTGTAGCGGATTCAGTGTCAAATAATGAATCATTGACTCATGAACATAAATAGTGTTGAATCGTAGCAGATTCAGTGGTATTGTGAAATTTCAAATTGTTGCCTTAAGAATTGAAATCGCATCGAATAATGTGGAAGCCAGAGTTACTACGGAAGAATGAATGACTTTTTCGCTGCACCCTGTGGGATCCCATTCCTGATGCACATCTCTAGTCTCAACCTTGTTTTTAAACAAAACAACAAATAGTCATATATGTATTTATATCTGTTTAGAGCACATTATCTGTTTGTTCTGAATAAAGTATTTGGTTACATCCCTAATCTATTTTTGTTTCTGTGTGAGTTGCAGTGAGCCAAACAACATTGATTATATCAGCAATAAAGGAAGGCAAACTGTTAGAATGACGCTTTTAATAATTCTGCCCCTGCCCTTTAATAAACTTTTAATTAGCTGCTTCGTCCAAAACAAAAAATAATCACGTGTTAAACAAAAGTGTCTCCTTATAAGTCTTTAACACTAATTAGCCCTAATGATATAAATGTCTTCTTCAGATGAAGACAGAGACCCAGTACTGTGCTTGTTGGGTTTTTTTGTTTTGTTTTGTTTTGTTTTTTGGATGAAATGGTTCGGCTGAGGCTGACAGTATGTGCCTGTTCTCCATCTCTCTGCAAAGGAGAGATAAACCTACCACACTCCCTTCCTTCTCTCCATCCTCACTACATCATTTCAACTTTTATACTGATCTCAGACCATTATCCCTCCCATGCATACCTCTCATCATATCCATTAGAAGAGAATCCTGCGAAGCTGGTCTCGGATCAGTGCGCCGCCTCCTCAATTTCCCCAACCACAGCACAAATGTCATCCATTCATCAAGTAGTGCAGCACAAAATCCCATGGCGCATTCATCCACCTTCAGTGTCTGGAATGTGTGATGAGGCAGCATCTGCAGATGTGTGAACACAATGGGAACCGCTGGGTTGTCTTTCATATATATACCAAACATCCACCAAACATGTTCCTGTGTCAGTAGTTGAATAGAGATGATAACATACAGTATCTCACAAAAGTGAGTACATGGGACAACACTGAAGAAATGACACTTTGCTACAATGTAAAGTAGTGAGTGTACGGCTTGTATAACAGTGTAAATTTGCTGTCCCCTCAAAATAACTCAACACACAGCCATTAATGTCTAAACCACTGGCAACAAAAGTGAGTACACCAGTGAAAATATCCAAATTGGGCCCAAAGTGTCAATATTTTATGTGGCCACCATTATTTTCCAGCACTGCCTTAACTCTGTTGGGCATGGAGTTCACCAGAGCTTCACAGGTTGCCACTGGAGTCCTCTTCCACTCCTCCATGACGACATCACAGAGCTGGTGGATGTTAGAGACCTTGCGGTCCTCCACCTTCCGTTTGAGGATGCCCCACAGATGCTCAATAGGGTTTAGGTCTGGAGACATGCTTGGCCAGTCCATCACCTTTACCCTCAGCTTCTTTAGCAAGGCAGTGGTCGTCTTGGAGGTGTGTTTGGTGTCGTTATCATGTTGGAATACTGCCCTGCGGCCCAGTTTCCGAAGGGAGGGGCTCATGCTCTGCTTCAGTATGTCACAGTACATGTTGGCATTCATGGTTCCCTCAATGAACTGTAGCTCCCCAGTGCCGGCAGCACTCATGCAGCCCCAGACCATGACACTCCCACCACCATGCTTGACTGTAGGCAAGACACACTTGTGTTTGTACTCCTCACCTGGTTGCCGCCACACACGCTTGACACCATCTGAACCAAATAAGTTTATCTTGGTCTTATCAGACCACAGGACATGGTTCCAGTAATTCATGTCCTTAGTCTGCTTGTCTTCAGCAAACTGTTTGTGGGCTTTCTTGTGCATCATCTTTAGAAGAAGCTTCCTTCTGGGACAACAGCCATGCAGACCAATTTGATGCAGTGTGCGGCGCATGGTCTGAGCACTGACAGACTGACCCCCCCACCCCTTCAACCTCAGCAGCAATGCTGGCAGCACTCATACATCTATTCTGCAAAGCCAACCTCTGGATATGATGCTGAGCACGTGCACTCAACTTCTATGGTCGACCATGGCGAGGCCTGTTCTGAGTGGAACCTGTCCTGTTAAACCGCTGTATAGTCTTGGCCACCGTGCTGCAGCTCAGTTTCAGGTTGTTGGCAATATTCTTATAGCCTAGGCCAGCTTTATGTAGAGTAACAATTCTTCTTCCTCAGAGAGTTCTTTGCCATGAGGTGCCATGTTGAACTTCCAGTGACCAGTATGAGAGAGTGTGAGAGCGATAACACCAAACTTAACACACCTGCTCCCCATTCACACCTGAGACCTTGTAACACTAACGAGTCACATGACGCCGGGGAGGGAAAATGGCTAATTGGGCCCAATTTGGACATTTTCACTTAGGGGTGTACTCACTTTTGTTGCCAGCAGTTTAGACATTAATGGCTGTGTGTTGAGTTATTTTGAGGGGACAGCAAAGTATATACACTGTTATACAAGCTGTACACTCACTACTTTACATTGTAGCAAAGTGTCATTTCGTCAGTGTTGTCCCATGAAAAGATATAATAAAATATTTACAAAATAATAAAAATGTGAGGGGTGTACTCACTTTTGTGAGATACTGTATATATGTATATACATTTGATTGAACCCACCCATTTTTCAAGTGATCAAGAATGTTGAAACATGTGACTAATAGGTGTTTCTTGCTGCCCAGATGTGCCCTCCTAGATTGATTGTTTAAAGGATTAATAGTTCTGAATGTCTAGTCTTGGCTTGAGCCCTGGGTTTTGCCTGTGAAAACTGCATTTGTTGTTAAAAAGGATAAACCAACATGAAGACCAGAGAGCTGTCTATGGGAGAAAACCAAGCTATTTCGAAGCTGAGAAAAGAGTGAAAATCGATCAGAGCCATTGCACAAGCATCGGGCATAGCCAGTACAACAATTTGGAATGTCCTGAAAAAGGAAGAAACCACTGCTGTATTAACAGCCAGTCATCGAACAGGTTGGCCAAGGAAACAACAGCATTTGATGAAAAACACTGTGGGCGCTATGAAGAAAAACCTAAATGCAACAGCCAGTGACGTCACCAACAAACGAAATACAGACATGAGCCACAAAAGTTCTGGAACCAAGATTAACCTCTACCAAAGTGATGAAAAGGACAAAGTGTGGAGAAAGAATGGATCTGCTCATGATCCGGAACATACGAGTTCATCAGTCAAGCATGGTGGAGGTAGTGTCATGGATTGGGCTTGCATGGTTACTTCTGTAATGGGCTTACTAATCTTTATTGATAATGTAACCCATGATGGTAGCAGCAGAATGAATTCAGAGAAGTGCATCCAATCTAATTGGAACTTCATCATGCAGCAAGACAATAACCCAAGACACACTGCCAACACAACAAATGACTTCATCAGGGGTATAAAAGTGGAAGGTTTTAGACTGGCCAAGTCAATCAACAGACCTTAACCCAACTGAGCATGCATTTCACCTGCTGAAGAGGACACTGAAAGGAGAAACCCCCCAAAACAAACATCAAGAGAAAGAGCGTGAGCTTTATTAAAAGTTGTTATCTTTTAATAGCTTCTTATTATCATAGAGCATGGGAATTAAAATTGTAAGTAGCACTGATTTCCAGCCTGTTCTGGATTAAGGAGTCGCTTCAAACTTCAAAGCTCTTCATATAGCTTAAAACTTATAGTGCTTGCGAGACAAGAAATGTATTTTTATTGCTCATACTACTACTGCTTCTTCTTCCTATTATTATTATTATTATTATTATTATTATTATTACTACAACAACTACTCTCGTAACACTTTTAGATAATTAATTCAGCTCGACCTGATTGATTCCAAATTTTGAGACTCCAAATTTTTAATCAAACATATTTATTTGTATAAATATTTATGTTTAAATGGGCTTCACTGCTTAAATAAGTAAGTAAGTACAATCCATTGCATCGTTCTCCAGAAAGAGGACTGGAAAAAATATTGAAGCTCTCATACAAATGTCCCCTTTCTTACCTCTTTGAATTTTTAATCCATTTAGCATGCTGAAAGAGTGTGAGGTTTGAGGGGTTGATGCATCTTTTCTTTGCGAGGGAGGTTAATAAAAGATCTTGTTTGTTGTCAGTTCTTCATGTGTTCTTCACTTCTTCACTTTCTGATTTTAAACCGTTGTCTTAAATATCATGACTTTCACAATTGGTCCATTTCATGGCAAAAAGAACAAAGACTTAATGGGGAGAATGACTTATCAAAGTCTGGCCAAACAGCAGGAAACAAAAGCTTTTTCCATCTCAAAACCTAAAGAATATTATAGTTTTAAAAACATATTTGGGGGTGGGGGAAATGACATTGGCCTTTTGGTGAGTGATTCTTTTAATGCTACATCCATCACTTCACTGGGCACCTGTAGAGCAAAATAACCTTGACTCATAAAAAAGCAAGTACTCTGTCAAATTGCTGCTGAATATAGCAGGGATATTTTCAGAGTCGTGGCTCTGTGGACTGAAACTGGACTGGGGAATTTCTATAGAGATGTATGCATGTGTGTGGGGAAAAAAAGGGAGCAAAAGAGAGTGATGGGTGGGGGGGATTGGGGGGGTGTTGGGATTGGCCCACCATAATGACGAAATATAATAGCTCCAGGTGAACTTGGGTGGGGGGGGGAGGATGTTTTCATTTCCTCTAAAACACTCTTATATCCAAACATCAAAGAGATGCAATCTTAAAATAGTGACCAACCCTTATCAGAATCTTTATACGCAGCCATCTACTTGCTAATAAATGCAAACGAGCACAATGTCAATAGATGAAAAATCAGCACGGCTTTTTGCAGTGATTCCAATTTCCAGTGAGCTGTTTGCAATTATTTCCACCCAGCACCTATTGCCCTCGCCAGTTTGCTTTTAACGTAGCAGCAGGGACGCAGAACCGCAATTTCCCTTTTTACCATGTTTCCAGGTGTCTCTTATCTGTTCTTCCTTCATGTTCCTATGATGCTCGTCATCCTTACCAGTGTATTCACTCCGCCCCACTGATTATCCCCATGGCTTGAGTCTTGCTTGCATCGATTGATGGCACCAGAACGCTGTCGGATTACGTTGACTCTCTTTGAGCGCATCACGGAGAGGCACACAAATCATTTCAGCCCTGAGCCCTGTTCCTCTTCACACACCTCCAGCTGCGATGGCTGGGATTTTACTTTACTGTCATGCTGACTGCCTTCACAGAGCCACAGCTGCTGCATGGAGCAAGAACCTTGGGCAACATACTACATGTAGCCCTCTGACTGAAAAGCTGTAGGTCTTTATTTCTCTCCTTCACAAATCATCAGGTTATCACGACAAACAAACATCGTCATAAGAGCTGCTCTTAAGAAGACTGTGGACTATACCAGAATATTGGTGCCAACAGGATGATGAAACCATTGTGAGCTTTTTTGGGGTTTGCTGGAAGCAAAGTTTCCGAAATCTCTCCAGTTCTCCATGAAACTGGTGGGTTTAATTACCGCATAATTTATGTGTATTCGCATGGACAATTCATAAATTGCATAAATTTAGCTAACCCACCAGGCAAGAGAAAGCCCTGCCCAGTCCCATGTTTTAACGTCTTCATTCACAACTCCATACATTTTAATCATCATTTCCTTTGAGTGACCAACGTTTTTTTTTTTTTTAAATAGTTATTTGACAGATATAACCCGATGTTCCTTTGATTTGCTTGCCATTCTGTTCTTGTGCACACTGTTGTGCAATCATGGGGAAGCATGCTCACTGCCCCATTTAACTCCATAGAGTAATTATTGGGCAAAAATAGGAACAAGTCCTAATAGAGGCCCATTGGGGATGGCATGATGCCATCCCCAATGGGCCTCTATTAGGAACAAGTCTTAATAGAGGCCCATTGGGGATGGCATCATGCTGCCCCATGCTCAGGGGAGGAGCAGCTGACAGACCTTGGTTCCCATGCAAAGGCCGAGATAAAGAAGAAAATGATCTCCTGCCACTCCAAAGTCTACGGTCATAAGCCACTGCTGAACCTACTTGTCCAGTGGGCAACTTTGAATAAAAAAAAAAAAAAAAAACTAATATTCTGGATGCAAAGTCTGCTGGTTCCAGGCACAAGCAACCCGATCCATTTGGCAGCTTTTATCTAAAGAAACCCAGTTAAGAAAGGGTACATTCCAAAATGCAGATGAATATTTGAAGGTTAAAAGCCTTCACCCAAAGGCTCATCACTGGCTCACGGGCAGCTCTTGGATTTGAACTTTAAACACTTTGAAGCTCAGTTCAGAATCTCAAACCATCATCTCTCTGTTAAGACCAATAGATGCTGGCGCTCGGAGGCTTACCTACGAACGTTAATTATAATTATGTGCCATTCTGCCTATACTTCTATATGTTCCTGTGTAGACGGATATAATTATGAGAGAAATAATGGCACCTCTTTAGAGTTAATGACACCTGCTGCACATTCTCAAAAGCTGTACCATCAATATGAAAATCATTACAGGCTCTGTGCTGCCCTCAGTCTCTAAACGTGTTGAACAGGGAAGGAGACTAATGGAGGCTGGCGTAGTGTGACCGGTCTGAACTGCACAGGACCACAAATGGAGCGCTCTCTCTCTCTCTCTCTCTCTCTCTCTCTCTCCTTCACTCTTTCTCTCTCTCTCTCTCCTTTTCTTTCTTTGCTGCACCTTTATCTTTACTCTCAATCTAATCGCTCTATATATGTTTTCCTTTTCCCTCCTTCTGCCTTATTTTCTGTTCACATTCTCAGTAGACTGTGACTCATTTGTCTGTTCCCTTGGGCAACGTTTTTACTTTCAGGCTCACGGCTCTTTTCACCTTTATATATAAAGCAAGGCCACGTAATTAATTTTCACTTCACGCACCATATCTGCCCAGAACACTTGCCACAGACTTATAAGTGCAGCTCCTGTTTAGAGTGCATTCAGACTGCAGCAGTAATTCCCTGGACTTATTACCTGGAATTATTATTCTGCATTTTTAAGTCTTCCCTTCCTGTCGCTGTAGCCGGGTATCCACATGATTATTAGATTTTGCACGTAAGAGAATCTGAACGGAATCAACAGGAAGTCAAAAACATACACCCAAATATCAGCCGTGCAGCTTCCCTTTTGGTGCAACTGAAAAGCGTTCAGACTATAGTCTAGAGATTGTGACTTTGAATCCCAAGGATGCCATAGCCATTCGTGGCCAGCCATGGCATACGCTGTCTGCCTTGTCAATCACAGTGACATTAGCCAATCGTGAGCTCATGTATGCGGAAGAGGGCAGATAGTGCATTCTTCTGGTTGGTAGTTGGGAGGGCTGGCTGGTGGATGGGAATTGGCAAATGACCAAATTAGGGAAAAAGCTGTGTGAGAACCTCAGCTTTGTAATAGGTAATAACAGGTTATTAATAAAAAAAATTTTTAAAAACAAACTTAACCTTAAGCTGTCCTACCCCCGGCTGGCCAACCGGCCAAGATAATATCAACAGTCCTCAAGGACACAATGAAAAGTTTTGACATGAAGCTTTGGTTGTTTGGTCTCCATTCTCATTTATTTCCATCCATCCATCCATCTTCTGTACCACTTATCCTACACAGGGTTGTGAGAAGCCTGGAGCCTATCCCAGGGAACTCGGTGTACAAGGCGGGGTCATTTATTTCCAAATAGTTACACTGCGAACCACTTGGATGATAACATCTATTAAAAATCCAAGCACACACTATAAATCTGGAATGAAACGTGGAGAATTCTCATTCCTCCCTTTTCATCAAGGTTTGCTCCATCAGCCTTCAGCACCCGTTCACCCTCCAGCCTATAGAAACCCTGTTGTAACATTACAGCTCTGTGCCTCTCACGAGGTGTCTCAGTTTCCTCAATGACCTCAGTGTTTCTCTAATGAGGGTCTTAGTACAGTCTAGGAGGAGTATCCCACACACATACACACACTAACACACACTGAAGGTCACGGCTAACATGCTCTCAAGATGCTCAATTAAGGCACACGATCCTCTGATTCACAGTATCTACTACCAACCGGTCTCTCGAGCTAATGGCCGCACATTAGCCAGCCCAAATCACTGCTCACTTTCATCCGCTCTAGATCAATTAGGTGTCGTGTTGGGATCTGAGGAATTTTCACTACGGTTTCTCCGTGTAGAGGCAGTGTATTGCTGCAGATTGAACGGAAATCATTAACGGAGAGTCAGAAATGTGTTTTCATCCACAGCCCACCGAATGTCGCGTTTTTGAAGGAAGCTCCATTCAAACTGCCTTCAGCTGAAGAATGAAACTCATTTCTTCAGCCTGCTAGAAGTGTAGGAGGAAAGGCCATGTTCAACAGATTCTTTGATGGAAATGAGGCTGAACAGAAAGTTATTCACAAGCTTTTAATAGTTCTTTTTAATGAGCGACTTTTAGGCTTTAAGTAGATGAAGTGTTAAATCTGTTAATAGGATTTTAATTCCTTATGGCAGACACAGTACAAATACAGAGAGGTGACAATTTAAAGGGAAATCCAACATAACGTGTCTTAGCAAGGTGTTGCGCCACCAAATCAGGAAATGTACCAGAGCAATATCGAAGGCTTTGAAATTAACATTTCTAGAAAAAAGAATGGTTGAGATCTGGTCACTACGAAGGCCATAGCATAATTCATAACATATGATTTCGATCGTCCTCTTTAAAGCTTTCAGTGAGGCCTCTTGCCCTGTAGTTGGGGGGCAGGATCGTCTTTGAACAGACCACTCTCATCAGGATAGAAATGGTTCATCATAAGCAGTATGTGTTTTTCAGTGACCGACGATGATACCATAGATACCCGCGATACCACAGAAGAATTTATCTGAAAATATCAGACACTTTTGAACATTTTTGCTGCACTTTCGTCATGACATCCGTCATGAACCAGCAACACTTGTGAAGAGCTCATGCACATGTGCAGTAACAAAAACACATTTAAATTTAGTTCAGTTTCAGTTCAATTTAGTTTTTACATGGGCTAATTTTTTTTTTTGTCTTCAGGATTAGCTCTGAAAATTATGAGATTAGTTATGAAAATGGTAAACATTGCTAGATTTTGTGTCCTGCAAAACTTGGCTTGAGCCGATGCAGTTGAACAGTAAGGTGGGACTGTTTCAATACATTTCTCCACATTGTTTTTCTTGCACTCAAAATTCCTGCAGATTAGATTATTCATTCCTCAAAACATGCATCCATCTGCCTATTTATGCATGTATTCATTTATGCAGTTATTCATTTATTTATGTATTGCTTTTTCACATTCTTACTGCCAAATCCAAACTCCACTCTGACCTCTTATGACTGACATTTTCATTTGTGTTTCAAATCTGCCATCCACACAATAGCACATGCACTCTCTCTCTCTCTCTCTCTCTCTCTCTCTCTCTCTCTCTTTCTCTCTCTCTTTCCCTCTCTCGCTCTCTCTACCCCATCCGCTGTGAGCACATCCTGTTTTGCGTTAAGGCCGTCTAGAGGTTACACTTACAAGGACCATCAAAGCAGCAACCAGTGTTAATTAAGTTTTTATGCAGTGTAATTGAACCATGATGAACATGCAGCTGTCAGAAAACAGCGGGTTTTTGAAATTCTCAGGTTAACAAAATGTTTATACTTTGCTCCTATTGAGATTTAAAGGCTCTATACAGCAGCTAAAATTCGCTATACTTTTTTGTTCAAAGAAAACATGGCGTGATAAGAACCATTAACACCGCACAGTTGGGAAAGCTTTTAATAACTTTAGACGTATTAAAATTAAGCCCGGTAACCCTTGTATATTTCATAATCAGCCAATTTCTGCTTCTCTCACCCCTGCTGAGGCTAATTCATTTATCATATTTCTCAGAATTCTGTCAGAAAACACAGCTGAATACTTTAATACAGCAGGGTTCACGCGCTGCCTGAATAGCAAATGCATAAGAACAAAGAACTAGCATGTGAGCCGGCTGCTTGACCAAGGGCTATGTTTATTGCTTTGAAAATGGCTATGTAAGCTACAAAACTGAAATCCGTGCCTGGTAGATGAGCTTTTAAATTACAACAACTCCTCATGTCCAACTAAATTGCCAAAAGGGCTGCACTTCTCACTGTTGATATTAAGCTCATTGACTTCAGAATATTAAATGAGTCAGCAGAAATGATCTTATTTTCATTCTGCAGATGATTTATTTTCTTCTTTATTTATTTATTTATTTATTTATTTATTTGTTTTTATTTTGCTTGCAGCTGGTTGGAGTCTGTTTAGATGAAGTTTTCCTATAGTGTGAAAACTACGAATCAGACTTTCAAAGTGCTAGAGAATCAGACAGTGTTTGAAACCTTTGATGGCCGATCAAACGAATCGAATACAGGTCTGGTTTCATCCTTAAGGTGGGATGAGAGAGTAATATCATCCCTCCCACCTCTTGACTCCCGGCCATGGATGGCGAATTGCTTTTCTGTTGCACCACTCAGGACCTATAAGATTTTCATCTGAACTTTCCACGCATTTTTATTAATAACTTTGATAATAGTGGGTTGTGATTTCCAGCACTATAACAAAAGCCTGGCTCTGCTTCACAGCACCCTGGCGGTCCCCGGACTCCACTTTGAGAACCGTGACTCTATACAGCTCTATATAGTAGAGTACAGTATGGTTAAGGTCAGGCTTTAAGCACAAGAATCTGATTCTGCATCTATGTAGGAGGAAAAGCCGCAGGTGTTTCTCAGTGAGGAGATCACAGCATGGCCATGTTTTTTCGAAGAACCCGAACTCCATATGATCACTGTAGGCCTCCCACTAGGCTACATTCTTCACCAGCTCTCATTCCGACCCCAACGCAGCAGGGGGCAGTTGAAAGGCCATGCAGCTACAACTTGTGCCATGAGCCAGATTAAGACTATTGACCATCGTGTTTTGAACACTTTCTCAATGGCCAAGGTGGGCACACTTTGTGAATGCAGAATGTTGCCTCGAAGGTCATTTGGAGAAAAAGAAAGAAAGGCATACTTTTTTTTTTTTTACTTTTTGCTGGGTTTCTCTGCACTTGGAATGGAAATATGATCATATTGAGCTGAGCTATGGTTATCAATTCCTGCTGTCCATCAAAAAATGTGCTAGATTCCTCAGGCTAAAGCACTGAAGCATGAACACCATTTCTGCTCTGATTTCTACCAGCTGTACTGTTATAGCTCGTACATCCAACACGGATCAAAAACGTAAAATCTATGCTTGCCCACAAAGCTGTATCAAAGGGTGTAAAGCATTGCAGCATGGGTAACGTTTATTATTTCTTCTCTCTTCACAGCCACTCTTGGCACTCTGGACTTCAGCCTTTTGTATGATCAAGAGAACAACGCCCTGCACTGCACCATCAATAAAGCGAAGGTAAGCAATGCTGTTAACACCCGGGCTGGTATTATGAAATAATCTGGTACTATGGAGTATCAAGTATATTAGGCTGTTAACTGTCAAATAAATTCCACAGAACCCACTCCCTCTTCAATATGAATACATTTCATTATCTTTATGTATATTTTTCACATATTTTTTGGAGCCATAGAGCTTTCTTATCCTGAACTTTCCAGCAACAACACAATAGTTGACTTTGGTGCTTGGACCCCTAAATATAATAACTGAAGAGAACATTTTAAAAAAATGTTTTTTTGTTTTTTTTTTTGCTGATATTCTATTTTGAACAGTTTTTATGTGTCTTGTTGCCTTTAATGGCATCTGGTGGTATACTTCTTTTGTAATTATGAACAAATGTGGTAAGTTTCAGTTTTACTCCTGCAGGAATCACAGATATCCAGAACAATTTGCACATGCAAAAACCTCATTTAAATTTTGTTTTCTCCGTACACGATTATTCATTGTATTATTCATCACCTGCAAAACACCCACTAACTAACTACTTGTTCTTGTTCTTGTTCTTACTTGGGATGATAAAAATAAATAAATGATTTCTGGTGGAAGCTGTGCAACACAAACCTCACTGTAGGTTTCAGGGTACAGTGGTTCAAGTGGGTTATTTTGTTGTTTTGTTTTGAGAAATTGGTCTCTGTTTGCATACTCTGTTCCCATAGAGTACTCTGTTACCATGGTTATCTAGCAAGAGACCATGTGACCATTCGTTTTCGATGTAGCGACGCGACACAGATCTGCGATTTCAGCGCATCGCTTGAATTGGGAGTTTGTCGATTCCATGCAAAGCGGCAAATCCACATGATTGGCTTGAGCGATTCCTCGGACCAGTCCTTTGAAATCCTTTGGTGTGGTCCTACATTCTTTCAGTTCCCCACTCACAACTTTGATGCACAAACAAAAACTTGCAACCATGGTTTCGTTGTATCCTGCCATATACAAACGCGCATTAATGTGTATAGAGGCATTATAAAGAAAAATAAAGCTTCGAAGGAAGTAGCAGATATCATTGGTGCCTCTGGCGAGTGTATGTGGAGAGTTGCTAATCTGCCAACGAAGTCTAGCATTCGGAGTGGAGACCCCACTGTTTTTTCACGGTGCTAACAGCATTTCAAACCCTTTGTACTACCCAGAAACACCATCAGCTTCTGCTTGTGTCCAATAGAGTATTGCACGTCCTTTTAAGATGGCTGACAGTTTGCTCTTGAGACTCAGGGTATTTCCCCTGAAAGGTAACAATGCTGACAAGATCTCTCTTTCTCTATCTCTCTCTCACTCTCACTCTGTCTCTGTCTCTTACTCGCTCTCTTTCTATTTGTGGGCTGAACTGGTATTTATTTCTGTTTACGTGGGGGGTGTTTGTGATAATTAATATAAAGTGTTTCTATCTCATCAGTACTAGAGTGTAGGGATTTGCCCAAAACATGACCCCATTCTTGCCTTCATCTCTGTGTAATACCTCTGCATATTCAATTACTCTCTAAATAGACATTGCATAATCACAGCTGCTCTGAGGAAATATTGGGCTTATTCAGGACACCTAATCTTAACTGGCAAATAATTCTAATGTCTCTGTTAGATGACACCTATACGACCAGAGTGATCTGGTGTTGTTTATCGTGGTTGCTTCCCCTCTGTGACCGAGTTCATTGTCTTTGCACCGGGACACGCACTACCATGGGACAGATGCTCTAGATCTCTAGATACAATATAACCAGAGACACAAGCGAAAAATCAAACAAGAAGACTATATACCTAAATTTAATACTCTCCATCCCTGTCAGTTATTCACTGGATTTTGTTTGAATCAGAATCCGAATAGAATTAATTAGTGGCTAGTTTGATTTTGCGTTATTGTTTTTTGTTGTTGTTTTATATACTAAAATATGTCTATTCTGCAAAGCCAACCTCTGGATATAATGCTGAGCACGTGTACTCAGCTTCTTTGGTCGACCATGGCGAGGCCTGTTCTGAGTGGAACCTGTCCTGTTAAACTGCTGTATGGTCTTGGCCACTGTGCTGCAGCTCAGTTTCAGGGTGTTGGCAGTCTTCTTATAGCCTAGGCCATCTTTATGTAGAGCAACAATTCTTTTTTTCAGACCCTCAGAGAGTTCTTTGCCATGAGGTGCCATGTTGAACTTCCAGTGACCAGTATGAGAGAGTGTGAGAGTGATAACACCAAACTTAACACACCTGCTCCCCATTCACACCTGAGACCTTGTAACACTAACGAGTCACATGACACCAGGGAGGCTAATTGGGCCCAATTTAGACATTTTCACTTAGGGGTGTACTCACTTTTGTTGCCAGCAGTTTAGACATTAATGGCTGTGTGTTGAGTTATTTTGAGTGGACAGCAAATTTACACTGTTATACAAGCTGTACACTCACTACTTTACATTGTAGCAAAGTGTCATTTCGTCAGTGTTGTCCCATGAAAAGTTATAATAAAATATTTACAAAAATGTGAGGGGTGTACTCACTTTTGTGAGATACTGTGTATATATATATATATATATATATATATATATATATATATATATATATATATATAGGAGTAGACAGGGCCATATTGGTTTACACACTTGGTTACTGTAACAGTTAAAGAGGATTGCAGTCAAAGCATTAGCGAATAAGAGAGGAGATAATCACAAGGTTCGTCTGTTTCCTCCGGAGAAAAGCCAGACAGAGGCTCTCCTCCCCTTCTCCACTCTCCTTCGCTCTCATCCATCTCTTTCAACTTGTTCTTCATTATTTTCTATCCGGTCCCTCTTTCTTTCATACTTTCTGTCCCACACTCCTTCTATGAGGATTAATAATGCTGTTTAGAGCCATGAGAGGAAACAGTAGGATAAGGTTTTTTTTTTAATCTGACAATAATAATTTACTCTACATGTATGTTCTGCGATGTCATTTATTCTATTTAAAAAATCCATCCTAAATATAAAATGCATTGCTTATACAGCGCATTAGACAGGAATTACCGCAAGATACCATGAAGCATTAATGCTGAATTCTTGAATCTTGGAATGATTGGTCAGAAGCTGTTGATTAATTTTCTGTAACAGCAACTCTGAGAGTAGTTTCAGCTGAACAGGTTTATATTAATGCGCTCTTTCTAATACGTTGTTGCTTCTGTAGTAACATCTCTTTTTGGAAGGAGTCTCACTCGCTTTGTAACAGTGAGAGGTAAAGCTGAAATTTCGTTTTCTATTACATGGGAAAGCTTTGCACTTTCTGGATGGAAAATACTGCATATCTGGATTTTTTTATTTTTTATTTTTTTACAATTCTACCTTATCACATTCCTGTTTTTACAGCCTGTCTAAATTCTGATATATTCACTACACTTCAGATGCATAAGCACAGTTTCAGCATCTCGTCTGAGATAGAGCTCTCAGCCAGAGAGAGCAAGGAGTGTTTCTGGGCTATGAAGATAACCTGGATGATTCTGCTTGATTTGGTCTCTGCGTTTGTGCTGATAAATTAGAATTTTTTTTAATGCGTGATATTCAGCGATGAGAGTTGAGAAGCTGTTTTCTATTTGTTTAACTCCCCATAGCAATTAATTATACAGTGATTATGCTGCCATGGTTGAAAACAAAAGAACATGTTATTTACTTTTTAATGTTGCTTTATAAAAGTGAACAGGCAGTAAGCCAGCACTCATCTCCCAGATTTAAGCTCAATATATTGGCCAGTCTCATTGCTCAAGAGAAATTACATATTGGGATATTTTGTTATCTTAAGAGCACAGACTGAGACAAACCCTAAAGCAAACAGACCTATTTAGCGTTCTCTGGTGAATTATGTCCCATGTGTGTGGTAGATGTGGTACTCCCACTGGTAACACTCATCTCCTTACAGCTATTTCAGCTGCCTAGTTTCCTTATTAATATATAACACGGGTTACATTCTACATGATGAAAGTAGGAGTGCTAGTTTTCCAGGCCTAAATAAAAGTTATAAAAGAAAGCAAAATTATCTTTCAGTGGTGGGTAAAAAGACAAAACTTTGTTGGTTCATGTCCTTGATTATATGGTATGTGATTAATCTGTTAATATTAATAACCTGTTGATGCCTGTCTGCATGTTAGTGACTAGATCCGAGTAAATATATCTTGCATTCCTCCCACCCAAATATCCCATTTTACTCAGATATAAACTTGTACACCTGCAAGTTCATGCAATTATCCAGTCAGCCAATCATGTGGCAGCAGTGCAATCTATAAAATCACTCAGATACAGGTCAACAACTTCAATTAATTTTCACATCAAACATCAGAATGGGGGAAGAAAATGTGATCTCAGTGACTTTAACCGTGGCACGGTTGGTGGTGCCGACGGGCTTGTTTGAGTATTTCAGAAACTGCTGATCTCCTGGGATTTTCACACACTATTGTCTCTAAAGTTTAGACAGTATGGTGTGAAAAACAAAAAACATCCAGTGAGCGGCTGTTCTGTGGGCAGAAACACCTCGTCGATGATGAGAGAGGTCGGACGAGAATGGCCAAACTGGTTTGAGCTGAGAGGAAGGCTACGGTAACTCAAATAACCACTCTTTACAATTGCGGTGAGCAGAAAAGCATCTCAGAACACGCAATATGTCAAACCGTGAGGAGGATGGGCTACAACAACAGAAGACCTTGCTGGGTTTCACTCCTGTCAGCCAAAAGCAGAACTCTGAGGCTACAGTGGACATATGTTCACCAAAAGGTCTATCGTTAGAGGATCTTCATCATGTAATCTGACATGGAGAGCACACACTATCACATAGTCATTAGAAACACCATATAGTTTCGAATGTATCATGGAGGAAAATAATAATAAATAATAATAAACCCTAGCAAAAGTCAACAAAAGTCAGCAAAAGTTCTATGCCATCAAAGACTAAGCTCTGCTGGATCAGGACTGACCTTCAGTTGTTGTTTTTTTTTCTTTCCATCTCCTCTGTTTTGATCCAGATCTGTACCTCAGCCAAACAGCTGGCTTCCAAACCCCTGCCGAACAGCAGAGATAGATCGGGCTTCCCTTCGCATACCAGCTGTTAATATTTCATCTTAGTCCTCGGGCATGACAAGTTATCGATGTATGATGAAGCCCAATCACTGGGAGAGCTCAAATTATTAACTGAACAAACAACAAGAGAAGAGTTTGATGACTTTCCTTGGAATTAGTATTTTCTATTAAGTGAGGTTAGAAACGGTGTCCTCTACCAGCTGGTGTCTTTAATGAATAATTGAGGGACTAATCAGGAATCCTTTCTGTATGAATACAGCAATAGATGTCTGTATTATGTGTGTAGAGCTTCATATGAAATGTACTCAAAATTTGCGGAGTCTCGGGGAAACCAGTGACCTGCTTTTGGTAATCAGAAAGCACAGCCTTTATGGAGGTCACGGTATCATCGAGAGGACACCACAGGCACTTAAGCTCAGCTTTAATAGTTGAATCCACTGAATCATTCGATGTCCTTGTATTGTGTTCTCAAGGCCAATGGGCGATTGGTGTATCGACTCAAGATTTATGGGGACTTTTAAAATCACAGACTTCCTCTGAGGCATATCACGTGACACAGTTAATGATATGTTTTTTTTCTAGGTAACCCTACGTTCACACAGGTGACAAACCCAAACCATTGGCTCAAATGATTCCTCAGACCAATCTTACGTCCATGTAACGGTATGGTCCGTTGTTTCTTCAGTTTCCCATTCACAGCCTTTGTTCCTATTTACTGTTTGACACATAAAACTGGAAGAAAACCTTATAACCGTGGTTTCATCTTATCCTACACGAGCTGTGAAGTTCACAGCAGCTTGTGGATTGAGGAGATTGTTCCAGAACCTACCGTTACGTATATGCAGATTTGTTACCAGAGAGATAGAGGTATGAATGAGTCACTCAATGTACATCATCATTTATGTCAGTCTTTTGCGTTTCGGTGGATATGATCATCATCAGCACTACGGCTCATGTGCAAAAAGTTTGTCTTTGGATAAGCTGGTGACTCAGTGGACCAGGGTGGAAAAGTACTATACAGAGTATTTTTAACATGGCTGAATTATCAAAAACAAACGTATAATAAAGGTTACAGAAAGGCTCTATTGTTCCAGCTCAATCGATGCAGTGCAGTTCCATGTGGATAACATGCATGTGGGACTGACTGCACTGAAACAGAAACGGAGAGCTGTAGAAAGGCTGTTATTCGTGAAGCGGATATTGCAAAGCGCCGGTTATCAGTCATATTGAGTTGTTACGTATTGTCACGGTGTGATAAGCGCTCAACTAGAGGCATTTGTAGTCACAGGAAATACACGAGGATTATAAGGAATTACCTCTCCAGGCTTGCTGATAATAGAGCACTTGCATTAAGAGCAGCGACTGCAATTGCAAAAGTTTCTCAGTCATCGATTCCTGAAGCTGTTATGCCATTATCGCTTTTAAAATCAAAATTTTGCCAGCTATTTGTGACAGAAACTAAATTATATGCCTCATCTAAAAATGTTTTGGAAAAGTTATTTTAAAAAAGGTCTAGTCAAACTAGTCAAAAGTTTCGATAGTTAATTTACGTTTATGTTATCTTGATTTACCTGAACTCAGCAGCCCTATTTAGAATATTCCAGACTGGTTCGGCCAATTGGTTAGGATTTACAAGGAATATGTTTTTACTGCGTTATATGTACTGGTGTTGCCATATTCATATTTGAGCATGATACAAATGTGTACAAAAGTACGTGATTAATATGTATATCAAACATCAACTATTTAATATTACATGTACTAAATATGGTAGTTTTATTTATTTCCTTCTGGAGAAGTTTGATGCAATCATCTTCCTGAGGTGCAAGTAGGAAGTAATTGGCTCTGGTCATGTGACCATTTATACCCCCCACATGACAACCTTCATATGAAATTAGGACAGTTTATAATTTCATCTGTTCAATTAAATTGTATTCATATAATAGTTTTTATTTTATCATGGTGACAAAGCTGCTTCACACCAGTGACAGTGTGAAGTTTCCACAGTCAGTGATGATTTGGGGTGCCATGTCATCTGCTGACATTTCTGTAGTATAAATTGTTTGTTCTAATATTTTGAGATATTGGATTTCTGATTTCCATGAGCTGTAAGCTGTAATCATCAAGATTAAAACAAAAAAGGCTTGAAATATTTCACTTTATGTGTAATGAATCTAGAATGTATGAAAGTTCCACTTTTTGAATTAAATTACGGAAAAAAACAACTTTTCCATGGTATTCAAATTTTTTGAGATGCACCTATACAGTGGGGGGAAATAGTATTTGATCCCCTGCTTATTTTGTACGTTTGCCCACTGACAAAGAAATGATCAGTCTATAATTTTAATGGTAGGTGTATTTTAACAGTGAGAGACTGAATAACAACAAAAAAATCCAGAAAAACACATTTCAAAAAAGTTGATTGATTTGCATTTTAATGAGGGAAATAAGTATTTGACCCCTTCGAGTTAGTACTTGGTGGCAAAATCCTTGTTGGCAATCACAGAGGTCAGACATTTCTTGTAGTTGGCCACCAGGTTTGCACACATCTCAGGAGGGATTTTGTCCCACTCCTCTTTGCAGATCCTCTCCAAGTCATTAAGGTCTCAAGGCTGATGTTTGGCAACTCGAACCTTCAGCACCCTCCACAGATTTTCTATGGGATTAAGGTCTGAAGACTGGCTAGGCCACTCCAGGACCTTAATGTGCTTCTTCTTGAGCCACTCCTTTGTTGCCTTGGCTGTGTGTTTTGGGTCATTGTCATGCTGGAATACCCATCCACGAACCCATTTTCAATGCCCTGGCTGAGGGAAGGAGGTTCTCACCCAAGATTTGACGGTACATGGCCCAGTCCATCATCCCTTTGATGCGGTGCAATTGTCCTGTCCCCTTAGCAGAAAAACACCCCCAAAGCATAATGTTTCCTCCTCCATGTTTGACAGTGGAGATGGTGTTCTTGTGGTCATAGGCAGCATTCCTCCTCCTCCAAACACGGCGAGTTGAGTTGATGCCAAAGAGCTTGATTTTGGTCTCATCTGCCCACAACACTTTCACCCAGTTCTCCTCTGAATCATTCAAGCAAACTTCAGACGGGCCTGTACATGTGCTTTCTGGAGCAGGGGGACCTTGCAGGCGCTGCAGGATTTCAGTCCTTCACGGCATAGTGTGTTACCAATTGTTTTCTTGGTGACTATGGTCCCAGCTGACTTGAGATCATTAACATGTTCCTCCTGTGTAGTTCTGGGCTGAGTCCTCATGATCATTGAAACTCCACGAGGTGAAATCTTGCATGGAGCCACAGACCGAGGGAGACTGACAGTTATTTTGTGTTTCTTCCATTTGTGAATAATCGCACCAACTGTTGTCACCTTCTCACCAAGCTGCTTGGTGATGGTCTTGTAGCCCATTCCAGCCTTGTGTAGGTCTACAATCTTGTCCCTGACATCCTTGGACAGCTCTTTGGTCTTGGCCATGGTGGAGAGTTTGGAATCTGATTGATTGATTGCTTCTGTGGACAGGTGTCTTTTATACAGGTAACAAACTGAGATTAGGAGCACTCCCTTTAAGAGGCTGTTCCTAATCTCAGCTCGTTACCTGTGTAAAAGACACCTGGGAGCCAGAAATCTTGCTGATTGATAGGGGATCAAATACTTTTTTCCCTCACTGTACATTGGAAAGAAACCTTGACTCGAGGAACCACGATGGCTCCTTTTATACATATATATATGTATATGTATATGTATATATATATACATATCTTGTTGACTTATTACCAATTGCTATCCATGTTGTGCATACTATATATATAAACTATACTGTAAGTGTGTCTGTAGAAAATGTATATGTTAATCTTCGGTCGCTTCGTCAGGAGAAGGTCACTGTTCCATTTTAAGAATAGCCATGATGTAGTGTGGAAGTCTGTGATGGTAGGATGTAAGCACACCATTTATCATAGTCATAACCTGAAGCATTGCTCAGTACTCTCAGAAGATACAATCAACAAAGCTAAATCCACAATCTTGATCCTGGCAAGGTCTGTACCAATATACACTAGAACAAGGGTCGGGAACCAATGGCTCGCGAGCCATATATGGCTCTTTCAGTGATTGCCTATGGCTCAACGGCAGGGGGGATAAAACGAATCACGAAAGCTAGTGTGTCAATTCAATTAAAACTCTACATATTACATATTTTAAAATATTACATAATTCATAATCGATGCCCTTTTATCATGTATACACCAACCTGTGGCACAACAAGCTCAAATTTCACTGGACAATGTGACACAGGTGGGTAATTTCCCAGTCTAGTTCATAAATTGGTTGAACGGACAGACGTATTTGCATATTTGGAAGTGCACTAATGGTAAGTAGTGTTCAGTGTACTCTTACTTACAATACTGCATCTTGTATTGGTTTACCATTTGATGAAGCTATCATAGTTGGTTAAATGACATCCAAGTGCCACCTACAGCCCTATTAGGTGAAGTGCAGGCTGTTAGGTCAAGAACACACAAAAAATGTCAAATGGCCTTTATTACATTACCACTTTTTATAATTATGCAATAATAGTAAAGGTGATAACTATAATAAGAAGAAGACATATATAAAAACATAAAAAAAAAACCTGTTAACTTTTCTCTGGCATTTTAAAGAAAAAATCATAACTTTTTTTGGCTTTGATGGCTCTGCCAGCTGAAAAGGTTCCTGACCTCTGCACTGGAAATTAAGAAACCAAGTGTCACATGCAAGACACATGAAAGTCGCACTAACTTGACAGAGACGTGCACGTCATTCTGCGTCTGACACATCTGTCACTACATCATTTATCTTTAGTTCAGCACATGGTACTCAATAGATGTGCTGAAATGAATGACAGACACCCAGACACTGTTAAAAAAAAAAAAACAGCCAACATGACTGTTCTTGCCAAGATGTCAAGTGAACTCTATTAAAGAGGAGTCTTTCTGTCCTTTGCTCACCTCCAACATTTCTCTCCAATATTTCCCAACTAAAGTCACTTCATATGATCCTCTCTCCCTCTGAAAAAGGGCTGATTTTATTACTGCCAAATGGACAACGGCCACCCGCACACCACAAGTACACGGACTCTGAGAAAGACTCAGACAGGAAAGAAAGAGCTTCACTAAGTGAAGTGAAACATTTTTTAAGACACTTCATCAAGTCGGGATAAAAATGGTAGGTGTCTGGTCAGAAAGTCTTGACCCAAGAGATACTGTCACAATTCTCCAAAATATTTCACTCAATAGTGGCTTGAAAAATTCCCCACATAGCTATCCTATCTTTAGACACTGAAGGTCAAATGGATATGAATTAGTCTTTAAAGCTATTCTCCCCATCTTCTGCTAAGTTGCTGTGAGTAGTGGGCACTTTGTAATGAATAAAGCACTTTGGGTGTTACATGCTGTAATAGGAAAATAATCAACAGCAGGAAGGTGTGATTCCGTTACCACCCAGAAGTTAATTATTTTCCAATAATAGCTCATCCTGAAGTGTATTATTCCTCAGCGATTCCTCAGAACGACACATTGTACGTCTTATCGATATCTCTTTGAGGAACATCCACAAACCAAGTTAGTTTCTCTTAGCATTGACAGCTTTTGGAGACTCCTTTGACAAATGCGAAATATTCATCTCCACATAGAAAACATCCCCATATCACTTTTTTAAAATCCGTTTATATATATATATATATATATATATATATATATATATATATAAATACAAGTCCGTGGAAGTTGTTGCAACTAATCTGACCAATCAGATTTGAGAAATCAACAGCGCTGTAGTATAATTAGCTGTAGTTCATCCTCTGACCCGCTAACAGGGAATATTGAATCTTCCTTGAACATTTACTTGAATACTATGCATAAACTGTTCAATTTGGAGCACATCATTTAAGCACTTCATTAACAAAGCATTTAACTTTGCTAAACGGATAGTTAATTGAACCTCCAGGCATCGAATTAATATGCAATTTTTAATGAATTGATGTTAATTCTCATTATTTGTTTTGCCCGTGGTGACATCAGCCTGTTAGTTAGTACATATTAAAAATGTGTCACCCCCCAAAAAAACATAAAAAGAAAGAAAATGAAAAAGTTTCATCTGACTGACACTCGGTCTTTGGGTTTCTCTCACAGGAGCATTTCCTTTTTAATATATGCAAAGTGTTCAGAGTAGAAGTGGCAGGGGCTCGGTTTCATTTCCACATATGAATAGTGTATAACCAGCTATCAGCCATTCATGTAGAACAAAGGAATGTCCTAATCCTCGATGCAGCCCTGTCAAGGTGAATGACTTGAGAGTGGGTGGGTGTAGGAGGTGTGGGGGAGGGGGAGTTTATTAATTATTCATTTTATTTATTTTTATTATTATTATTTTTAAAGTTTATTTATTTATTTGTTTATTTTTTTCTGGTTGATTTTGGTCATTCTGTTTACACCCAGTCACTTCATGACAGCAAAATTACAGGCTTGCTGACAAAAACTTTTATTGTGCCATCAGCACAAGTAGTGAATTCATTCACGTGCAAACGAAAACACTCTTTCTTCCGTGTTAACACTCGTCTGTTTAAAGTACCATCCGCTTTAGCTTTGCTTTTTGATTTTGCCTGCATTTGTCTCAATGCTGTCGATTTCTTTTTTTTTTTTTTTTTTTTTCCTCTCCTGCTTTCTTTTTGTTGTCTTGCATGTATTCATGCTCTCTCTCTCTCTCACACACTCTGTGCATGACTGATTTGGGAATGTGATGGACTCCAGCTCCCTCTACCCAGGTACAGAAAGGTAAGGTCAGTGCCATGTATCTTTTCATCCCCCTTATTTCCATAGCAAACCCTCAGTTTGATCCTTCCGACCTCTCTCACAATGCTAGAACCCTCAATGCATTGAACCCATGGTATCCAACCTGAACCTGACTTCATTAACAATACTGCTGTGCCTTTCAAGTGCAATTTTTAAAAAAAATATAATTAATAATTAAATTCTTATTTGATTGAATTAGTAATGAGCTGCTGATGTTTTATGGATGACTAGCTAGGAATGTGACTAGCTTACAAATCACAAACACATCCACGTCACATACTCAGTGTAATTTTATTCATAGAATCAATAGTGGAGTACAGCACATTTTTACTGTGCTCCTTTCTCAGTCTTCTGATTGGCCAGGCCTTGGACTTCTTTCCCTTATAAGTCTTGAGGAATATTGGGCATTTGTAACACTATGCACAAGTCTTGAATTTGACTTGATTTTGGCTGTCGTTATTTCTGAATTTATACACTTTAAGATCAAACTCTGAGTGCACCACCTTAGAAAATAGTAGCGCCATCTGGGTCATTTGAGTACTATTATGACCTTGTCTGATCAGTCAATTACACTATTTATCCACCAAGAATACGCCTTGATAACTGCCGCAAACTAATTAAAAGAATCTTATTTCCGATAGGTCTGACGACACAGTGGCGAAGAGGGTAGCGTTGTTGCCTTACAGCCTCAGAACTCGGGTTACTCTCTGACTGTTTCTGTGAAAATACTCCCTGTGTCTGAGTGGGTTTCTTCTGGGTTCTCTGGTTTCCTTCCACTTCATAAAAAACTTACCAGAAGGTGGATTATTTAGGCTAAATTGTCCTACGTGTGAATGTGAATGTGTATGTGTGTGCATGGTTCCCTGCAATAGACTGGCGTCCCATTCTGCCTTGTACCCTTTGTTCCCGGCACAGGCTTTGGATCCACCTTGACCCTAACCAGGATAAAGTGGTTACTGAGGATGAATGAATGCAAATATATCCAGTAGGTAGAAGTTTCCCTGGGTTAGATGCTTCAATTGGACCTTTCTTGGTGGTGTCAGAATTTTTAGTTCAATTTAATTATCTTCTTTGGTATTAAAGGCAATGGTCTATGATTTAAAAATGTCATTATAAATTACCTGGCTTTGGGCAATATTTTAAATCCATTTTTTCAATGAAGGACAGTTATTTGACTGATTGCCTGAGCTTTCCACCCTCTTTGGGAGCATACCGTTCTCTCTACTGGGATGGGTCATTTTTCACTACCAACATTAGCACTGTGTGCTGTATAAATGACCCATTGCAATGAGACTGGTACTTTGTCAATGTAAAGCACTCATGTGTTTATGTATGAATGGGGCTGTGTGTATTTGTTCTATAAAACAGCTATGGACCAGGGTGGAGTTATTAATATAGTTGCCCTTTCTCCACTTGCATATATTTATGTTTAGCAATTTGAGATGCTTCCACTGTTCATCATCTAGGGCTGGCAGCTAGCGCTAGGCTGTCTCTGAATGAGTATAATCATCAATCAGGATGCAGGATGTGGAGGAGGAGCATGGTTCTCCTGCCTAGTGCTACTTTAACTCCATGTCACGTCCTTCAGCACTCATTACTGATGTGTTCCTTCCACGCTCTTCACCTCTCTCTTCCACAGATTTGCCATGTCACTTAGCTCCTCATTTACTACAGCAGTTCATATGCAATGCAAGGATTGCTTCCTTCCAACCCATGCATTGAAGACTTCATCACACTTTAAATAGTTACCCATGTTTGCTTGCATTTAGTAGCCAGTGATTCTTGCCAAGCTCATTATACTCGAGCCCTGCCTCTTTCATTTGCAAGTGATGAGCACAGATTATACACCAAGCCTTCCCCAGCACCCGCTGTGTGTCTAGGTTTTTACATGAAAGAAGATGATTTAGGACATAAAGGGACTCCAACTAGAGCAATTTTTTTGAGCGAATGCAGTCGTCCAGCAGCGGTGATTAAAGCAAGATGAATGAGTGAGTACATGAAGCATTGATGCATGGCACCCATCTGCCTTCCACAGTGGTCATTTCTCCTGCTCTCCCAGCAATTATGATCAACTGCCTATTCAGTCACAACGCGACAATCACAGAGCCCAGGAAACCACTTCATTTTGATGCTGCATTCCAAAATGCTTTTTTTTTCTCGATTAAGTGCCAACAACTTGCACACAGGGAAGTCTAGTTATGCCATTTCCTCAGGGTGAGATTTGTTGGGGTCACTCCCCCCAATCAGATCAGAGAGGAGAGGGTCCAGCCACACAAAGCTGCCTTGTAGAATGCAAAGGTGTAATTTGACAAAGCTGACATGCCTCCTGAAACAGTATGCCAGAAATAGAGTTTTGAGTGGAAGCAACTAAACAAAAAAACATACCCTTTCATACGCTTGGGTGAGGTGGAAAAGTTTGCGTGTCAGTAAAGTTATAAAGTTTATAAATAATTGATTGATGTGTGTGTTATAGTTTCTCAAACTTTTATCAAACTTTTTGCACTCCTTTAACCGTAAAATAATAATAATAATAAATCCTGTGGACCATCACACATATACACAGGGGGGAAAAGTTAAAAATAAATAAATATTTGGTGTGGAAATATATCTGATATTGTATTCTCAGTTTAATCCAGTGACAGGCTTTTGGGGTTTTGAAACTACCCTGTGACTTATGACCAGGTTCAATAACATTTAGTTTATGATGCATTACAGTTCTATGAGAGTTTGCACTGTTGCCACCTGTTGTTTAAATGCATAGAATTGGTTACCTAGGAACAGATGTTAGCTTGATAACCAATTGGCAAGAGCAGTGAACTTGAAACCGGAACTAGGAACTAATATGGAATGTGGAGTCCATTAGAGTCCATAAGAATTCAGGTTTGGGTTGAACAAGAAGTGATGGAAGTACCCGCTACCAACCAGGGGCAGCTAAAAGGCATTCCCCATTGTGGGTTCTTCCATGCTAGCATGGAGCAGGGTGCTGAAAAATGAGGTAGGGTCAATTATTCTTACCGCTGGGATCCAGAATCATCCGTTTTGCCTGTAGCTGCATTCCCCCCTGTCAGGACATGAAATTGTTTTGCTGACAAGTGACACACTGAAGGTGCAGTAGGGTAGCCTGCCACCTCACTTCATTATGCTTGAACCCTTCATTGCTGCCAGTACAGCCAATGTCACATTTGACCAAGGGAACAAAGAGGGGTTGCTGAGAGAGCTTACTGAATTGGGACATTAATAGCATTTTTTTTGCTGATTTGATGTATTCTAGGTTACAGTGATCCATGTGCCACCATTCTTCTAAGGCCAGCATGATGGTTGACAATTCTTGGTTGTCTAAATCACAATTGCATTCACTGCCTGATTGTTTTTCTGACAAGAAGGTGTAAGGCCCAACTGACTTTGACACTCCCACATCCAGATCACAAGGTATGCTTTAAAATGGGAGCACTGGTGAACAGAGGATAAATTTGTTGAATGCCCTCTTATGTGCCCCGTTTCATGGTAGTCTGCATAGGGAAGGTTTCAATAGAGTTGTGGCTGAAGCCTCTAAAGGACTAAAGTTTCTTATAAATCTTCTATAAAAATATAAAAACCCAAGATATTGTTGGAGTTTATTGACAAAATTAGGCCAAAACCAGTCTTTTTTATACTTTGGTATCATCCCTGTGAATTAGCCAAGTTGCTCAGAAATAACTACATCTTGAAATCCAGTAACTTGCAGAGAAATTCACACTTCTGTAGCCTAGCCATACATGAGAGACATGAATTTTAAGATAAAAAAAACTTTAGATCAGTGTCACATCAATATAAACCATTACAAACTTGCCAAAGTACGAAGATATAACTTCAATGATGAAGGCATGGAAGATGTCCATATGATATCCACCAAGGACTCGTATTTTCCACTGCTGGTGTGAAAAGTTATTGCCCACTCATATCCATTTTAGATTATTAGCACTGTGTGGATCACATTTAGTCAAGAGCTGGGACAGCACAATTGTACAGTCCAGACCTCCCATTTACAGGCAACTCTAGGCTTTTAACATTGTCATGACAAGTCACTGATGATAAACTTCCTTCAGGAGGTTTTTTGAGACAATTAGAAGAAGAAGAAGCCTTTATTTGTCACATATACATTACAGCACAATGAAAATCTTTCTTCGCATATCCCAGCTTGTTAGGAACCTGGGGTCAGAGCGCAGGGTCAGCCATGATACGCCACCCTTGAAGGGGGGATGGTTAAGCACCTTGCTCAAGGCCCCAACAGTGGCAGCTTGGTAGTGCTGGGGCTTGAACACTGACCTTCCTGCCTTCTGATAAGTTACCCAGAGCCTTTACCATTGAACCACCACTGCCCCATAATTAGATCACAGGGTTGTGACAGGTTATAAAAGGTAACCTTCAAGAAAACTAGGATTACATCTGTTACAAGTGGAGGATTGTTGGTTAGTCAAAATATTTGTCATTATTCAAATTTGTGGCTTTGAGATAAAGAGGGGCAGGCACACAAATTTGGGTAGTGCATTTAACAATAGCCATTGCCACAAATCATTTAGATCCCTAAAGAACAGGCAAGGAAAAATTCCCTGAGATGAAACCTTGAGAGGAACCAGACAGAGGTTTGTTCTTATAGACTCACTAACTTTCTTGGCACGTTGTAGAAGTCCTCTTTTGTGGTAGAATGGACCTCAAGGGATACACCTTCAAAGCGAAAGTCGATCTGTAGTCCATGCACACACTACCACACTCACACAGAGCCGGGAGAATGTGAAGACATTTAAAAGAAGCCTGTTAATTCCGATGAGACAGGTGTATTTCTGTCAAGCGAAAGGCAAATGAGAGGACCCTTTACGTTACTGAGGGACAGATGACTGGAAGTAGCTGAGAAGCAAAAGGAAAAAGGAGAGAAGAGACAAAACAAGTGTTAAAAAAGTTGTATTAAACTTTATTATCCTTGTAACAGAAGCAGCAATTGCCCCTCTGAGACCATCTTTGCTTGCTAAAGCACAAAACACTTACTAGCTTTGTTGTTCTGTCAGCCTGTAGGAATAAACTAGGTAGGAGACGTCGACGTACTGCGCTGTGCACTTATATCCTGCGTGACTGCATGCAAGTGGCTGAGAGACAACTTGACTCGTTTGCTCTTTCATTCATTTCACATTATACAGGGGATGAGACAAAGACTTAACACTATGACCAAGTAAGAAATAAAATACAAACCAAGTATGCAGAATAACAAAAATGTAGAAAGCAACATAATGTAGCACAAAATAGAACAAGATCATATTACAATAATACTACCAACTCTGTTTTATCGTGACAAACTTCCCACACAGGAGAGACTGCAAAAAATTCAGAGATTAATTAGTTTGCCATGAAGCTAAAACATGCTAAGGGTTGTAGTTAAATATAAATTCATATGATAAATTAAGTTCATCCCACAACTATATTTCTGGTAGTTACAGCTTAAAATTGAAGTCCTAAATCTACCTTATCTGCACATTTTAGTTTTAGTTTTACTGCACGATAACCTCTGATTGACCTGAATTCACCTGTTTTGAAGTTGGACACATCTTGTGGTCAGATTGCTGCTCAGTTGTCTTTCTTTGATGGCTGTTGATGCCTGATTTAGAGATTTGACAGCAAGTCTCAGTGATTGGGCACTGAACCACAGAGATGAAAGGGATCAAATCCTTGATTTGTATTGTGAACATGTAACCAGCTTTTGCTAAGCTTTATGAGGATACCCCGCCTGCATCAAATATCTCCACAATGTCAAGCTAGGCTGTCAGCATATCGTTTGCCCTTGAGCAAATGTGATGGCTAACTGTAGTGGGAAATATTTAATTTACAAGTTATTAATCTTTAATGTCTCCTTGCCAATTCGATATTGATGCTTTGTCTCAAGTGGAATGTCTTTGTCTATACATAGTGCTCAACTTTGGTTTGATACGGGACAGCTGGGGCACTTTGATTGACCTAACCCAAATGCATGCTTTAGCAGGCAGAATCAATGACGGGTGTAACAGCAGTGGTTGCTAATACGTCGCAGCTGTTTCCAACTGATCTTCTCATAAAGAAATGTCTCAAATAGCTCTGAGAGCTGCAAGCTAAGCTCTTTTGACACGCTGAAACTCTCAGTTGAGTCGAAAGCTTTGCAGCCTTACTCAAAAAAAAAAACATCATTCTTCACTCAAGTACCAGCCATATAAGGGAGACATACACTCACCAACTACTTTATTTGGAAGACCTGTACAACTGCTCATCCATATACTTATCCAGTCAGCCAGTCATGCGGCAGAAGGGCATTGTATAAAATCATGCAGATACAGGTCAAGAACTTCAGTTACACTTCAAACATCAGAATGGGGAAAAATGTGATCTCAGTGACTTTGACTGTAACACTGAGTATTCCAGAAACTGCTGCTCCCCTTTGATTTTCATGCACAGCATTCTCTAGAGTTCACACGGAATGGTGCGGAAAATGGAAAGGATCTGGTGCGCGACAGTTCAGCGGACAGAAATGCGTTTTTTCTGAGAGAGCTGACAAGTCGTTTACAGTAACTCAAATAATCACTCTTGACAGCCGTGGTAAGCAGAAAAGCATGTCAGAATGTGTATGCTCGCTGTAGCCTCAGATTCCTGTTCTTGTGGTCTGCTGCTGTTGTAACCCATCCGCCTCAATGTTTGGTGTGTTGTGCATTCTGAGATGCTTTTCTGCTCACCACGGTTGTAAAGAGTGATTATTTGAGTTACCGTAGCCTTGTTGTCGGCTCCGACCAATCCGGCCATTCTCCTCTGACCTCTCTCGTCAACAAGCTTGCAGAACTGCTGCTCACTTGATGTTTTTTTTTTTTTGTTGTTGTTGTTGTTTTTCACACGATTTAAGATCAGCAGTTGATGTGAACATGACCTGAAGCTCTTGACCTGTACCTGCATGCTTATAGGAATGGCGCTGCTCCCAAATGACTGGCTGATCGGTTCATTTCTTGAATGGGCAGATGTTCCTAATAAAGTGGCAGGCGGTTGTATGTTGTCAAATAATCTGGACTGATAGAGGCCTGCGTTACAAGTGAATAGCAAACAGGCAGCCCACACATTTAGAAGAAGAAAATATTGCATAACACCTTTGTTTTTGTGTTATTCCCATCTTGACACTCCCACACTTAGCCTTTAAATGTAGCCTTGTCGAGCAATTACACATCCGGTATGTATTAATCAGCTGTAGATGAACTTCACAGCTCTCACCATGGCACTAAACATTCCATCTCTGTTAAGGTCATGTCAAAGCTTCGGGTATTTTGACATTTCGAGTAATTGTGAGCTTTTAAACACAACCCACAAGTTCTGCCTTTTTTTGGTCAGCATTTAAATGGATCTTATTATTATCTTATATCTTACAGGTTACAGGAAGGTTTTTTATTTTTTATTTCGGTTCATGTCAATAAAGAAAAGAGTTTGACCTGAATGAGATCTCCCAGGCCTTTGGGTTTATGAGGTTTCTTTGTAATCACACCTTCGCACAAACTGGAAAAGCTCAGCTATGTTCTTTAGTGGTGCATCCTGGCTGTCAATGTTAAACAACTCTCTCTCTCTCTCGCTCTCTCTCTCTCTCTCTCTTTGCTCTTACACAGGGACTCAAACCCATGGATCACAATGGGCTGTCAGATCCCTATGTTAAACTACACCTGCTACCTGGAGCCAGCAAAGTATGTACATTTTATATGTTTAAAACATGTTTACACATTGTATAGATAATGCATATCATTTACATGGCTTGTATATGTGGTGTGTTGTGAATTTAAATGAGCAAAATGATGTAATATATTCTTTAACTAGCCCATTGGGCATGTAGAAGCTGCAGTGTGCTCCCAAGAATCCCATGTTTTTGTTGATCAGAAACCTAACTGACTAGGCTAAAAAGTGGTAGATAACTTAATGTAATAATGCACAGTGCACTAGTTACCAAGTGAAGTACATTAGTACAGACTAAGCGAAATGAATGCGAAATGAATGTATATGATCATAAAATACATTAAGCATGATGCACTAAATGACAGCTTAGCGCCGGTCTTTATTTTGCCCGGTTTCATCAGTTTCCACATACGTGCGTGTTCCTGATTGTGAAAAGATCATCTGTGCGTGCTAATTAATCCGACTAGCATAAATCGTTCTACCATGAGCCAGATCAATGCAGCAGGCAGTGGGATTTAGAACAAGTAGCTTGCTTAACAAACATCTTTGAGGAGCATTATATAATATTTTGAAAGCTGAAGATTCACCCACCCCTGAATAGCAGTTTAAGTATGACTTTATTTTTTGGCAAAAAATTTGTTTCCCTGCCTATAACATACTTTGCTGAAACCTGAAATTGAATAAACCATATATATATATATATATATATATATATATATATATATATATATATATATATATATATATTTATTTCTCCAAAATGACGTGGAAATGTATCATTTACTTTTGAATCTTCTTGCAAAGATCATGTTGCGTAAGGAGCCATCTTATTTTTTTACCCCTCTAGCTCATTTCCTCACCTCATAGTGCGAAGCCACACTAAACCACACCTCCATTTTTTACAGTGACAAACCATCAAATTTGTCACCTGGTGGACTTTCTATTTCCGTTCTTCTAAGTAGCTAAAGATCTGTGGTCAAGTGACGTTTTGATTTTCCCCCAAAGCGTTCTTCCCAAACTTTGTCTTCTTGTTAAGGCCAATAAGCTCCGGACCAAGACTCTGCGTAACACCCTCAACCCCGTATGGAGCGAGACGCTGACCTACTACGGCATCACCGATGAGGATATGGTCCGCAAAACACTCAGGTACCTGCTCACTCCTGATGTCTTCCTGAATGTGCGCACACACTTCCACATCACAGCGTTGTCTTTTCTCATTTGTCACGACAGCTTTGTTATCACACTCTGATATGCACTTAGTTCATTAGACCTCATGGTGTGCGTTACACTTTTCCAGTTTTGCATTCATAACGGACGACCGAGGTTTCAAAAGGCGTAAAATGTTGCATATTCATTTTAAATTTTTAAATCGTTTTAATTGAGTTTTGTTGTCTGCTGTGCGGTTTAAATCTGCCTACAGATTAGCACAAAGAAGGGATTTGCCTGTTCAACTAGGCAACTAGGTTAATCTTCTTTTAATGCGGGAGATTGTGTGCAACACACATCCATTAACCAGTAATATGTGCACAAGAATGCTAATGCTGTTCTGCCACGTTACTTCCATCACCATTTCGGTCCTGACGCAAATCCGACTGCTAAAAATCTGATCATTTCCTTTACAATGGATATAAAAAGTCTACACGCCCCTGTTAAAATGGCATTAATTTGTGAAGTAAAAGAATGACACTAAGATACTGTAAATCATGTCAGATCTTTTCTCACCTTTAATGTGCAATTGCAAAGTATACAAAAAAAAACCCTAAACTAATACTTTGTTGAAGCACCTTTTGATTTTTTTACACCACTCAGTCTTTTTGGGTAAGAGTCTATCCTTGTGGCATATCTTGACTTGGCAGTATTTTCCCACTCTTTCTTCCAAAAACATTCTAGATCCTTTAAATTGTGAGGGCATATCCTGTGCACAGCCCACTTCAGGTCACCCCACAGATTTTTAGTTGAATTCAGGTCTGGACTCTGGCTAGGCCATTCAAAAACTTTGATCTTCTTTTGGTTAAGCCATTCCTTTGCTGATTTGGATGTATGCTTTGGGTCACTATTGTGCTGAAAGGTGAAATTCCTTTCCATCTTCAGCTTAATAGCAGACACCTGAAGGTTTTGCACTAAAATTGACTGGTATTTGTAGCTATTAATGATTCCCTCCACCTTGATAAAAGCTCCAGTTCTGGTTGAAGAAAAGCAGCCCTAAAGTACGATTCTGCCACCACCATGCTTCACCGTAGGTATGGTGTTCTTTTGTTGATGTGCATTTTTTGGTGCCAAACATATTTTTTTGGATTAATGGAATTATTATACCTTTTTGGAATTGGTCTCATCAGACCATAACAGATTTTGCCACATGGTTTGGGGTGATTTAGTTGAGATTGGATGTTTTTTTGTGAGAAAGTGTTTCTGTCTAGCTACCCTACCCCATAGCCCAGACATGTGAAGAATACAAGAGATTGTTGTCACATGCAGCGAGTAATCTGCACACGTCAGATATTCCTGCATCTCCATGAATGTTGCCGTAGGTCTCTTGGCAGCCTCCCTGGTGTGTTTTTGTCTTGTCCTTTTATAAACTCTGGAGGGACGTCCTGTTCTTGGTGATGTCACTGCGGTGCTCCATTTGTTCATGATGGCCTTCACGGTGTTCCATGGTACATGTAAGGTTTTGGAAATTCTTTTATACTCCTCTACTGATTGATATCTTTCGGCAAGTGAGACACCATGCATGCTTTGTAAGCTCTCAGCAGACCATGGCTTCAGCAGTCAGATGAAACCAAGAAGATGTGAAGAAAATCCTACAGAAACAGCTGGTCTTTATTTGGGGTCAATCAGAATTATTTCACTGATGACAGCTGCATAATTATTGAATTTTGAACATGAGATTGAATGTGATTGGTTCATTCTGAACACAGCCACATCCCCAATTATAAAACGGGTGTGCACACTTATGCAACCAGGTTATTGTAAGTTTTATTATTTGTCCTATTTTGTCCCTAAAATGTTTCTGATTGTTTCTCACTTAATTTTTATACGTTGTAATTTCACATTGAGGATGGAAACGTTTTGACATGATTTATTTTGGTTTCAATTTTTTACATTACAAAAACCTGCCATTTTAACAGGGGTGTGTAGACTTTTTATATCCACTGCACATAATAATATACCACAAGGCGTCTTAAAGCTGAGACTTTACTATTTCCGACACCGGAAATTCCGATACGTCATCAGGCCATGTCGTTCCACAATATTAAACGTGACTATAAACGGATAGAAAGTACAATGTCTGAATCTTTTGTTACATAAACAAATAACGCAATAGCTGGAAAATTGCACGAGTTAACACAGAGTAAATGTTCAGGGTATTTTAAGATTATCGAGGCAGCAGCATAGCTGCAGTGGGGGTTATCCCTCATTACACAGCAGCACGGGTTAATGTGGGTCATGCGTTTTTGTTTTTTGTTTTTCTTTAATGTGCGGTCACTTTTGTATACCGCCATTCCAGCTTCTAAATGGCATCTCTATTTATATCAGCTCCATCGTGCCGTCCTTTTCATGTTCTGTGACAGAGCGGTTAATTGACATTGTTCTACCCTGGCAACCGGACTAATGCAACACACTCATCCCCTTAAACCTTTCCTCATATAAGATGTCACGTAAAGCGGTTGCTGTTTGTGGTAGTATTGTTAAAAGTGCTGTTAGAGTGCACTATGCATAAAAGTCTATAAACTATATATAACTCATAACTGAGCAGTCATGTGATCTCATGGGGGAATGTAAGCAGCATGAGGAGGTAATGATGATTGAGGTCAACATGTGATCAGTTAATATTGGTGGTTGTTAGTGTGTTATTGGAAAAGCAGAAGGCATAGAATGGAAGGTATTGGTACTCAAGTCGAATGCAATTTCTGTGGATTTCACGGACATTCACTATGCATTCCATCCTTACTTAATAGGAATTTAGAGATTTCCTCCGGCAGACGTGAACTCTACAGAACTTTTAGGATTCTGTTTCATTCTTAATAGTGGAGTTTGTTCCCTAAGCAGCGGAAAAGAATATATCAGCCTCCGCTTCATTCCTATGCTAAGCACTTCATACTTGTCTCTCTTCAGATGTCACATTCACATAACTATTAAGCGTTCTAGACCAATAAATAAAGAAATAATGCATGTATTTGCGACTAAATCGCTGCAGGTTAGGAGCAAAAGGGCGAGTGTGCCACATCTCTCACATGTCTGTCTGGACTGTACTGAAATTAATGAGGCATGGCAACGGCTCTGCAGAGATCGCTTGTGATAAACAGCGCAGCTCTGTACTTTCTCAGGACTGCTAATGACTGCTGGCAAAGTGTTAGCAAAGCATTAACCCCGTCAGTCCTGCCGTCCCGCCGCTCTTAGAGATGCAGCCTTTTTTTTTCCTGTTACAATATTGAGAAATTAGAGATCTTGTATGTAGCGCAGTTTTAATTCATTTTAATTCACCTTTGTTGTTGACATACAGAGTGACAATTTAGACTTTTAAAAAAAAAAATGTTTTCAGTTTATATTTCTTTTTATAAAGAAACTGAAGTAATGAATATTCATCCTACATAGTGATGCTTTGTAGCTAGAACTTTTACTTCCTGTTCCAATACCGTGACCCACCATGACCCGCATGTTCCTATTGCCAGAGCAAGCTTGCAGCTGTGTGTGTGTGTGTGTGTGTGTGTGTATGTGTATGCACAGGTAATGCGTATTGATCTGGGAGGGCCCACCTGATGATTCACCATGGCTTTTCTTTAGGCCCGTCTCCACTAGTTTCCATGGAAACACGAAGTATCCTTCAAAGGTCTTTCTTTTCGGGGGACGAGCGCTCGCCCTTCATGCAAATAAGCACTAAACAATGACAAATCAGCAGCCTCCGATCTGTCATTTCTGAAACGCTTTCAGTCTTTGGCCCATACGGCAGGGCTGCGCTTTTGTTTGAGCACCTTGTCTAGCCTTGACGTGTCCTGGCCCGCAAAACCCAGCTTCTCTGTGTGGACATTCAAGGAATGAAATGACTTTATTATATGTGGCTCTCTCTCTTTCTCTCTCTCTCTCTAGCTCACTACTGCATGAACAAATAAAAAGAAAAAACGTCAAAAGACTTTCTGTAGCAATGAGAAATGTGCACTCAGTTCCCATGTCTCTGACTAGGAGTCAAGAAGGTGGCACGCACACACACACACACACACACACACTCAGCAGTACTGTGTTGAACATTTTACTGCCCAATATTGTAATACTGCAGAAATTGTAGACTTTCTAGATTGCCAGTAAAGGTTTCTACTTGAAACCTATTCACAAAACTACTCTTTTTACTGTGTTCTTAAGATGACGTCATGTTCATCAACAGTATTGGCAGTATCAGCAGTGATTGGTGAATGTGGTACAAGGTAAATTTATCTGACTACACATCAAATATGTGTTTGGTCACAATACGAGTGGTGCATATATGTAGTAATTAAATTTAACATTTACCCCTGAGTATAACATTTACCCTTGAGTAATATTGGCTTGGTAGCTGAACATCTAGAGAAAACCAATAAAACTGTGGGATGATATGCGGTCTGGTATTTACTTTTTGATGTAGCCTTCAAAAAAGACTCGGATATTATCAGGTAATCTGCATAACTGCATAACTGGCCAGAGTCATTAGAAAACCTCGACCTCGACCCAACTGGCTCACTATCCCACTCCACTTGTATTCAAGAAGAATTCTACTTGAATACAAGTAGATTCTACTTGGAATAGGTAAAGTACAACAAGTAAAGATAGCTTGTAAATGGCATCAATGACGATGACTACAAACATTATTCTACAATCTGCATAAACCAATTGTGGCTCCTCGTGTCCGTCTCTCTTCATGAGTCACTGTTACACAACATTAGTAATCAATGAGGCTGAACCATGGGAAAATTCATTATATGGCTATTTATATCCAGGAAAAGGGAAAACATAAAAGTGTGTTAGTAAGATGTTGGGCCACCACAGCTTCAGTGAATCTTGACATGCGTAACTATTTAGGTACTGTTCTAGCTAATCAGACTAGGCTAATCATTAGCTGGTTAATAGGAATTTAGTAGAACATAAAACCTATCTTATTATGGTTCTTACCTTTTGTTCCATCCAAAGGTTACTGAGGCACATTGAAGGTTTTCTGGTGGCTTGTAATGGCCAAACACCTTACTAAAGACACTTCATGTTGGTTTTATCTTTAATTTGAGAAAGAAAATGAGAGAGAATGTGTGTTAGGTAGCAGACCTCATTACAGCTGAAGTCATTCAGGAGGTAAGTGGCCTGACGGAGGTTGACTTGCTAGGAGCTGATACCCATCCGACCCTGACCCCACCCAGGTATATGTCAGACCTGTAGCAAACAGAATTTTAGTTCCAGGTGCGTAGGAACTGGCATTAACGCTCAGTTGAGTTTACTGCAGCGTGGTCATGTCGCCGTATTCAATGATTAATCCAAACTGTCA
The DNA here is from genome assembly GCA_023630585.1 of Cranoglanis bouderius. Lineage (NCBI taxonomy): Eukaryota > Metazoa > Chordata > Actinopteri > Siluriformes > Cranoglanididae > Cranoglanis > Cranoglanis bouderius. The sequence goes on from CM042540.1 coordinate 19,642,011, forward strand.
ACACCATCAGGTTATTGCAGCACCTCCTATTGATTTCCTCTGTGCTACAAGTGTGTGTTGTGTGGATTGATGCTTTAGCACTTATCTATCCTGTAGGGTTTCAGTAGATGCCATCTTCTCGCACGGTGTACCACTTTCGATACAGCTTTAAATCTAGCCATTATTCATGAATTCCCACGTTTCCAGATCACATTCTCTCTGGCAAACCAGTGGACATCCTACATTTAAAAAAAGGAAAATGATCTGAAAGAACCATTCAGTGAGTCCTGAGTCCAGAGCGTGAGAAAGAGAGCGTTTTTCCTGACGAGACACTGAAACATGTTTGGAATGATTTGTATTGGCAGCAGATGAAATGTGAGCAAAGAAGCGCTCCGGCCATCTGTCTCGCCGCAAAATGGGTTATTCCATGCCTTCAAGGGCCTCCTATATTCTCAAACTCGTTTGTCCTTATTATTTGTCATCTCCTGCTGTCTCCCCAGGTGGTGTTCAAAGGGTGGGCTTCACCCCTAAGCTCAGTCTGACATGCTTCCTAGTTCCACTTTTTGTCTTTTCTTTCATGTTCAGATGTATTTCAACCAGATTCACAGCGCTGCTGAATTCTCACTTCCGATTGGTCAGGAGGTGTTGATTAATTTTTCATAACAACAGCTCTCACTATCACACCACCGCAACGTTGATTGTTTTCCTCAAGCAATCCCCCATCGTGTTTTATTCCTTACATATAACACCTTAAGTGTTCTAATTACCTAACACTGTTCCTAGTGATGGCAAGACCTTTGCAGTAGCTATGTGCGGTGGCAGAGATCTCTGAATCACGCAGCACTTCTGCCTCACAGCGCTAACATTAATTAAGGACAAGGGAAAATGGTTCGGATATCATCAGGTATTCTTTATTAGACCTCATGCAGCTTTATACGCTCTTTCCTACGCACGACAGCAACATCCGATTAAGCAGCGTAATTGTTTTCTCTGCCGACATCATGAAAGCTGAGACTGTGGACTCCTCCTTAGTAACAGGAGTCCAAGTTCCAGCAGACTCTGAGAACCCTGAAAGAATTCAGTTTCATTAGTGACATTTAACTATTCAGGTGAAAATCCTATATACATTCAAATTAGAAGGAAAGTGCCATATATGCTCTTACCCGAGCTACTTACGGGACCTTTCGTGAGACTCTGAGTGAATGAGAGTATGTGGGTGAGTGAGTTGGCAATCATATACCAAATCCCCAACACATCTACACACCTACACACACACACACACACACACACACACAGCAATAAAAGAAAAGCCTTGAGAATAGAACATATGTACACTTACTATGTCAGCTCCATCTCACCTACAGATGGACTGAAGTCCAACAATAATATAATAATATCTAGTATGGGTTGGCGACGTGGCAAAAATATCATATTACGAAACATTTCTGCGCTACATGATGCATCACTTTCAGTATTAAAAAACTTTAAATATACTTACATGTATTTTACAATCGTTAATCTAAACTGTGTCGTTTCTATAGCAACAACTTAGATAGGTACATTCTACATCAAAGTATTTTTGTCTTATTAACTTCGAAACTTCCAATGACAAGTAATGACACAATATTTAAATGGATATCTAATGTTAAAATTTTACCCGTCTTCCGTCAGGCCTTTAAAGATTTATTCTCTGCATGTCGTACTGTCAGGATACAGTTCGGCCACTTTTTTTTTTTCTGCCTGGAAAGCTAGAGATTTGTAAAACTGCCCACTACTTCACAGGAACACTGGCTAACCATCTGTCTATTCCTGAGGAGTTACATGATACATGAACAGCGCTATGAGTCATAACCCATCTAGATTTTCAAAATGATGCTATAACTAAGTACATCTCTTGTATTTGGGTATCCTGCTGCAACAATTATTGTGAGATAATAAAAACAAAAAGATGACTTTGTAAGTTATAAAGCAATAGAGGTTTTTTGTTTGTTTGTTTGTTTTTGACATGACCAGATTGGTGGGTTTTTTTTGGACATGGCCTTTGGACATCCATGTTTCTGCTTGGATTGGTGCTGCAATGTCAGCGTGCTTCCATTCCTAGTAGTCTGTTTTCTGAAGCCACATCAGCGAAATTGATACCTTTGGTTCATTTGCAATTTGGTTTGGTTTCAGACTGCACATAATTAAACAAACAAAAAAAGCATAAAACATTGGGGAGGATAGGGCTTTCATTCACTGGCCAGAAATCCATTGACAGGGGGAAAAAAATGGAAACAAACCATTCTCAAGTGCAGCGTAGGAATCACAAAAATCACCCGAGCATGGAGAACATGGAGTCGGTGCTAAATAAATGAATTGATACTTCAATAAAGAGTTTAAGACATTTGGTGTAGCGCATCCACTCTTTATTTTCTCTTCTTGTTCGTTCATCCAAATATTCACAACATGTGGCACTTCTGCACTTCTACAGCTCAAGGACTAATAATAATCTGAAAAAGGTGCACGCAACCTCAAATACATGGCATGTTTGGTTCACTTCCTGCAGTTGGGATGATTCAGAGTCAAACAGCTTTCTTACTGCATTCGAACTGCACCAGGGTTCACTTGGAACTGAACTAAGACTCTCTCAGGTCGATTGTTTTGGCTCACACCCGAGTGTGGTTGGTGTGTTCTTACCTGCACAAACAAACTGCACTGTGGAGGAAAACTCACCAGGCTTCAGTTGAAAACACTGAGATCTCTCAATGCTTTATTTGGAACTTGGTCCTAACCCAACACCAAGCTCTATCTAAAAGAAGCAGAAGCAGCGTCTCAATCCTTCCCTAGCATAAATTTAATTTCTCTCTAGTGGTGTAATTGGGTAAGAAACTTGCGTTCTATTATTAGGATCCAAGTGTCATATGGGAATTGGCAGTGAATTACAGTAGAGTGTTAAAAATGAATTCAATATATGTTATTGCACCATCTGCACTAATGGTAAATTAAAATGGTTTATGAGAAGTCTGTAAATAATTTGGTCCACCAGTCAAAGCCGTACTCTGGAAAACTCGTTTCTTGTGTGTTTATGGGCAATTTTCTGTACCCAGCCAAATGTAATTATTATCTGTGCCAAAGAAAAATCAGGTGTCTTCCAACACACATCAGTTGGTCCCACTCATACAGCAAACGGCACAGAAATCACATTTCACAGCGAGCAAGTCTGATACAGATGCCAGGTTTAAACCCAAAAGATAATATGAAATACTTTCCAGGAGCAAGCCTCTATAATTAGTATGAATTTGGTAGGCATGTAGTGGATTACACTTAAGAAAAACCTTTTCTTCTTGGCCAGGAGGTCTGTTCTCTGCACTTGAAAAAAAAATAAAATCCCATGCATTAAGGAGAAACAGTGATGGCGAATTTATTTGCCGTAAGGATTTGATTTGCCGACGTGCTTCGCTGCTTCATATATTATCAAAATTAATAGCCTATTCTTGCAGTGGTTAAGGGGCAAAGAGGATGGATTTTCACATAGGGAAATGTCAGAACAAATCTACTGGACTAATGATATGAGCAACGCTTATAAATATCACTGCTGTTCTTTTATTTCAGTACTTTAGCCGATTTCATCTCCTGATTCATCTCTTTTCAGTGGCAAACATGCTATAAAACAAACAGAATAGATAGTAAACAAAATAATCCCATGACCTTTATACTCCACAACACCGTTAATTAAAAGGCTTTTAAGGAGGGAAGCGAAATTTATCGTCAACATTCAGCCACAAATTAAAAGTAAATTAACAGAAGCTTGAGGATACAGCCTTTGTGATTGATGAACCCTTGTGCCTGTCATAATGCCCTGTTAAACTTCACCTAATTGCATTATTTACCTCTAATATCCTGAACCCTGCCTCTTTTGTCCTACTCGTAGCGCTGATAAGTTTTATGGCAGCGTTTAATCTTGTCCCTGTGGTTACTGTTGTCACAGGATTTCCGTGTGTGACGAGGACAAATTCCGGCACAATGAATTCATCGGCGAGACTCGGATCCCCCTGAAAAAGCTCAAGCCCAACCAGACCAAGAACTTCTACAACTGTCTGGAGAAGCAGCTGCCTGTGAGTAATTCCTAATCACCAGACTTATCTGAGAGCTCATACACGTGAACATATTGGAAATTATTTATTACAGTGAATCAAAATGCCTTTGGATAACGGGAAAATTAGGGGTTTACAAAGATGCTTGACGCTGCAGATGCCAAACTGATTATTGTTGCTCTTCAAATTGCATATCAGTCTAATCTTATAACGAAATCGGTCAGTGATTGAGTTGCCTGATGATGATGATGATGATGATGTGCAAGCATTGTGCGTCTGAGATGTAGATTGTGATAAGGCATTAATGATGTTAGACTTAATGCATGTCTAAATCTTACATGGGGACTTGAGTTAGGGTTTGGCACACACTGATTGGCACACAGCTCAACTAGGACTCTCACTTGACTGACTTATGATGTGACTTGAAGTTGCACTTGACTGACTTGTAATTTGACTTGGACTCACACTTGACTGACTTGTAATTTGACTTGGGCTCGCACTTGATTGACTTGCAATTTGACTTGGACTCGCACTTGACTGACATACAATGTGACTTGGACTCACACCTGAATCACTTGTAATTTGACTTGACTAACTTACGATGTGACCTGGACTTACACTTGACTGACCTATAATTTGAATTGGACTCACACTTGACTGACTTGCGATTTGATTTGGACTCACACTTGATTTGCAAATTCATTTGGTCGCACTTGACTGACTTGCAGTTTGACTAGGACTCACACTTGTAATTGCAGTTGACTGACTTGCAATTTGCCTTGGACTCACTTTACTTGTGAATTGACTTGAAACTGCACTTGACTGACCTGAGATTTGACTTGGGGTTGCACGTGACAGTCAATAAATACATTTGTTCTGTTGTCTGTCTCCCAAAACCAGTTGTAAATTAGCTGCATGAGTGTTGCCCAGGGTTTTATAGACAGTGTAGTTTTCCTAAGAATTTTGATACATCTGGACTGTTGTTTTTTTTCCTTCTCATAAATGCTGGTGTATAATAATACAAGACAGTTTAGAACCTTTGTGAAAGAACTATTCAGATAAACTGTGTTTTAATAGCCCACTGTTTCCTCATTGGAAAATCTGGCAACTCATCACAAACTCATACATCAATTTCCTCCCATCTAACAAAGAAATTCAACATACTAAAAGCACTTTTTTTGACATTTTTAAATGTTACAGGAGCCACAGTCAACCAGAAGGAAATGGAATTCAGTTTAATTACAGGCTTTCATACAAAGTCGATTATTCTGTTTACAGTCTTTTCATTAGAGAGAAAAAAATAAAATAAAATCGATAGGCATATCGGCCGTAGTTACACCCTGCACATCGTTTACTTGTTCTGACATGAGAGTCTTCATTTAATAACACTCTTCCTTACTGAACTTACATTTTTTTGGAACTCTTTGGCCGCTCTTTAGTTGTACATTTCCAGTATTTTACAACAGCGTGATGAGCTACAGCCTTGATGTGCCTTTTATGGCTGCTCCAAGTCACATTTTGTGCTGCATCTCCTCATTTATGTACTGTAAATCTGGCCATTAGTCTTGGCATCATCTTAGTCCTGAATGGTGATCTCCAATGCGGAAAAATGGTGGTTGTGGACGTATAAATGTTCAGTGCTTCAAAAAATGAGCAACTTCAGGTTGCAACATAGATTAAAGTTTTGTAAGACAAATTAAAATGCACCCAGTAATATTGGTTAGTTTGACTGGCAAGTGTATTATCCATTTAGGCTGAAAAAGTAGCTAAGAAACTTGGACTTTACATGCTCTGGATCAAGTCTCTGCAGCACTTTTATTCTCTCTGGTTCAACAGAGCAACAGAGAATGCCGTACACACACATGAGAGTCGCCTTAAGAGACATTTTAGTGTGTGACAAGTACAATTTCTGTCACAATAAATTCATTGCCCAAGACCTTCAACCTTGAAGAAGCTCAAAACCAAAGAGGACTTTCACCAATTAAAATGGGTTTTCTTTAAGCTCGAGTGCAGCTGTCTGAAGATTAGCCTGAACTACACCACTTTTTACTTGTTAATGAAAAACACCTCCGTCCTAAGACATTCCTGAGTCCAGGCATTGTGTAGTGCCAGGATTACGTGAACAGGTTCAGGTGAGGTAGCCACGGCCACGTGAAAGGATATAAATTTCCTTCTCGGCAAACACATTATCTGGATTAGCAAACTATTCCCTGCATTATTAAAGCCCTTGTTATCGTTGTTCATGTTTCTTCATGAGATTGGTAACCCAAGGTCGGTAACTGCTTTAGATGTTAGAGTATTTTCCCCTGTGAATGTCTTTCTAATTAAGTTAAGGGCATCTATTTTGAAGAATTACTCCACTAAACCATTATGAACTTTATGCAGCATGGGCAGTATTATGTAATTTAGGAAATTGCTGAATGAAGTCTACCAGTGGTTTATGATTCCGGGTGTTTTTTTTTGTTTTGTTTTGTTTCCTTGTGGAGGCATTACATGAAATGTTCTTTCTAATAGTAAAGTAATGACAAAACAAATATGGATGCAAGCTTTGCATGGAAATCGGCTGTTTAGCACTCTATGGTGGTTTCTAGGCTATACATCAATATCTTGCATACAGGGAAAAACAAAGTTCACAGAAAATGTGTCCGTCACATATTTTAATATTTTCATTTCAAGGTGTTTAAGCCATGAGAAACCAAGTCTCTTTAGAAAGCCTATGAGAGGTCAGAGATTCTAAAGCTCTTGATAACCTGGCTCAGAAGCACTGAGAGCTGAAATAAAATGAAATTGTGTACTGGCACAGATCGCTGGAAAACTAATACTTTAAAAAAAAAAAAAAATTATTAAAGTTTCTGCAAACTCGTTGGTTTGGATTATAAAGGGAATGGAAGTGCTATGAACTGAAGTAGTAGTATTCCCTGTTCAAATGCATACTCTATACTCAATAAACAGTATGAGCCTAAACAGTAATGACACAATTTGCTGTACTGATATATGGTAAGCTGGTTTGGGCCTGGTTTTGCGACTCGGAGGATATAATTATCTTCTGTTGTGATCATCCTCTCCTCAGTGTCACAGAATCTTTATTAGAATAAAACTCTTATTGGAAAATCCTCTCACAGTTAACACAAGGTTCTCGTAACCTTAGTTAGCTAGCTTAAAAAAAAATTTTTAAAAAAAACACACACACACAGGGCGGCTAACATTACCAGGCTAGCTTCCTACCATCAGCTGCTTTGTGTGTTAATTCGTGGTGATGTACGACATATCTAAGATGGTGTATGATGACTTAAGTCCAAAAACTGCCACCAGATTCACAGCTGCCCAGGAAAAGCATGAGAATTCAGAGGGGTTTTTTTTTGCCCCTAAGCTCTGTAATAACACATTCTCAGTTCAGATTTACGTGGTCAGCAGCCAAGTGGGTTTTTTCCCCCCCAGAAACTTTCATTTCCTCACGCATTTGTCACAGTCATTTAATGTAACAAATCAGTGCGCTGGTCAGCAAAAAAGAGAAAGTGCAGAGGAAAGCAAGTCGATACACTCCATCATGGCCGGTCATGTCCGACGGCAAATTATCCAAGGCTCCGTGAACAAAGCCGTAGTGTCAGATCCTAGACCGGTTAGGCAGCGATAATGAAACATGCTGATGGGATGCCCTCAGTGGATGTGTAAATTTAACATGACACCATGTTCAATCACCCAAGCATGGTATGTTTGATAGTCACAATCTCTTCAACAGGTGTGGAAAAACAGGGTTCATGCCCAGACGTGGCGTCCATTGCAGTTAATAACTCATCACATCCCATAACACTATATTTGATTGTTTTTTTGTAACAGCACACCCAGTTGTGTTTTATTTCTTGCTTACTATACAGGTGCATCTCAAAAAATTTGAATATCATGGAAAAGGTTTTTTTTTGTTTTTTTTTCGTAATTTAATTCAAAAAGTGGAACTTTCATATATTGTAGATTCATTACACATAAAGTGAAATATTTCGAGCCTTTTGTGTTTTAATCTTGATTATTACGGCTTACAGCTCATGGAAATCAAAAATCCAGTGTCTCAAAATATTAGAATAAAGAATTTATAATACAGCAATATCAACCTTCTGAAAAGTGTGTTAATTTATGCACTCAATACTTGGTCGGGGGTCCTCTTGCATGAATTACTGCATCAATGCGGCGTGGCATGGAGGCAATCATCCTGTGGTGTTATGGAAGCCCAGGTTGCTTTGATAGCGGCCTTCAGCTCGTCCGTATTGTTGGGTCTGGTGTCTCTCATCTTCCTCTTGACAAAATTCAGGTCAGACGAGTTGGTTGGCCAGTCAAGCATAGTAATACCATGGTCAGCAAACCAGTTACTAGTAGTTTTGGCACACTTGAGCAGCACTCAAGTCCTGCTGGAAAAGGAAATCAGCATCTCCATAAAGCTTGTCAGCAGATGGAAGCATGAAGTGCTCTAAAATCTCCTGGTAGACGGCTGCATTGACTCTCGACTTGAGAAAACACAGTGGACCAACACCAGCAGATGACATGGCACCCCAAATCATCACTGACCGTGGAAACTTCACACTAGACTTCAAGCAACTTGGATTCTGTGCCTCTCCACTCTTCCTCCAGACTCTGGGACCTTGATTTCCAAATGAAATGCAAAATTTACTTTCATCTGAAAAGAGGACTTTGGACCACTGAGCAATGGTGTTTTGAGTAAAAAGGTGTTTTGAGTTAATTAGATGATTAGAGTCTTCTCAGGTCGACATTGCTGTATTATAAATTCTTTATTCTAATATTTTTGAGATACTGGACTTTTCCTGTATCTCATTTCCATGAGCTGTAAGCCATAATCATCAAGATTAAAACAAAAAAAGGCTTGAAATATTTCACTTTATGTGTAATGAATCTAGAATATATGAAAGTTCCACTTTTTGAATTAAATTATAGGAAAAAACTAACTTTTCCACGATATTCTAATTTTTAGAGATGCACCTGTATGTAGTATCAGCTTTAATTAGTCATCTATCATTGTATTATTAGGTACACGCATTAGGTACATGCATATTTTATAGCTTCATTCATATCATCATTGGCCACTTTACCGACCATTTTCAGATTAGGCCAAATTCCAAATGGCTTCCCATTCTCTATGAATGCAGACTACATAGGGTGTAACATATAGGTATTATAAATAAAAATAGTGTACTTTATGCCCAATAAAATGGCTCAGACACCAAAAAAACCTTAAGGTGCCTGTTTTTACTAAATATTCTCAATACTAAGAATAAAGTATTGGCCCCCTTGCCTTCATTCTTAAGTGCTCACTGTTGTACACTTTCTGACTATAACATATGCTCCCCCTCCAGCAATGGAAAGGCATCACCACAGGACCACAGCTGACCAGATATTATTAGGGCGGCGAGTAATTCTCATCCCCACAGTGACACTAGCGTAGAATTCATGTGGTACCGTGTGTGGTGTTGGTATGACTGTGTCAGGTAGAGCAGCGATGGTGGGATGGTGGGATCTGTGGCACGCAATCATTTCTGATTGATTACATTTTCTGTAATCCAGGACACTGATGTCACGATGACTCTGGAACTGGAAATTTCGGAAAAGATATTTCTCCTGCTTATTACAAGTATGTTGAGCTTTTGAGTACCGCTAATAAGCACACGCTACATTGCTTTAATGATCTAATGATCTGCCAGCTTTCCAGTACTACCACATTTTTGAATCGAGAGATTTACTTTGCCACACTTGCATTTCTTTTTGAAAACCCGTTGTCTACGACAAAATATCTCGCCGAAAGCGAAAACGCCATTGTCTTGCTTGTTTTCCTGCATTAATATGTTAATATTCCCTTCTTGTTTGACAGGATAAGCCATTCAAATTAGAGCACTAAATCTCAACAGCTTGGAGATGATTATTAAGGACGACACGGAGGCTGCTGTAAACACCCACTTTCAAAAACCTTCTTTTAATTAGTGCATTACGATTCGCTTTGAAATCACCCTTCTAACTGCGTCACTCAACCCAGCCGTCTGTGGTTATGATCTCCAGTCAGACAAAAGTTGAACCTGCTAATAAACTTTTAGATCTCCTCGTAGAGCCTATCCTGGCTTCTGGAGCAGGTACCAGCTGGCTGCCGGCATGAGTTGTTTGTTTAGGAGGGAGTGTGTGTGTGTGTGTGTGTGTGTTTGTGTGTGTGTGAGATTGTGTGTGTACGTGCTCCGGAGGGGACGGAAATGAGACAGCGCTGCTGTGGGTGACGAGCAGAGACGCCTCCTCCACAGCTAATTAACTTCATGCTTGATGGACCGAGGTGGCTTAGAGTTCAGGAGGAAACCGAAAAAAAAAAAACCCGCTCTGAACTCAGTCGGCCTCGAATCAGCCAGGAGGCGAAAAAAAAAAAAAAAAAAAAAAAAGACAGGTCTAGACGGCAGGATGATATTGTAGCGATGATTATGAATCAGACAAAACTAATCACTGGGAAATGGGAAACGTGCATATTGGGATTTTGCACCATACTGTGTGTTCTGCTTGCATGACTATATGAAAAGCAATTACTCTGTTCGTTTCATTTCCTTCTACTTTAACCTTTATTTTTCTTCTCCACACAAAACTAGGGTAGATGCCATTGAGCCCACACTCTGCAAAGACGCAAAGTGCAAACTGCGGTCTAAGCTCTCCCTCTCGTACGCTCTCCTTTCAGATCGATAAGACGGACGATAAGTCATTGGAGGAGCGCGGGCGCATCATGATCTCGCTGAAGTACAGCTCGCAGAAGTGTGGCCTGGTGGTGGGCATCATCCGCTGCGCTCACCTCGCTGCCATGGATGCAAACGGCTTCTCCGACCCTTACGTTAAAACGTGAGTTTCTCTCGCTTCCTACTGCCTCTGTGCTTACAAAACCCGCTCCGGTCTAAACTCCTCTGCTCAACGTTACTCCTGTAATGAGCTTTGCTAGCTGTATAAGGAAGTAAGGAATCACCGATTACCTAACAGGCCGCCAGTTTCTATTTACAGCAAGTTTAGGTACAGACAGTGACATCAAAATGGGTGAAATTTAAACCCGTTACTTTGCCAGAGAATCGTCCACGTAAGCACATTTCATTATATCCAGGAGCACAAAGCGAGCCTACGTTCGCAGAGCCACAGTACCGAGTTCAAAATATGTAGGAATAGATCACTTGCAATGAAAGAAGGTAATCAATAAGGAGCAGCACTCTAGGGTGGGCACATCTGAAAGAAATTGCCAAGGCGTTCACTTACCAAAATTTACATTACATTTACAAGTGCCGAGTTCACATCTGTGGGTTGAGGGTGATAAAGCGAAAATTCAGATACATATGGGATTTCTCCTCACAATTCACATTATGAGTAATGTGTGATAGAAGTTATTGCATTCTGAGGATTAAGAAAAGCTGAACACACTACAAACTTGCTAATCTGTCATGATTAGACTGATTAGGGATTTAAAAAGCTTGGGGTGTGTGTTTATAAGAACGATTGAGGCAAGGTGCAGCAACCTCATACAGTTATGTAATATGATCCTCCAAGCTATTTGATGGTCACAGATGCATTAATCGTCATTGTTTAATTTAGAATAGTGATCCTGGTGTCTACATAGAGAGCAGATTAGGCTTCGAAACATCCTGGCTTTCAACCTGCTTATAAAACATCACCGGAATTACGCATCTGTGTACTGGAATGAACATCAATCAGTTTGTAAGAGATTATGCTGTAGCATCACACAGCTTGGCATGTTATTCAATTTTGGAATGCTTTTAAACCTGTTCAACCTATTCATGTCTCGGCGAGAGCTTATTGAGTACCCGCAGTAAATTATACCGTTAGTGCTAGAGCAACATACACACCGCTTTTACAGTTACCCCTGCGTCCTCGCCTGTATTTCATTCATTCTGTCCAACCTCTTAATGCTTTTGTTTAGGATGTTGGTAGTTACTTAAGCTTACTCAGACCCCAATCGCCATTTTTTTTTTCCTTTTCCAGGCAGACGGTGTTGTGATGCAGTCGAGAAAGTCCGATCTGAAAACGGCGAGCTTGGTTTACGACGAGAACATGAGTCATGAGCTTCTCCACCAAATAAAATTCTCTGCCTTAAGGGATACAAAATATGGCCATCACAGACAGTTAGTCATAGTCAGCCATTGAGAGAGAGAGAGATAGATGAGATCCCTCTTCTGAAGCATATTGGCTTATTGAGGCTTTAGTAGCTGTGCTGGTCTCCGTATACAAAAAGTCTGAGGATAAGAGGCTCCTGAGAAAGAGAGAGAGAGAGACAGAGTGAGAGTAACGCGTATCATGCTCTGAAATAATGTCTTAAAGCTGAGTAGAGCTGACCAATCAGGACACCATTCAGGAGGCAAGTCACTGTTGTCTCAGCGATCATGTCTCAAGTTCTTCCCAAAAACATGCACTAAGATGTTGTCCATCCATAGGAGGTTAGAATTATAGTCCAAACCTGGATTACACCAAACCGCAGCGGCGATTTCTCAAATTCCTTTATGAGAGTTCCACGTCATGAAACTAGGGGAATTTTATCTTCTTTACACTATCCCTGTGCTCAGAGTGAAGCTAGCTGGCTAATGGCTTTCAAATAGAAATGGGGGGAAAATGTGTGATTGAAAGGTTAATAGTTAATCCTGTTTCTCACTATACAAGCTAGTGACCAATAAAATAGGATTAAACAAAATAAGTGACGTAGCTGACCCAGCTATGCGTCTGGTGTGCATGTACTTTTAAACAGCCGTCAGTTCATAAAGTTTCCGTGTTCAACACCTGTTTCTGTTTTATCATGCTCCTTCAATATTATTAAGCAAGTGATAATTAGACTGACGGAATTTAGTGTCATGAGCTTCATGAGTCATTACACAGAAAAAAGCAGTCAGTGATGTACCTGAATTAAACTTTCAATAAAACGTTTAGCTTCTAACCCATTGAGTCCAAGTCGAGGTCGCGATACTTGTCTTCAAGACTTCTCACTTAAGTGCTCCTGTTGCCACTGGAGAGGTTGTGAACTGGTTTTGTTGTGTCTGTTCATCAGCAAAGTAAGAGGAAAAAAACAACATGATCAAATGTCACTCACTTTGTCTTTTCCACAAGCTGAGACCTGCGTCCCTTCCAAGCCGTTCAATACGCGGGACTTTGTTGGGCAACATCACATCTTAACAACACACAAACAAAGAGGCGCGATTTAAACTGTGCTGACCGTGACCTCCCTGTGGGGAACTTCTTTAATCAGCATCCAGGGCCTGAGTTTTTCTGCGTGCTGGCCTTTGGAGCTGCGTTGGCCTGTCATGTCAGGCTCATTTGCAGCAAAGCGTTCAGGGAGTTTCTTGTTATCTTTTTGCTTTGCAGAATCAAATTAAACCTACACTGGTATATCCTTTCTGTTTGACTTACTATGGTGGAACAGGGGAAAAAAATAATAAAACTTGTATGATGTAGCAGTGCCCTCTGCTGGAATTCAATTTTTACATTTGCTCCCATGCATTTGTCAGATTCCGGTTGGTGAATTGAGTATTTTGGTATTATATTATACGGTCATACCTAACATAACGTCAATATTTTTTATGTATTTCAGATACCTGAAGCCGGATGAGAACAAAAAGTCAAAGCACAAGACTGCTGTCAAGAAGAAGACCCTTAATCCGGAGTTTAATGAGGTGGGCTTCAAGCTGCTGATTTTTTCACTCTTTACATCACTAAGAAACATTTCATACCTACTGCCAGATATCGTCTTGGTAATATTGTCAGGATTTACGTACATATTTTACTTATTTCCACGTATTGCCCATGTGACGTGTGCTACGGACCAATTTATTACAGTCGACTCCAGAATTATGTCTGAAAAAGCTTAGGAGAACACCACCACCGCATGCTGAACCTTTGAGGTCCCTCTTCATTTCACACCACAGGTTTCTTACTATGGGCTCCAATCTGATTAGGTACTACAGAGCAAAGTTTCGTTTTCGCAGCCATTCCCCTGTGGATTGAGGTTTGTTTTGTTCATTTCTAAGACTAAGATCCACATCCTAGTCGTAACCTCCTGGCAGAAGCACCACTGTTTTGATGTCCCTAAACTGCAATTCTGAATCTTTTTTGTCATCTATTTCACCTCCCTTGCTATCATTCTCACTGTAGAGCGGTTTGCATTTACACTGATCAGCCATAACATTAAAACCACTGACCATTCAATTCAATTCAGTTTCATTTGTATAGCACTTTTAACAATGAACATTGTCCCAAAGCAGCTTTACAGAAATATATAAATTGAGGATATAGATTTTAAATGTATGGATTTATCCCTAACAGGTCATCACTGACAGGTGATGTGAATAACATTGATTATCTCGTTACAGTGGCACCTGTCAAGTCAAGGGGTGGGATATATTAGGCAGCAGGTGAACAGTCAGTTCTCGAAGTTGATGTGTTAGAAGCAGGAAAAATGGGCAAGCGTAAGGATCTGAGCAACTTTGACAAGGGCCAAATTGTGATGGCTAGATGACTAGGTCAGAGCATCTCCAAAATGGCAGGTCTTCCCAGTCTGCAGTGGTTAGAACCTACCAAAAGTGGTCCAAGGAAGGACAACCAGTGAACCGGTGACAGGGTCATGGACACCCAAGGATCATTGATGCTCGAAGACTAGCCCGTTTGGTCCGATCCCACAGAAGAGCTACTTTGTGCTACAAAATTAGAAACCTTGGGTCCTGGCATTCATGTGGATGTTACTTTGACACGTACCACCTACCTAAACATTGCTGCAGACCAAGTACACCCCTTCATGGCAACGGTATTCCCTAATGCCAGTTTCCTCTTTCAGCAGGATAATGCGCCCTGCCACACTGCAAAAATTGTTCAGCAATGCTTTGAGGAACATGACATGTTCAAGGTGTTGACTTGGCCTCCAAATTCCCCAGATCTCGATCCGATCGAGCATCTGTGGGATGTGCTGTACAAACAAGTCCGATCCATGGAGGCCCCACCTCGCAACTTACAGGACGTAAACAGGGTCTTGGTGCCAGATACCACAGCACACCTTTAGAGGTGGAGTCCATGCCTTGTCAGGTCAGAGCTGTTTTGGTGGCACAAGGGCAACCTGCACAATATTAGGCAGGTGGTTTAAATGTTATGGCTGATTGGTGTAGTTTGCATTTGTGTCTATTCTCTTGAAGAATGATGATTATTCTGGAGTTTACTATATTGATACTTCTTTCAAGCTCTTTGCCACTGTGTTGTTATTCACCCCCTGGATTCCTCTGTTTAGAAGCATACGTGCTATTATAGTTGTTTCATTTGTCTCCTTGTTTACATAGGAGTTCTTCTATGAGATTAAGTATACAGAACTGAGCAAGAAAACCCTTGAGGTGACTGTTTGGGACTATGATATTGGCAAATCCAATGATTTTATAGGTAAGTAAGTTAGTGGTATCCGGTGTGTGTCTTGTGGCTCTTACGTTCATAACATGTTCCATGTAAACTGTGGCTTGTCGTGTTCAATGAATCAAACCGGATTGTCAATGCATTTTTTTCACCCAGGTGGAGTGTCGCTAGGCATCAACGCCAACGGCGAGCGTCTGAAACACTGGTTCGACTGTCTCAAAAACAAGGACAAGAAAATTGAGCGATGGCACACACTGACTAACGAACTCCCTGGTTCAGGCTTCAATGACTGAAGTCTGACACTCCAGTACCCGTTCCCCTTCCTGCGAGAACGTAACGCTTGGCCTTTGACCGTCACCTCCAACACTACAGTCCAGAGATGGGTACCAAAGTGACCTCTTTTCCCGTCATCCCCAAATCTATCCCTGTATGTACTTCCCCTGGTGTTACTGTTCGATGTGGCTTTTGAGCTTCTTGGGCCAGCTTATGTTGATTATGAAGAGGTGTTTTTCCCTCGCAAAAAAAGCAGGGGATCGTGTACAAACGTTTAAATACTGTTCAACTTGCTGTTCTCTCTGGTCTTTTGATTCACTCTGATGTTTAGTATGTATTCAAGAATGTTGTTTACACAAGCTATCGATGGATGTCCAGATCAATTCAGATCAGGGGTATGGTTAGACCTTGAAAGATTTTGGATGAGAGAATTGATCAAGAAACCATCGATTGTTTACATCTAGAATCCAGTTCATAAATCTCCATATGCTACACTATGATAGTGGGGGAAAAAAGACAGTTTGATGGATTTTGGATGTTCTATTTTTATTTCATTTTATTCTCTTAGCAAATTCGTTTTGGTGTTGTTGGTTTTGCTTGTTTGTTTTCTTTATTTTTTAAATTCAGGACCCAGTGTCAGTACAGATTGATGAATGTGTTTTATTTAGCCATATTGAGAATGTGATGCTGAAAAAGCGATGGACCAACGTCTATCCTGTTTACATATAAAAACAGTTGAAATGCCTCCAAGCAGAAATTCTACTCCAGGTAAACGATTGAAGTTTTGGACCATCCTCAAGTCATTCTGGTAACGTATAGTAACGTAGCTGTTGATGTTCTTGAGCCCTGTACGGATCAAGATGTTCAATATGGTGCTACGAATCATTTCTTTAGACTGTTAGTTCAGATAGTAAATGATTCCTAGAACCATGCTTGAATGTCAGGGTTTTAAATAAAAAAAAAAAACTAGGATTATTCTGATGTATGGTTTTTTTTTTTTTTTTTTTTTTTTTTTTTTAAATATCATCCACTAAAGAGATCATCTGGCACAATATAAAAACATATTTAGCATGCATTCAGTGGATTTCTTAGTTGTTATTACTGGACTTTTAATGCGTATTTATTTTCCGGTTAGTATTTATATATATTTTTTCGTGTAGTACATTTTAAATTGACGTGGACGTCCACTTTCGAGTAGTTTTAGAGCTCTAGGAATGTCGATATCTTCATATGTCCAGGCATGAGGTCTTAGTACATCGACCTTGCTCAGTAAGGCAGATCTTCTATCAAAGCACTCAGTGCAACAGCCAGACTTATGACATCTTTTGTAATCTGTTGCCTTTGTATTCAAAGCTGTATAGCGTAAAAAAAATAATAATAAATTTAATTTTAAAAAATGCATGCAATGTTCTTAAACGGTCATTAAACTGACTTTGCGTAATGTTTGATACTCTTCTGTAAAAGAGAACTCGTCGATGCTAAAAGATCATGGAATGTCCGTGTTTTCTTCTTGGACGTTTTTTTGTACCCTCGAACGCTGTCTCATTGCCTGTCCGGCTGCTCTATCTTCCGGAAATATGATCGCATGTAACTGCAAAAAAAAGAATCTTGTCTTGTTTTCCTTTTTCTTTTCTTTTTTTTCCCCCAATCTCAGGCGATTGTTTGCATTTCTAGTGTTCCTCTGATGAAATTTCTATGTTCCTACTCCTCATTCACCATCACCTCTTGTTGCACCGAATGGCAGAATTTATCGTGCCTTTTCTTTTCTAACAGTGTAGTTTTTTTTGCACCGCTCACTTTACAAGGATTCCTAGAAGGATATTAGCTTTTAATATGGAAACTATATGATAACATTTGGCATATTTCTATTCCTGTCTGTGTCAGAATATTGTATCAGTCGGAATATTATCACTCAATGAGACACTGTATGTGGCTGGGGTCCGGGGTTCAAGTGGAAGATGTTTAAAGCATGAAACGACACATTCTGGTTTCTATTTTTTTTTTTTTTTTTTTTTTTTTTTTTTTAATAACACTGCACATTAAACTAAAGGGAAACTAGGGTTAGCACTATTTGTAAAACTATAAACCATACGACATACTCCAACACAAACACTTCTTAGGCGTCTTAATAAATGACGTGAATGATTTGATATAATTTGTAACACTTTATCTATTACACGCTTTACTTAATTTAGAATTTGAATCTACACTAGTCCAATAAAAAAGAAAGAAAAAAAAAAAAAAAACACCAGAAACCAGAATGCGTCATTTCCTTTATGTCTGTTTAAAAAAAAAAAAAAGGAAAAAAAAAAAAAGGTTCAAGTATTATATCTTGCGTGTTTTTTACTCTGGCGATGTGCTATTTATATATGTTCTGATTTGGAAAAACCATGTCTAATAAAGTAGAGAACCAGCCTATAATCCTTGTTTGCTTTCAGAAAGTTCTGAGTGTTATTTTCACAGCCATGACTCTGAATCTCCACTATGATGGTATTGTACAGCCGTGGCCAAAAGTTTTGAGAATGACACAAATATGAATTTTTACAAAGTCTGCTGCCTCACTTTTTATGATGGCAATTTGCATATACTCCAGAATGTTATGAAGAGTGATCAGATGAATTGCAATTAATTTCAAAGTCCCTCTTTGCCATGAAAATGAACTTAATCCCAAAAAAACATGTCCACTGCATTTCAGCCCTTCCACAAAAGGACCAGCTGACATCATGTCAGTGATTCTCTCGTTAACACAGGTGAGAGTGTTAACGAGGACAAGGCTGGAGATCACTGTCATGCTGATTGAGTTAGAATAACAGACTGGAAGCTTTAAAAGGAGGGTGGTGCTTGAAATTATTGTTCTTCCTCTGTTAACTATGGTTACCTGCAAGGAAACACGTGCAGCCATCATTGCTTTGCACAAAAAGGGATTCACAGGCAAGGATATTGCTGCTAGTAAGATTGCACCTAAATCAACCATTTATCGGATCATCAAGACCTTCAAGGAGTTCAGCTGTTGTGAAGAAGGCTTCAGGGCGCACAAGAAAGTCCAGCAAGCGCCAGAACCGTCTCCTAAAGTTGATTCAGCTGTGGGATCGGGGCACCACCAGTGCAGAGCTTGCTCAGGAATGGCAGCAGGCAGGTGTGAGTGCGTCTGCACGCACAGTAAGGCGAAGACTTTTGGAGGATGGCCTGGTGTCAAGAAGGGCAGCAAAGAAGCCACTTCTCTCCAGGAAAAACATCAGGGACAGACTGCTATTCTGCAAAAAGTACAGGGATTGGACTGCTGAGGACTGGGGTAATGTCATTTTCTCTGATGAATCCCCTTTCCGATTGTTTGGGGCATCTGGAAAAAAGCTTGTCCGGAGAAGAAAAGGTGAGCGCTACCATCAGTCCTGTGTCATGCCAACAGTAAAGCATCCTGAGACCACTCATGTGTGGGGTTGCTTCTCAGCCAAGGGAGTGGGCTCACTCACAATTTTGCCTAAGAACACAGCCATGAATAAAGAATGGTACAAAAACATCCTCAGAGAGCAATTTCTCCCAACCATCCAAGAACAGTTTGGTGACGAACAATGCCTTTTCCAGCATGATGGGGCACCTTGCCACAAGGCAAAAGTGATAACGAAGTGGCTCGGGGAACAAAACATCGACATTTTGGGTCCATGGCCAGGAAACTCCTCAGCTGTAGATGTCTCTTAACTAAAGCATTAAAAACTAACAAGGCATGGACCGAAACTTGACCCTCTCCGGCTGAAGGGAGGACACGGCCTATTGGGTTAAATAGTAATTGGAAAGGAAATATTACATCTGCGTGTTTTAGGTGTCCTTAGTAACTTTTTTTAATCTTATGTACTATTTGATAGATTTTAGCCCTCCCACCTAATATCACCACCAGCAGTATATTACAGTGGTGCTTGAAAGTTTGTGAACCCTTTAGAATTTTCTATATGTATATGCATAAATATGACCCTTTAGAGCACACAAGTTCTAAAAGTAGATAAATAGAACCCAATTAAACAAATGAGACAAAAATATTATACTTGGTCACTTATTCATTAAGGACAATTATCCAATATTACAGATCTGTGAGTGGCAAAAGTATGTGAACCTCTAGGATTAGCAGTTAATATGAAGGTGAAATTAGAGACATGTGATTTCAATCAATGGGATGACAATCAGGTGTGAGTGAGCATGGTGTTTTATTTAAAGAACAGGGATCGATCAAAGTCTGATCTTCACAACACATGTTTGTGGAAGTGTATCATGGCACGAACAAAGGAGATTTCTGAAGACTTCAGAAAAAGAGTTGTTGATGCTCATCAGGCTGGAAAAGGTTACAAAACCATCTCTAAAGAGTTCGGACTCCACTGATCCACAGTTAGATAGATTGTGTACAAATGGAGGAAATTCAAGACCATTGTTACCCTCCCCAGGAGTGGTCGACCAACAAAGATCACTCCAAGAACAAGACGTATAATAGTCCGCGAGGTCACAAAGAAACTCGGGGTAACTTCTAAGTGACTAAAGGCCTCACTCACATTAGCTAATGTTAATGTTCATGAGTGTCCATTTTGAGCTGGAAGATCACCATCCTCAGGTTATCTTCCCCTGCTACCACATGCAGAGCAGTTCTACCTCATGAGTCTGCAGCTGAGATGTCTGCTTCCTGTCAATCAAGAATCAGTGTATGTAAGAACATGCTGTGAAAAAAAAAATCTTCAAGCAGCCAAATTCATTACTTCCTCAAGGTGTGCCTCCAGACAATCTGTGTTTCCTGGTGAAACACTCTTATCTCCTGATAAATAGACATTAGACAACAAAGGTCTGGTAAGTTGGACACTGCATCATCAATCAGCAACATGGAAAAAGTGAAACTTTAGGTGAAAATGTAAAGTTGAGGGAAACAATAGAACATTTATATCACATTCATTACATGTCATTGAATGATAAAGAAATATAATGTCACTGAATGATAAAGAAATAAACATTTGTTGATTGATGGATTGATTGTTTACAATAAATTAGTACTTGTATACAGCATGCACTTCCTCTTTCTCAGCCAGAGCTAAACAACAGAATTTAACACGCAATAAACATGGTTGGAGATAAGGAAAAATAAAAAATACTGAATACTAAATGATGTTCATTCTATGAGACTATTATAGTTTATTGCACAGCATAGAAAGCCTACTGTAAATAGTTGAACAGAACTTGTCCTGTGTGTGCGCTGTAAAACATATTACAGTACAGTAGTGAAAATACTGAAATACAGCAGCCAATAAATAAACCTATTTGACTATAATGGCCTCCACCACTAACTGCTCATCTATCAACATTTATATAAAAATCTTTTTTTATATAAATTTATCACACCTTCAAATCCATAAAATTAGAATCAGGTGTTTAAGATTGGATGCCAGTGATTAGAACCTGCTTAGGGAGTGCAGGTGGAACCGGTCTTATTTATACCCCTCTCACATCTAGTGTCTGGTGTTCCCTTTGTTATTGAGGTGTGTGGTGTCATCATGCCAAGATGTAAAGAGTTCTGTAAGGCCTTCAGAAAAAAAAGGTTGTGGATGCCTATGAGTCTGGCAAGGGGTTTAAAAAGATCTCCAAATTATTTGAAATACATCATTCCACTGTAAGGAAAATCATCTACAAATGGCGCAGATTTCAAACGAGTGCCAATTTGTCAAGGACTGGCCGTCCCAGCAAATTCAGCCCAAGAGCAGACTGTCTGATGCAAAAAGAAGTCTCCAATAACCCCAAAATTTCATCACAGGATCTGCTAGTAAGTCTTGCAACTGTTGGTGTCAAAGTGCATGCTTCTACAATCAGAAAGAGATTGTACAAATTTGACCTGCATGGGAGGCATGCCAGGAAAAAGCCTTTGCAAGACTACAGTTTGCCAGTAAGCATATAGGCAAAGACCAGGCCTTTTGGAATAATGTGCTCTATTTGGTTGTTTGGCCACAGTAACAGCAGACATGTTTGGCACAGACCAAAGAAAGCTTTTCAGGAGAAGCACCTCATACCAACTGTGAAGCACAGTGGTGGAAATGTTATGGTTTGGGGTTGCTTCGCTGCCTCAGGGACTGGACAGCTTGCATTCATTGATTCAAATTTGAAATGGGCAGTACATGCAAGAAAACCCTCAAACATCTTGCAACTGAAAGAATATTACATGGAAGAGTGTTCAAAAATTCAGCAAGCCTGGTGGACAATTATGCAAAACGCCTTCAAGAAGTTATTTCTGCTAAAGGGGGCAATACTAGCTTCTGAGTACAAGGGTGTACTTACTTTTTCCACAGAAGAATATCACATCTATTGATATTTCTGTTGAATAAATGATTGAAAAAGTTTATTTTTCTTGTGGTTTTGTTCAAGCATATCAACTTTATTAAAAGGCACTGTTTGCTTGTCCAAATAAGTCACAAAGCCAACAATTTCCATGGGGTGTACTTATTTTTTCATATGACTGTATATAGAGGAACGACAATAAAAACCCACTTTACTCGACTTGATAATAGACCGAGAAACAATAAAAACCACATTTTATGAATTTCTTAGCAGTATTATGTTATTTATCTAGACTGCAGTCAATCCCCACTGACTCGAATGAAGTTTGTAGGTCAATTTAAACTTGAACTCGTACACAAATCGACTCAACCTTTAAAGTGGACCTCGGAAATGAGGATGGTTTAAGAGATAACCGATCCAAACTACACTAGCCATTGGGGACTCCTTTATGACAACAAAGCAAACACGTGAAAGTCGAAACAATGTATGTTAACCACACATACACGTACACGGAAATTAGTCAGGTTTGACACTCGGAACAATCCGAACACCCTGGAACATGGTGATGAAGACGGCACCGAACGCCATGGAGCCAGTGTGGTACCTTCGGAAAGCAAAGTTACAGGTGACACAGTGAAGCCAGAACATCAGAGACTATGCTTTTGGATTTGTTGACGTTCAGTGTGATGAGAGTTTGTTTTTTTCGTTTTTTTAAACAGGATGTGAGCAAAATAGAAATTACACCAGAGAGGAATGTACCATTTACATTTATGGCATTTGGCAGACACCCTTATCCAGAGTAACTTACATTTATTTCATTTATACGTCTGAGCAACCGAGGATTAAGGGCCTTGCTCAAGGGCCCAACAGTGGCGGCTTGGCAGTGCTGAGACTTGAACTCACGACCTTCCAATCAGTAACCCAACATCTTAACCACTGAGCTACCGCTGCCCCATAAGCACTGGAAGAACACTTGAGAGAGTAGAAGTACTCAGAGACCAATAGTAGGTCCTCACTCAGAGAATCCTTTACTTAAACACAAACAGCAGCAGCATGGGCAGAGTCACCATTGTAACACATACACACACATCAGATCAAACATTACTTTCTGCTCTAGAAACAGCACTTCTTATATTCGTATATACATGGTCTATTTGACTCTGTATTGTCTGGCAAACCAGTCAGATCTCCTTCACCTAAAGGAATTCTGGCAACTTGGATTGATGACTGAGCACACCAAGTGCTGAGAGTTCGTTTTCTGGTAACACTGGTAAATGCCTGAGACAGAGATAGCAAACACTTTATTCATACAGTTATTGATTCTCTCACCTGCAGGACTTGCAAGCATGTGAGTAAATCAGCAGCAGGAGCATGACAGAATCAGCACTGAAGAAAATCATAAATGTACCGTATGCTCTCACCGACAACACCAGTGATGAGAAGCTATAATCAGACTGTACAAACTTTACAAATTTCCCTTCTCTGGTTATTTACCTTCCTGTATTGGAAAGCAAAGCCCATCCCACCCTACCCTCATCACCCTATGCGTAAATCCCAAAAGTGTGAAACTTTACACCTCATCTCTTGAGCTTCGTTCAGCTCTGGTATACTACTGCTGTTCTCAGATAATCAATCACGTGTGTTCAGTGTTCAGTGAAGACATGAACAGGAACAAGTGTGTAAACATGGATATGTCTCAATGGAAATCTTTTTTTTCCCTTTAGAAATGTTTATTAATATAATTATAATCAATATAATAATAAATTGTAAATTAATAGAATAATAAATCAAATAAAAATAAACAATAATCCAAGTAACAGTTTGTGTGGAAAAATATCTCTATGAATAAAATATTAATAATACAATTAATTTTATTATTTATAATTGTGTATATATTGTGCGCTCTTTTCATAAGCTAGCGTGGTTGAACCTGTCGTAAAACTCTGTCGTGAAGTTTTCTAGTGACTTACTTTTCCGCCTCTTTGTCCGATAAATCCCGCCCCCTGCGCTACACAAGTTGTCAGATCGTGCTCTTTTTCAACAGCGCTGCTCGTGCTCATAAAAAGCTCTCCTTATTGGATACAATCGGTGTCTTGTTTATGACTATGAACTACTAGCCAATCATGAAGCAAGAGTCTAATACAGGGGCGGGGTTTCTCTGGATGTGGGTGGGAGATAGTAACTCTTTAGGCTGAAGGTCTTCCGGTCTCTTTCTTTCAGCTTCTGTGAGCTCTGCTTGGCTGTCATGGACACGAACGTGGCGCCTTTAACTGGGTAAATATCTGTGTTTTAGCATTTAACTCGCCATCTTCTAACGTTGTAAGCTCTGTTTAGATAGCATGCCTAATTAGGAGCAGTTTTAACGACATTTAAGACTCCACATTGATTTTTTTTTTTTTCTTTGTGTATCAACCTGCGCCCTGTGCTGAAGCCAAACAGCTTGGAGTGTAAATTAATTAGGTTGGGATGAACTTTGCAGGAAATCTTTTAAATCTTACTATCATCCTATCTATTCATGGATGTTGTTTCTCAACATCTAATGTGATTTGTAGCTTATTTAGCTAAGCTTGTCAGGCTGCGCCATGTTGCACGTGCATGGGCTCGCGCATGCGCGACAGCGCTTCTAACGCTCCTCTATGAAAGCCATGTTAAATCGTCCATATACTGGAATTTCTTCCTCTGTCATGGATCAGTTCCACTGGTTGCATGGCTACATAATGTCCAGGTTTGCTTTCATCTCTGCACCATTGATTGCTGAGGTGACAATGAGACCTGGGATATCTTTAATACCCCCCTGTTCTTCTGACATCATTGATGCATCACGTGCATGTATTTACACTTTTTTTTTTTTTTTCTTTCCTCCTTCAGGATGCTTGGATGTGCACGCTTCCCTGGATCACCGGTGCATCCAGCGCTTCAAAATGGCAAGTAACTAATTTCTCCTAACTATGGATGTGCACAGTCCTAGTCACGGCCTAGTGATGGTGGGCTTAGGAACTAGTACAGTGCAAAGAGTACAACTCTGTTCTCTTGCAACTCACTGCTGTGCTCAAATCATAGCAGTGCTACTTACGGGAATGGACATTTTTATTTTATTTTGCTTATTAAACCCTGGATCGATTCAAACCTGTAGTTTTGATTGTTTTCTGCAGGTTGTAGATAGACATCCTGGCCAAACTTGAGGTAAATCTCACTTTTTATGTATATTAAGACTTTCTTGTCATGATGATTGGCTTTTTATGTTCAACTGCGCTTATGCCCATGAAAGAAATTAGCCTCTCTGAACACTTTTTTTTTTTAATGTATTTTATATAATATATATATATTTTTTAAGAAAAGGATGCATTATTGGGTTTTTACAACCCCCTTGCTTATCGCAGTTTTGTTTTCTAGATCTACTGATGCGACCTGGGTTGCAACCTTCATGAAGATGTTGATGCTGCATGCAAGTACGTAAACTTTTAGTATTAATTTTTAGACAAATTCCTGAGGTCTATCCCGACTGGCCCCTCACAGTAGAGCCGTGTCGTTGGAAATGCCTCAAAGATGAACTCTGTAGTATAGCTTTACCCATAGTGTTATTGCCATTAACTCCTGTGGGCAAACGCTACAGGACAAAACGTTTACACTGTGCACTTGTAACATGCGGATGAATCCGAAGGGAATCAATTTTATCCGCCTTAACCTTTCAGATTTATTTTTATTTGCTCACATTAGCGTCCACAGGCTATAGGCCGCCTCAATTAATATTCATCCGTGCATTATGTATTTAAAGCCTCGGGCTGTCACTAACAGCGTTGTTTTCACTATATGAATATTATATATGGTTTATCAAAGGGTGTAGACCTAACGGATTATCTTTAGATTCTTGGCTGGAAATGAACCATCTAGATGAAGTTGTGATTTTCGAGCAGATTATTTCCATTTGGATTTGTAAATACTGGGGAAAAATGAATGTTTAAGAAAGTAAAATTTGTGCTGTTCTTGTTGCAGCTCCGGTGTCCACACGAGGACGCACTTGTCAAACCATTGGTGAGTGTCATGCCTGGATTCCCGTATGAATTTGGCTGAAGGTTGCGTTGATTTCCAGCACTGTGTGGTATCTGCATCCAGTCGTATATATCTGACTGGATTGTTCAAATGGCAGTGCAAGAGCAACTCGAACACTTTCCACCATGGACCTTATGGCCTTTGTGTGTTGGGTCCTGGATGGTGCCGAGACATGTCACGGTTAAAAATAAATAAAAATCGCCTGGATTTCTTTTGCACACATGCTTAAATTACACTTCTGTCCTGTAGGAATGCTGAGAGACCCTCACTTTAATGATGTGGCGCTACTTAATGATGGGTATGTATGCACATCCATCCAGAGTCACCTACTTCCGGTGTCACTTCTGGCACTGCTCAAGCATTTCACCTAGCCCTAAATATTGGAGGAAATATTGGGTATTGCATGTGTGAACTGTTGTGAGGGATTTTCCGCATTGTGCTGATATTATTCAAAGCTGGTTGGCCGTTGGGTTGCTTCATGTTGCCACTAGGATGAGCATTCCAGTATGTCAGAAATATTGGCAAGGTATAAGAGATCCACCAAATATGAAACAATGGATGGAAATTGTAAGTGAAATCTATGTATTGGGGAGGAAAAAATGACTTGGCAGCTACAGTTGAAGGAAAGTATTTTTTTAAATAAATGTGGGGGGAAATGGGAGGCATGATGTAACAAAAATACATATGGAGTAAAGCACATGCAAATACAAACTGTCTTTTTGCACAAAATCCCAATAAACATTTTATATATATATATATATATATATATAAAATATATTTATTTATTGGTGAACCTTCGATGGTTAGAGGTATGTATGATCACGAGTCATTTGAGGTTGGTAAGAAATAGCCAGCAGTTATATTATATAATGTGGTTGTATTTCGGTATTTATTTGTTCAGTGAGCTTTCTGACTAAACGTGGATTTCTTGATTTATTTGGAGTTCTCAAAGTGAGAATCATAGCCAGTTGTGTTTTTGTTTTTAAGTGGTGGAAACCACAATCCATCCATCTTTACCAAAGTTATTATGATTCCTGTAATGGTCAACTGGAATCTTGGGTGGAAAGTTGAGGAGGCAAAACAAACCCCTCTTTGGTGCCAATGAATATCGCGCCCAAATATTACCGAACACGGTCAACAATGTTTCAAATGCCTTAAATGTTTCTGCATTAGTTACCATGAACAAACTATTAACCCTAAGCAGTAGCTGGCAAATCAGTAAAGTAAGTTCTGTTAGTTAAAACAAACCAAATGCGCCAAGGACTAATTCATTAACCAGTGTTTATTCCATGAGCGATAGCAAGAATCAGTCGTGAATGTTCCAGAACGTTTGTGCTGGCTGATTGATTGGTGGGTGCTGATACTGTCACCCAAAGCCCTAGGTTCAGTACTTTTACTGACATTTTTAGTATTATGTTGAAGTGAAATGAATGTGGACACGTTCGTGAAACCCTCGCTTGTTTTGTTGCCGTTAAATTTTTTTTATTTTTTTTTTTTTTTTTTTTTTTTTTTTACAGCCGCTGTATTTCACAAGCCCAGTTTGAGGCCTGAAGTCAGGCTTCAGGCAGCGCTCGCGCGCACACACGAGCACTTGTGGTGTCAGAATTAAGCCACAGCTTTAACCCCCAATCCTTGTCTTGTGCTAGTCAGCATGTGCAAGGATTTGTTGAGCTGATGTGAAAAAATAGAAATAAAAAAAATAAAATTGTTTGTTTGCAGGTCCATCTTGAGACTGAGCTGAGATTCAGGAATCCAAGTCAGGTGACTGCCTTTTTAATATCGACCTTTACAGTTGAGTGTTTTTTGTTCAATCGGTCATATACCAAAGCTCTCGGGAGGCGAAGTTCTCGACTTGCTGTGGACATGACCGGAAAGCATCTCCCATCCCAGTGGATGGCGTCGGGAGAACTGGCGTGATCCACTGGGAACACGTTTAAAACACGCCACTGTTCATTTTGCTGTTATGGTTGTAAATGGTAGTTTATTTATTTATTTTTTTTCTTTTGACAGGTTTTGAATTGGGCACACTTCTGTCATGGCTGTGGGATTCTCTGAAATGAACGGTGAGTGTGTGTGTGTGTCTCTCTCTCTCTCTCTCTCTCTCTCTTGACGCAACAGATGGATCACATTTCAAAGGGGATCAGCCACGTAGCACCACTGGCGATCCTTAACGCCGTGATCCCACATCAGCGCCCTGTGAGATACCATGCGGGTTTCTTTCGGATTGACAAGATTCCTGCTGTCCGAAGGGCAACATTCTAATCTCTTGCAGTGTAAAGTCTTTGATACTGAAACGCACATTTGCAGGCTTTCAGGACTTCAGTTGTTTACTTTGCACCTCATTGGTTGGTCATGTGATGGACGGTAATATTGCTGGGGAGAAGTTCATAATTCCAGTCCTGCCCTACGGCTGCAATAAGCATTCATTAGCTTTATAAGAACACACTGACGTCTATATCCATAAAATAATGGGCACAAAGTATGACCTAAAACGTTATTGCGATGTACAAAACTAATTTGTGACTTTTGTTATTGCTCGTTATTCCTGTTTATGATCTCATCTGATTTTTTTTTTTTTTTTTTTTCCAATTCAACAGATGAATCAAAGTCTGTGCTGATGAACAAAACATCTGAATGGCACTCCATGTAACTCATGTCTCCAATAAAAGGATTATATTTGATGTGGAGGTTAGAATCTTTTGAAGTTTTATAATCTAAAAACTAAAGCTTATTTGTATCCCATTGTCTCTGTCTCTGTGGTTAATATATGCGAACTTCCTCTTTTATACCAGAGGAACTCGTCTATTAGTAAACAGTCGCTTCACCCTTCTGTCTCGTGTCATCTCATGATTTGTTCTCAGGCCGTGTGGGTTTTATGACATCATGTGCAACAGGTGGCCCTCTGGGAATATCGTAATGCCGCCCTGCCTGGATTCAGCTGTTCGTAATGGATATGGTCTCCTTGTAAGAGGTTGGACGTGCTGTGACACGCACATGCAACATCTGATTGTTTTATTGAGGTATACCTCTATGACATGGTCTACCTGTCAACCTCCATTTTGAACCCCTTAAAGGTAAAATAATATCTAGGCTGATGAACGATGACATGGCATGATTAAAACAGGAGCCTGCATCCTTGTCGGCGTTTATTGAAAGCGCCACAGCTCATAAACGCAGAGCCGTTCGTGCGTCACCCAGTCGGTCACAGGGATACAGAGAGCACTTAAGCAGCATTAAGACGGGAGCCTTTCTGCCAAACCGAGACTCTGCTCTCCGCGTTTCCCACGGGTCATGGGACGCAGATTAAAGGATTCTCTTCAGAGAGCACAGCTTTCAGCCCCCAAAGCCTGTTTGTTTGGCAGAAAGTGCTGCTGTTTGAGACGTTCCAGTAGGTTTTATTTCATACTGAGGCAAATGTCCTGAGAAATGGAAAATAAAAAGGAGGTAGAACAGGCATCATGGCTTCTGGCCTGGTGTAGTTTAGCTACGATTTGAACTGATGGTAAAGAGTGAATCATGAAGCCTGCATAACGATTAGCTTTTCTTGCTGAAATCTGAGGCTCATGTTATTAAAAGTTGGTACAAGCCTGATTCAACTGATTGCTCACTTGGATGTGCTCTCGGTCACATGAATTTGTTTCTTATAGGATGTTTGTCCTTGGAAATTGTATCAAATCTACATTTGTAACTGGTTCTGTAGGTCCAAAGGTCAGGAATAAAAAGTTCAGTGCTGGTGAATAATTGTTTTTTTTTATACTGTTTTATGGTCAATAAGGAATATATGGACTGTTTTGTTTTGCCCCCCCCCCCCCACGGCTGTTCTTGCTCCCTCATACTGAAGGTGCAACCTCCAAACAATAAAGAGAAAAAAAATTAACACTGAAGCGTTGTCCTTGGCTCTTGTTTTTGCACTCGGGTTCTTGCTGAGTGAAAGGTCTTGCATTTTTACAGTCTGTTGATTTGTGTTCGCTCCAGCTCTGGCTCCGGATATGCGAGTTCAGGAAATGTGGAATGTAATGACTGAGCTCTCTGCTCATTAGGCGAAGGAACATGTGTTGAGCTGCCAGGAACATGTCTGGATCCCACTGAAGCCCGATCTTTGAAGCACGCCCAGTCAATAAGAAGGGTTTTAAAATTATATTGCATACTAGACAAATGATTAAGCTTTGCTTTAGCTCGGTTATTGGACAGTAATAATAGTGTTGCTCAATATTCTCAGTGTTAATAGACACTAATAGATAAACATAACATGTTGCTTAAGCTTCCAGGCTTGTCTCTGTTCTTTAAAAAGCACTGAGGTGTGAATTTTCTGAACTGAGCAAAATAATCCCCCCCACGCTTTCTGTTCTTAGTACTCAAATATCATTATCATAGTGCCAAACCCACTCCTCTAATCGATTTATGGCTCCTCTGAATACATTCGAGTTAACTGTGGGCTCTTTCCAGGTACAACGTGCCAAGCATATGAGCCTAAATAGCATCAGCTACTTGCTGGTCATTACGTAACCTCGGCGAATGTGAGAGCTTGAAATCCCATCAGCCGATAAGGTGATGAAGTTTCAAGCAAAACAGACGGCTGTTCTTTGAACCGATCTGATATGCGATTGAGCTTGTTTGGGAGATCAAATTGGCCCTGGGATCTTATCACTACTGCACACAAAGAAGGCCTGTGTTTATGACCCTGTGTGGCAAAAAAAGCCTGATTACCAGCCTGACAAGACTTGTGAATTATTAAACTGCTGCCTACCTTTTAAAAATGGTAACATGATGGTCAAAACTGAGTACTGTGGGGAATTAAGTCAGTTGATGATGCTTTTCAAAAAGTGTCCTTTGTTATAAAATGAATGCAAGGAATTTCTACTTATTTGGAAAAACTTATGGTTTTGTAGTATATAAGGCTCTCAAACTGGAGTCCAGGGAGTCTTTGGTCGATGATCTCAACCACAGTAACTAATGAAAACGGTGGAATTACATAGGGAATCTGTAAGGACTCGTAACCTATAAGTTGTCAAAGTCCCAGACTAGCATTAGCTAGAAATTCTGGTTCTTTTCATCAATAAGATTGGCCAAGAACCATCTTTCCAACTTTCACATGAAGAGGCTGTTTGACTGTCAAATAAACAAAGACAACCAATCAAATAGCTTCCCCCGCATACATCTCATTTACAAACCCTTCAAAACCTTTTAAAGAAGGGAATATGTGTTGTGTTTTTCAATCAAGTTCAGCCAATCCACTATATTTTGCTTTGAAAAGCTCATTGTGTAGTGGAGAACCGATCGGATCGCAAGAAGATTCTGAAGCTCGTGGCCAGAAAAGTGGACAAAAGACATCAGATGCGCTGTGAGACATGGGAGGAGCGTCGGATGCCGAGACTACTCGGGCAGTAACAGAAAGGACAATTCACACCTAAGTGAGTAAACGATACATACAAAGGAGTTCAGAAAACCAAAAAAGTAATACAATCCACACAAAAGTAAGTGTTGGAGAGAAAAAAAAATAGTGACGCATGAGATTATTATTAGGATATCGTAGAAGTGTAAATTATCTGTGTGTCGTGGCTAGCCAATCAGATCGCGAGAAGATTCTGAAGCTCGTAGACAGAAAAGTGGATACATAAATTATACATTTTTTTTTTTTAAAAAGTGCTGTTATTTAATAGTCGATGATATGGTGAAGTTTTCTGCATGGAGACGCTTATGGAACGTTTATGGAAGGAGTCTCCAGTGTCAGTGGTTTTCAAGAGACTATATCTTACTATGAAAAACTCATTGTGTCGTGGCGAGCCAATCAGCTTACAAGAAGATTCTGAAGCTCGTGGCCAGAAAAGTGGATGCACAAATTATGCATTCATTTTAAAAATGTGCTGTTATTTAATAGTCGATGATATGGTGAAGTTTTCTACATGGAGACGTTTATTGAACGTTTATGGAAGGAGTCTCCAGTGTCAGTGGTTTTCAGACACTTGAGTTACTTTATGTTTTCAGGTTGAGATTGAGCGAAGAAGGAAGTAGTTGAATGTAGTATTTATGTCTAATCATCATTGTAAGTTCTACTTGTTTGTCTTATTAACTTCGAGAGGTTGCCGGAGTGACAGCTTGTTTCTCAGGCATTCCAAAACATGAAACATAAGAATGAACCAATAAAAAGTATTCATTCAAAGTGTCATTCTTTACTATTTTTTTTTTTTTGTAATTGTTGACGAATTGCTGTGGTATAAGAGGAATAAAACGCGCAGTTAGCTGAAAAGACATGTCACAACATGTCCTGTCATGTTTTACTAATTGCTTACACAAACTCCACTTCCACTCAGGTGTTACACAGCTGGCTACTCAAGGTCCCAAAGTGGGAGGGGCCACTAAAACAATAGTTAGCAAGGGAGATGACTGTATCTGAACCATCGCTGCACCAAATCTGGAAGAAGAAGAAAATGTGTGTGTGGACATATAGTTTATTTTGAAAGGTTAGGACTTTATTGTGATCTACAGAGCTGAACTACGATTCCCTTCATGCAGCTCGCCTGTCCGTGGCCCCGCCCCCCTTGCGTTTGAGTGGCAGGTTGTTTGTTTCAGTGTAGCCAGCTGCCGGACTGTTCCAACCCTGCCGGAGTGGAAACACAGGGGGAGGCAGACAGTCCTCTCTTTTCTCCCTTTCCCGTTTTTTTTTTACCTCGTTGTGCTTTGCATTTTTTTTTTATTTCATCCTTGCTTCTCTGTATTTCTCGCTCTCTCTCTTTTGTCTATTCTTTCCCTTTTTCAGTGCACAACTTTTCCTTTTCCACCCTTCTTTCCGCTTCGTTTGAAGGGTCTTAGGAAACCCGGTCCATTTGGCTTACAGCTCTAGTTATTTATTTATTTATTTATTTATTTATTGTTTTCGGCTTTAAAAAAATAACAAAATATACCTACATACATATATGTGCACTCACAAGTAGAATAGCCGTTTATTTGTTTTAGCTGTGCCCCAAATGAGAAGACGTAAAAGATGGAACTGCACATTTTAGAGCACAGCCTGAAAGTAGCCAGTATAGCAAAAGAAGGTATCCAGATTTGCACTCACGGATTAATTAAACTCGCTTTCCTGCCTTCAAAAACAAGGTGAGTAGATTCTTGTGTGTGTTTGAGTGTGTCTGTATCGTCGAAATGAATGTCACTGTGTAAAAACATGGAAATTGTTTGTATAATCGCATCCTGAGCGGCTTTAGGCCAGTGTGCTGAACAGCTAGCGGTGTATCTCTGTGTCTCTGTCTCTCTCTCTCTCTGTGTGAAACAATTTTTACACTTTCACTCAAAACTTCTTCCTTATGTTACTACATTAGCAATGAATAAAACAAGAATTCAATCTAAAACCGGGGGCTAAAAATAGAAAGCGCTAAAGTGGATATTGCCTTAACCTGTTCTTGTTTTGTTATTACTCGCTTTCATATTAATGAAGTTCGATGTTAAAGGGGGGTGTGTGTGTGTGTGTGGACGTGCGGCTCGCGCTGTTTTTCCCCTCCGTTAAAAAAAAAAGAACCAAACAAACCCAACAACAACCGAACAGCGCTGCTTTCATTTCCTTTCCTTTCATTTCATTTGAACACGGCCTTCATTGTAGCTTTTCATTTGACGCCTTTGTAAAACCTAATTTTTCTTTATCCTCCCAAACACCAGGTTCTACATTATTCCCTGCACCATGTAGTAAACCCCCTTCCTGCTGCAGTGCTTTGCATGGCAGCCGGAAAGCTGTAAACAACTGCAGTGAAAAAGAAGAAGAAAAAAAAAATAATAATAATTTGCATAAATCTATAGGTGTTTGGTGCACCTTCCTAACTTCCTTCCTTGCTTCCTTCTGTGCCGATAATCAGTGGGACGATATATTGCGATAATCAGTACAGTACTGTTATCATCACCATTTCAATCTCCGTGTTTAACCGTATAACCATCTTGTAATATCTTTCCTGGAGAAGTAGGGCTGGGCGATATGACAAAAAATATCATATCACGATACTCGAGGACATTTCTCTGATACATGATGCGTATCACGATGTATAATTTAGCTAACAAACTGTCCGCAAAAACAGTAGTAAAAAAAAAAAAAAAAAAAGTTTTGACAATACAGTTTGACGGTACTTTTCTTTAATGTCTACAAAGATCAAGAAGATTAAGTTTTTCAAGAAATTACATCAAATCAACAGCATCCACTCAGTATCATTTAATTTGTAATTATTAAAAATGTTTTTTAAAAAAAAATACATCAACATACTAACAATATCTAAGAAAAGTGTATCGTGAAGTCATTTATCATGATATTGATATTATATCGATATATCGCACAGCCCTAGGGTGAGGTCCCCATCCCATAATTCGTTTTTTTTTTGTTGTTTTTTTTTTTTTTTTTAAACCACAGCTCTGTTGAATTCTTGGTTCAGAAGCTGTCGATGGAATCACTGAGATGATAAAAGGATCACCCCCTTGGTTTAATTTGCCTTAATTTTTTCATTACAGCCTTTAGTCTGTAGGGATATGTCTCTACTAACTTTGCACATCTAGACTTTGCAATATTTGCCCACTCTTCTTTGTAGAGCTGCTCAAGTTCAGTTAAATTTGTTGGTGACCGTTTGTGGACTGCAGTCTTCAAGTCATTCAGATTTTCAATGGGGTTTAAGTCTGGGCTCTGACTAGGCCATGCAAGGACATTCACCCTTTTCTCCTTCAAGCACTGTGTGGTCAGTTTTGCTTTGGGTCATTGTCATGTTGGAAGGTAAACCTTCTTCCCATTGACAACTTTCTGGCAGAGGGCAGCAGATTTTCCTCGAGAATTTGACGATATTTTGCCCCATCCATTTTCCTTCTATCCTGACAAGTGTTCCAGTCCCTGCTGCAGAGAAACACCCCCATAACAGGATATTACCACCTCCATGCTTTACTGTAGGAATGGTGTTATTTGGATGGTGAGCTGTATTGGATTTCCGCCAGACATATCGTTTGGTGTTGAGGCCAAATAATTCAATTTTAGTCTCATCTGACCATAACACCTTTTTCCATGTGGCCTAAGAATCTTCAAGGTGCGTTTTGGCAAAGCTCAGTCATGGGTGGCTTTTTTCTTGCAACCCTCCCATACAAGCCACATTTGTGGAGAATTTGTGATATTGTTGTCACATGCACACAATGACCACTCTTTGTCATAAATTCCTGCAACTGCTTCGGAGTTGCTGTAGGCCTCTTGGTAGCCTCTCTGACCAGTTTCCTTCCACAGCTGATCACAGTTGAAAGTCAAATGGCTTTGTGTGCCATTGAGAAAGTGATTAGCTACACCTTATTGAGTTTACAAGTCATTTTTAGGAGGGGGGGTGATCCCACTGTGTGTGTGTGTGTGTGTGTGTGTGTATATGTATGTGTGTGTGTATATATATATATATATATATATATATATATATCTCTATCTATCTATCTCAGTACTGTGCAAAAGATTTTTTGTTTTATGACTTCTACATTATCAAATCAGTACAAAAACATTTTAGATTCCCAAACATTAGTTTTCTAGCACAAAATTAAATGTTACAGAAAAATTTTTGTATGTCATTAAAGAAAGCAGCATATTACGTAAGAGACACTTTTCAGACAAAAAATATAATGAAGGCTGCTGGGTTTTGCTGTAAAAATATGAAGCAAGTGCAAAAGTCAAAGTCTCTAGAAGAACTGTGTCTGGTTCTGCAAGATGCTCAATAAAACTTACCAGCTAATTTCCTTATAAAACTGCACTAATTGTACCAGAGTCTACTATTTTTATTTTTTTGCCACACCAAATATTGACTTCTTGTTTCATTTATTACTGTTTACTGCTCTTGATGGTATTGTTTTTTTAAATGTTGAAACATTTAATTTCATTATTTTGAAGGCATCTTTGCTCTACAGTATTTCATTGCATGTGCCTAAAACTTTTGCTCAGTATTGTAAAAAAAAAAAAAAAAGTAAAGTTTTGATTTGTGTTACATTGTATATTTGCTGTTTAAAACTAATAAACATTCAATTTTAAAAAAAGTGTAAATCTATGGTAGGACTATAGGTAGCACTTATTCTTTCAAATGGAAGCATTCTGAAAATCTCCTGATGCCACAAGCGAATTGATGGAGGCTTAACCTTAATCCCATTAAGTAGAATCCATCTTCGGCCAATGAAAAGCAACTTTTGTGCAAGATTTATGTCACCTGGTGCAAGTTTCAACTCGTTATGTACCATTTCCTAGGATAAAGAACCATGGGTCCTTATGTACAGTGTAACCAAATATGGTTTCTAATTTCCTTTGGACCTTACTCCAGAATTGTGAGATAGATTTACACATTTAATAGTGTGGACATCATTTCAAAGTGGCACGCAGCAACATGTAGTGCCCCTCAGCTTATGAGGCTTTAATCCCGATTCACATCTGATTCGCTGCTTGTTTCGGTTCATGCTTAGTGTTTACTGCCTTCTCGTTGTGTTTGCAGACACACGGTCCTGGAGGCCATCTCCTCTCCTGGATTTACCGAGGCGTGAGCCGGAGCCCTAATGAGCCCTTTTATAGTGAGCGTAGGTGGAGTTAAAGGCTCCCCAGCTCCATGTCCTGTTAGTCCCACAGCTAATGCATAATGGGCCCAGTTTTTCTTTCTTTCTTTCTTTCTTTTCTGAATGCAGATTAAGCCAGGCCTTGGACACTGAAGTCATTCTCAGTAGAGGGGGGGATTCTGCACTGAAAATCTTTTCTCATCTCATTCTTCGATGAACAAGCCTGCTGGTATTTTGATGACTGGACGTTATCAGTTGGCCCATGGAAACGGGAGTTGGGCTGTGTGTGTGTGTGTGTGTGTGTGTGTGTGTGTGTGTGTGTGTGTGTGTGTGTGTGTGTGTGTGTCTTGATGAGATTTAGTATGTATCTGAAGGTAAAGAGAGATTGAGATACAGAGTATTTCAAGATAGTATGTCACTTTGGCCCTCTGTCCTTTTTTTTTTTTTTTTTTTTTGCTTGTGCATCAGTCCTATCAGCACTTGGATTCCATGTGGCCAAAGCTACATAATGATTATTATTTTTTTTATTTTTTTTTTTCCAGGAAGTGTAATTCTGTTGCACAATACAATGCAAGATAGTAGCTTTTTTCCCCTCAGTTCTTGATTCACACTGTTAGGGCTGAGAAACAGACAGCAGACGTTAGATGTATTAAATTTGTGAGTTCCTCTTCTGTCACAGGAAAAGGCTATTAAAAACAAGCTCGAGCAAGAAAGGAGACTTGTTTTTGAATTCCTTCTGCCAGCAAATTCAGCTTGTGGACTATTGTGTCGGTGGACTATTTTTGCCTCCGCAGGCTCTGGGTTGTGTTTTGAGTAGCTTTTTGATATAGTGATACAACATTGACTTCTTTTGAAAGGCCCTTTCTCCTGTTTATTCAGATGGAATAATTCCACATACCTGCTTTGGCAGATGGTGTGTGTCTGCTTGTTTGTTTGCTTTCTGCATTCTCTGCGAAGTGTCTCGCAGTGATGTCGATTGTGAGCCGTGACAGCCCAGTGTGTGAGGAGGGGTGTGGCGAAATTCGCGTACTATTCAGCATGCTGTCGTGGGCTCTCGCGCATTTTGCTGCCTCACTCTTTTAGCTGGCGTTGTCAAAAGGGAAATTCAACTGTGTCACCAGGGATGAAGTGTAACGCGAAAGAAAAGGAGCCCAATCTGTTCATACACAACACTGAAGCACTGTTTGATTTTGTGTCTTGTGGTTCTGGAGTTGTGTGTACACACCCACAATATGGTGCACTGCAATATGGTGGACTTCACCAACAACTGAGATGCAGTTCCAGGACCCTTTCTGAAAATTGAACAACTCCACCCAGACACATTAAATATGATTAGATTGAAATATTTGTTACGTGTTCAGCGATTCTGGTGCTAATTTGTTGCTTGGTACTGTATTTTCTTTGTTTCCATTAAAGGTTTTGTGGTTGGTTGTCACTCCGACGTCACAGGCGGAAATCTCTAACTAGCTAGTCTAAAACATTAAACAATCTCAAACATAAGGGATAACAGTCATGTTTAGTTGTTGGCTCCTACACCGTTCATCATGTTCAAAAGTTTACACCCCCCCTGGCTCTTAATGTAGTGTGTTACCTTCTTGAGCATCAGTGAATGTTTGCACCTTTTGTAATAGTTGTGGACGAGTCCCTCGGTTGTCCTCAGTGTGAAAAGATGGATCTCAACGTCATATAGCCCACTGCTGGAAAGGGGTCAAATATGTAGAATGTGCGGGACCTGGAGGATTTTTCTGAAGAACAGTGGGCAGTTTTAACTGCTCAGGACAAACAAGGGACTCATGAACAACTATCACAAAACATAAAAGCAATACGTTGATCATCCAGGTAACGCCACACAGTATTAAGATTCAAGGGTGTGTAAAGTTTGGAACTGGTTCGTTTGTGTAAATTCAGTTATTATTGTGTCTTGTGGACTATATGTAAACATATGTTATGTGAAATAGCTTACTCTGGGCAGTACTAAATAAAAAACAAAATGCAAATTTTATGATCCCAGATGAACATTTTGCAGATTCTGCAAGGCGTATATAAACTTATGACCTCAACCGTAGGTAATGTAGGAAAATGCAAACAAGACCATGTTGTTCATAGAACTAAAAAAAAGACAACTCAGAATATCATTATGCAATAAACCTTGGAATATCACATGCACATTTTAGAAAAGAATTTGCAAGTCATAGATGTCATGAATTTGGTTTCTACTTTTAAGGCAGCGAATGAAATAAGCCTGTTGAATTAGGTTTTGGATTATCATTTAAAATGTATTTCTGTCAACAGCATGTTGTCAAGCACGTGAGTCACAAAAGAGAAGCTTTGTTGCTCCAGTTGTCTGATTTTAATGGCCGGCAGGTTCACTGCCTGTCTCTTACTTGCCTCTAGCAGTTTGAACACTGAGAAATCGACAACATGTACCAGTGTTGTTGATGCCTAAGTGGCCATATTCATGCAGAATGACTCAACTAGACTGTAAGCACCTGTCCTCGATATAATGCTTCCCCTCGGCCGATTTTGAAAAGCCTTGGTCGTGCGCCGTGAGAGCTTCCCAACAGCTAACAAAACCCCTTTGAGAAATTCTGCCCTATTTTGGCAGCATCAGATAAGATCCTGCTCTCCAGAATCAACAAACCTGGTACACCCCCCACCCCCTCTGAGGAGAAAAATAATATGGGGGCTGACTCGAAAGGCCATAAATAAGTGCTCCCCTCACCCTGGATCTTGGGTCTGGTTTTTACGCCTGGCACCCTGACGCGTGTGTAAGTGTGCGTGCGATGGGTTCTGTTTGCATAGGCCGAGTCATGCGGCAAATGTATTCAAATACTGTTCTTTTTTGCAATATCTCTCGAGCAAGGGTCAAAAGAGACCTCACAGTTAATGTGTTAACATTTATCATTTGAATTCTTTTAAGACTACGTGACTAAACTTTGCTCCATAGATCTACTTTAAAGTTCCCTCCTATAGGAAACGTTGAGACATACATGGCCAGATGTGTTGTTAAACAAGAGCTATTATCATGTAATTATCACAGAGAAGTGTTCACATGTGTTTTGTCTGCTGTCTGCTACCATTTTAGCCCCCGTTTCCCAGTCGCAGACTAATTTTGGGGCTCGGCGACTAAACAAACAAACAAGATGGTATAAAAATAGTTCCTTTTTTTTTTGCACTATACCTCCAGTCCTCTTTGCAGAACAGACAATCCTCGCTGCAAGCATGCTCATCAACCAGTATTTGCTTCATGTTTATTTCCATGAAAACATGGGGATTTTTGGAATCCAGCACTCTTGTCTACTATCAAAGATTGTGTAGTGTCTACAGCCTTTCTTAAGTGTCCACCAAACGAATGATCGCAAGCGATTACAGTCATGTATTGTGAGAGCGGGTTAGCGATTCAGAGATTCTGAAAGTCGTGTAGCTCAGCTTTCTCATAACAGCTTGGGAGCTCTTGGACCCTCTTTGTCATTCTCAGCAAAAATTTCTTTTGTGTGTGTGTTTTTGTGTGTGGTTCACCACACCATCATTCCGTTCCAGAAAATTGGCAATGCATTTCAGAAATTCTGTACTTGATGTGCGTCCAAATATAAACAACATCTCTACACATTCATCTCCCTTTCCTCCTCTACAGATGCAAGTTCTTCAGTTTGACCGAAACCCCCGAGGATTACACCATCATAGTTGATGAAGACGGCTTCAAAGGTACGTTTAGAGGTTCTCGAGCTTCACGGGTAGAAAGGAAAGATCACACATCCTCCCCCATCTCGATACACTGGCAATGTTTGACCACATATTGCTTCATCAGCCACTTCGCTTCCATTACGGGTTAACCGAGGCCAAGCTGTCAGCCCGTTTGGTTTTGTGGTTGACTGAGTGAATGTGTGTCATTACACCCGGGTTGCCAGGGTCACCATGGATACCGGAGGCTGTGGGTCGTGAAGCAGGTGCAGGTATTCTACCAGTGTTGACTATGAAAAAGGTTATGACCCACATCTAATAAAAAAATGCTGTTCACTGGTGTGGAGATGAACAAAGCCATAATTTCCTGTGCGGTACTTCTAGGTGGTTTATTGACCTCATTCATTCAAAAGGTTAAAGGTATTAAACTCTTCTATTCTCTGCAATACTTCAGTGACTCCTCTGCCTCTCTTTCAGAACTGCCCGAGTCGGAGTATCTCAGCGTAGCGGATGCAACATGGTTAGCTCTCAACGTGGTGTCGGGGGGCGGCAGCGCCACCAGTTCTCAGCCAATCGGCGTCACCAAAATCGCCAAGTCCGTCATTGCCCCCCTGGCCGACCACAACATCTCCGTCTTCATGCTGTCCACCTACCAAACGGATTTCATTCTGGTGAGTCGCAAAGTTAATGGGAAATTCCAGAGCTACACTATTTGCTACACATATCCCGTTTTATTTAAGTACAACTCTAACTTTGCCATTGTTCGAATGTTTTATGAGCTGCAGTCAAATTTAAAGTTCGGTCCCTTTTGGAGGCTTGGCGATCGGAGGCAACAGTGCCGTCGACTTCAGGAGCCCAAACTTTATTCCTTTATTCCTGCTGGCTGGTTAGCGTACCAGAGGCAATGACATCCTTGAAATTTCAAGTCTCTGTGAATTTAAATCCGGTTTCATTTGGCCAGCTATTCTGAAAAGTGGAAAATGCTGCCCACACAGACTGTATTCGAAGACAGGAAGGCATCGAGTCATGCTTGAATTTGCAAAGAATGCAGTTAAATTTTCAGGCATATCTATCTGAAAATAGATTGTTACATTAATCTTTTGTTTTCCTACATATCCTATAATCCGGTGTATCAGCTTAGTAACCAAAAATGGCAGCAGAAAATATGAACTTTTGACGTTAACAACCGATAATGCATGTAGCTATATTGTTATGAGGCAGCAAGACATCGACAAAGCTGAGCTATGGTTTGTTAATTACTATTGTTATCTCTATTATCTCTGCCTGTTACAATTCGGTCTTTTACAAGTGGCTGCTTTGTAGATGATGCACACTTCCAAGTCAGGAGGGGAAACTGCTGGTGGGCGTTAAATTTATCGGAATGCAGGGCTGCCGAGTCTTCATGTTCTTCCAGCCAGAAATAACTTTGACACTGTTTAAAGTGGTTATTATGGAACAGTTCTTTTATGAAATATTTGTTTATGGTGTTGTCCTAGTGTATTTAAATCTGAATAACATTGTTAATAATTATTTATAACACAATATGTAAGGAATATAACACAATGGGCATGCTGTTTGACGAAACTAATCAGCAGTAGGTTAGTTTATTGTTACCGTTACCACCCTGAAGTGTTTTATTCCTCTTATTCCACAACAGTTTGCCAATGAGAACAACTTAGTATTTATTAAAGAACCAGATGCCGTTTTTTATCCGTTTATAGTTACGTTTAATGTTGTGGAATGTCTGCAAAACAAGTTCACTTTCAGTATTACAGCTATAAATAGTTCACTTACCAGCCTCTTTTTTTTTTCCTCTTTTTTCCTTTGTCTTGAAGTTAATATTAAGTAGCTTGTCATGTTACTACGTTAGAGCTTTAAATCCGACTGTTACAAAGTGTTGAAACAGGAGACTCCTTCCACAACTATTAAATAAATGGTTGTCTCGTTGCAGAAAACATTACCATATCAAACGTTACACACGTTTTCTTTAATCTATTTGCCTGCTGTGGTATGTTTTTCAAACTTGTATCAGTTAACGCATACACAAATCTGACTCTGTCAAATTACTTGCATATTTTACAGACAGGGCTGTATATTCTCACTGTTAACAGTTTTGCTTGCACAGTGCATTTCACAGTAGAATAGACATCTGGTCCGGGCTGAAAGGCACACAGGGGAACGCAAAGAGGCGCTTCATTGTAGAGGTCAGCGTTTTGATCGGAACATCTAGAATATCGGATTGCCCGGGTAAGGGGCTTCAGACTCCAGTCCTGGAGGGCCGCAGACCTGCTGAGCTTTAACATTCTGCCTCATTTAAGACAACATATTTCACTAATTACCCAGGCCTTTATGGTCTGACTTTGGTCAGAAGAGAGAAGACAAATCAGTGTGCCTCGAAGGGCTATGTGTGCAATGCACCTCATTTCTGTAGGGTAGTAAAATGAGACATTTAAAACCTAAAATGTCTGCTTTAGATTGTTGCTCCTTGTTATAGTGTGCGGTATAGCAGGCTTTCAGCTCAATAAAACTCGCATCGCCCTCTGGTGGCGCCATCATTTCAGGTACATCAAGCAAACTGTGGTCACTAAGTGTAAAAAGGGTGCAACGCATTTTTTGGTAGTTGTAGTATTTCAGTATTTCATTGGGATAGTAATGGTACACTTATTTCCCAATGTGAACACCGCATTGCATTACTCGCACTGGAGTTATGCGAAATGCGCTGTTTGAGACGCGGCATTTCCTCGGATGTATTTTCCTCAATCCCTTACGAAAAATAAGCAGCCTTTTCCTGCCTTGCATATGAAATCTGTAATTTAAGCATATTACATGGGAAAATATGCTGATGTCTCAGCTATAATTTATTTTATTGTTGTTGAAAGAACAACTGCCCATTGAGCTAGGACGATAGAAAAAGCAAGACGCACAGACTTGTACACTAGGACAACTGCTCGTGCTTGTCGTCTCAGCACATTTTTCTCTTTGTGTGTAGCGACTGTGTGAATCTCCTTTCCCTGCATGCGCACACACTTATCAGCTACATTCTCTCACTGTCTCTCTCTCGCCTTCTATGTCCCCCTCCCCCACAGCCCACACGCTCTTCAGGACCTGTTTATGAAAATAAAAAAGGCGAAGCCGATGGTAATCTGGAGGTGGTTATGTAAAGAGGATCAGCATGGCCTCTTGCTGGAATTCACCGGAACGCTCTCCTGGCTGCAGCCTTTTTTGTGGGAGGGGACAATGAAATGTTGTTAAAGAGGGGTTAGTGGGGTTGTTGTTCCACCTCTCTAACTTGGGCTGGTGCAGATCCCCTTTGCTTCTCCTCCTCACCCTGGTGTGTGCATGTTTTATAAATAGCAGGGCCTGTCCTAGCTTCGGGAGCTGGGCCGAAGTGAACCCCTTTATCTGACTCTTCTGGGCTGCGAGACAAAACGGACGCCCATGTTTCTCACTTGTTTTATTATTTGTTTATATATTTCTGCAGCCCGGGCCTGGCCTAGTTTTCTATTGCATGTGGAACTGTAATCTCTTTTGTGAGGCTTCGTATTTCAAAATGGGGGAAAAAATGGTTCAGGGTGACTGTTTTTCTCTTTTGGAAATATTTGCTTTTCATAAGTTAATGATAGTCAGATGTAGCCATCAGGGATATTGTATTGCTTTTCCTTTGCTGACAAAATAGCCCATATAGAAAGATCCACAAGGGTTGCCCTTCAAATGTTGTTTCTTTTTTCTCCCCCTCTATTTAGCATGGGCTCTGTAGGACATGTTTGAATTTCAGTCCAGCTGTTTGCTCAAGACATCCTTGTGTGTGTTTTTCTTCTTTTCTTGGTAATACATTTGGGAGTTGTTGCCGTTGTTTGAAATGCAAATGCGTGTGATTTTTCTCGGTTACACAGGCCTGGCGACTGGACACTTGTTATTTCCTTAACAGGGACACTCTTCACTGGAAATTCACTGCAGAGTCAAGTTTAGTAACGCCACAGAATGCTTGATACGAAGGTGGTGACTAAGTTGAAAGCTGAGGCTCAGATTACAGGCACACTGTCCGAAGCATAGCAAGGAAACTAACAATTGTGTCAAAGCAGTGTAACTAATCCTTTAAACATAGTGTAGGGACTATTGAGCGCCTTTTTGCACCACGAGATTGTGCTTTTATTTTTTGGTATTTTCTAGCTGTTTAGTAATAAAAAAAATTTTTTTTAAATAAAAAAGAATAGTCAATCTACACTTAGCCTTCTATCCCAGTAATGATCGCTTTGTTTTTTTTAAGCAAATGACTTTAGGGTGTAAACGTGTGATATAATGTGTTTTGCGGTAAACAGTGAGGGACAGCTAGTACCACTAGCATAGTTCACTGTTAGCCACACTAGCATCCCTTTATCTTGGTTTAATTAATGGCTCCGAGTCCTGGGTTTGGTGCACTCATGCGCTCTGCAAGTTTGTTAATTCAGACCATTTGCAACAGGAACAACATGGATGAAAACCAGCATAAGATCAAGTGGAACTTCTGTCTTGGGACAGGACCTTGTCCAAGTGTAGTACCAGCAAAAATGTACACGATTGTCTTAGTTTTTTTCTTGCAG
Source organism: Cranoglanis bouderius (assembly GCA_023630585.1). Classification (NCBI taxonomy): domain Eukaryota; kingdom Metazoa; phylum Chordata; class Actinopteri; order Siluriformes; family Cranoglanididae; genus Cranoglanis; species Cranoglanis bouderius. Next base: position 19,686,871 of record CM042540.1, read on the forward strand.
TAAATTTATTGAGAACCGTCACTAGCCCTTGATGTTCGTTCATTCATCTTCAGTATGGCCTTTATCTGGGTCAGGGTCACAGGGGATCCGGAGCACTGGGTACAAGGCAGGGATACATCCTGGAAGAGAATGCCAGACTATCTCAGGGTGCCATGCACACATTCACACCTAGGGGCAATTTATTTGGAAACCAGAGAACCTGGAGACAACCCGCAGAGACTTGGAGAGAACGTGAACGTCAGTTGTAATTTGGTGGTTAAGGCTGTGGGCTTCCCATTGGAAGGTCATGAGTTCAAATCTCAGTAATACCAAGCTGCCACTTGAGCTCTTGAGCAAGGCCCTTAACCCTCAAGTGCTCAGTTGTACCCTGTCTCGCATTGGATAAAAGTGTCGGAGGTAAATGTGAAACTCGACACAGTAAGTAACCCGAGCTCAGGATGGAACCTGGGGCCCTGGAGTGTAAAGACTTCAGTGAAACAAAGTTCACGAGGGTTATGAGAAGCTGAAACATCTTGGCAAGCTTATGGTTGGTAGTGTTAATGCTCCAACCGCTGGTTTGCGTGTTCACCCGCTACATTTGTCCACCTTCCATTTGTGCAACACAGAGAGTGAAGCCTCCATACGTCTTCAGAAGTTCTTTTCCTCCACAGCTATGTCCTTTTGGTTGCCAGAGAGTTGCCATGTGAATATCATCTTTGTAAGAAATATACAGAGGCCTTAAGGCAACAGCGCTACGCTCTATTGCCACTCACTCGCACTGACGTTATGTAAAACGTAATTGACAAAGAGATGTCCATGTTGCGGACGGCACAGTGGAGCAGCAGGTAACGTTGCCGTGTCACAGCTCCAGGGTCCCCAGTTCGATCCTGAACTACTGTCTGTGTGGTGTTTAACATGTTCTCCCCAAGTAGTGTTGGTTTCCTTTGAGTTCTGTGGTTTCCTCCCATCGCCTAAAAACATGATGGTAGATGGTTTGGTGAGTCTAAGTGCCCCTAGGTGTGAAAGTGTGTGTGCGAGGTGCCTGTGATGCACTGGGTTCCCATATGGTATATTCCCATCCATGACCCTGACCAGGATAAACTCGTTACGGAAATGAATGAATGAATATCCATGATGGCAGCTAGCAGGCTAAATTTTGCTTACTCAAGAGTAATGATGCAGGCATTTGTACACTAACGAGCAACGTTGATATGCAAAGAGTGCAAGTACAGTCCAAACAAACAGATTTGGTCACTTTGTATTTAAAACATTTGAAAGCTGTTGAGTTGAGAATAGGTGCAATAAATACACTGCACAGAACATGGGATCCCAGGGACTAAGATGTGGAACCAGTAACCCAGCCTCTTGTTTCTCTCTCTCAAATATGATCCCCATGGTTTAATTACAGTTAATTACAATTAATATCATGTCAATCCTCTTTGGACTTTCTAAAGCATATCTCTCTTGTGTTTGGTTCTCTGTGTCCAGGTCCGAGAGAGGGATCTCCCCATGGTCATGCACACGCTGTCCTCCGAGTTCACCCTCCTCAGGGTGGTCAATGGAGAGACGGTAGCCGCCAACTGCTCGGGAGTCACCAACGGTTTCGTCAAACCTAAACTCAGTAAGAAGTTCTTTACATGCACAGGAGCATCAGCTGACATGAGAGTTCATTTTGCACCAGCAACCCCCATTTGGCTCTCTGATAACCTATGCATGCCTGGATAGCATTTTCCATCCATCTTTCATCTTTCTCTCTGTCTCCCTCTCTCTCAGTCCCGCGTCCCATCATTCACCCTCTCTCCAGTCCCAGTAACATGTTCTGCGTGACAAGTCTGGACCCAGACACACTGCCCTCTGTGGCAACCCTGCTCATGGACGTCATGTTCTACTCAGGAGGGTAAGAGCCTCGCCTTCTCTCACATATGGCCAACCCCGAGAGCCATCTGTTAGCAGATAGACAAGCGGCACTCTGAAGTACAGCTTTATAGTAAGACTGGGGGGGAAAAACCACCTCACTGTACCCATATTGCCTTTAGAGAATATGTATGTAAGAACTTAGGCAATCAATTTTTAAAGAAGTTCAATCCACTGAATTACTTTCTGAACTACATGATCTGGCATTTGCACTTCTGTATAATTAGTTCCACTGGGCATACTTGGTCACAGTGCAGCGTGTTAGTAAATGGCTATAATTCCAATATGGTTCATCCGATATAGATGTAAATCAGATTAAAGCTGACATTCTGCACTTTGACCTCATTCTCAGTCATTTCAAGTCCAGTGTGTTTGATTGCACAGCCAGCACAACAAACCCGCCGCTGCCAAATTAATTACAGACTGCACGGTGTAAGCCCTAGTCAGTCCTGTTGACTGACGTACAAGCACTCAGCTTCAAAGACAGCCTGTACTTACATTACTGTGCTTATTAGAGAGAGAAGCACCCAGCAGAGTTGCTTTTCTGGTACATTTCAGTATTTTGCTGAACTCTTGACCTGCACTGCCGTAAGAAAAGCAGGTTTTGATTTAGACTGGATGTCTGTCACGTAATATTGAGATTCCCTGCTGTGCTTTTGTTCATGACAGAGGGAAGGAGGCAGGAGCACAGAATGAGGATTCAGGACACATCCGCTTCTTCTCCTTCTCCCTGATCGAGGGCTACATCTCCCTGGTTATGGATGAGCAGACTACTCGAAGGTTAGGCCCGTCTCTCACCTCCATTATTCACTATTATTCATAGTACAGGTGGGTGAGTGTGTGTGTGTCATCACTAGAGAGAGGTTTGATTGATTGATTGCACTGGAATGTGAAAACGGCTTTGATTGAATCACAAGTCGTCCAAGAAAACTTATAAGTGGTTTGATGAATGAGTATCAAGTTTTTCTTCATGGGGTGGGGGGGGAATTTACATATCTGGTGCTGACATCCAGTTTATATTTTGCTAGGTTCCCCAACAATGTCCTCTTTACCAGTGCTTCAGGAGAGCTTTGGAAAATGGTTCGCATAGGAGGACAGCCTTTAGGATTTGGTGAGTTTTAAGACGCAACTGCAAACCTGTCAGCAACTCAACTAAAGCCCCAATTACTTTGACCTGTTGAAAAACCCTGACTAAATATAATGCTGAATTTTTTTTGAATAGCAAATGCAAACTGCATGAGTTTTTTTTTTTTTTTTTTTTTTTTTTTTTTTTTTTTTTTTTGTCTTCTCATCAGATGAATGTGGGATTGTGGCTCAAATATCTGAACCTTTGGCGAAAGCTGACATTCCAGCCTACTACATCAGCACCTTCAAGTTTGACCATGCTCTGGTAAGTCGGGGGTTTTTGATAGCGCTTTCCTCCAAGTGTGTTACACTACCCTGTGACTCAGCATGAGCAGCAGTTTGAAAAGTTTGGTTGGCTGATGTTAGCCATGTGTTAGCCTTCATACCCTGCCCAGTTGGTATCCATCATCTGGATGGGAATTAGCAAATAACAAATTGAAAGAAATTGGGGTAAATCCCCCCCAAAAAAAATAAAGACCATAGTTCATTGAAAATGAACTGTCTAAAGTTAGCCATCTTGATTTCCCGCAGGTTCCAGAGGAGAACATCCAGAGTGTGATTGGAGCCTTGAGGACCAATGAGAGCACAGGACAGTGAAATCGGACACGAGCCTCTCCGAGTCCCTGTTAGATTATCATTTTCAAAAGTGCCAAGAGCTTTTTGAGGACTGCTGTTGGGAGGGGGAGGGGGGGTGATAACGGGAGTTGTGTGTGTGTGTGAGTGTGTGTGTGTGAGTGTGTGTGAGTGTGTGTGAGTGTGTGTGAGTGTGTGTGTGTGAGTGTGTGTGAGTGTGTGAGTGTGTGTGAGTGTGTGAGTGTGTGAGTGTGTGTGAGTGTGTGTGAGTGTGTGTGAGTGTGTGTGAGTGTGTGTGAGTGTGTGTGAGTGTGTGTGAGTGTGTGTGAGTGTGTGTGAGTGTGTGTGAGTGTGTGTGAGTGTGTGTGAGTGTGTGTGAGTGTGTGTGAGTGTGTGTGAGTGAGTGTGTGAGTGAGTGTGTGAGTGTGTGAGAGAGTGTGTGTGTGTGAGAGAGTGTGTGTGTGTGAGAGAGTGTGTGTGTGTGAGAGAGTGTGTGTGTGTGAGAGAGTGAGTGTGTGTGTGTGTGTGTGTGTGTGTGTGTGAGAGAGAGTGTGTGTGTGTGTGTGTGTGTGTGTGAGAGAGAGTGTGTGTGTGTGTGTGTGTGTGAGAGAGAGTGTGTGTGTGTGTGTGTGTGTGTGTGAGAGAGAGTGTGTGTGTGTGAGAGAGAGTGTGTGTGTGTGTGTGTGTGTGTGTGAGAGAGAGTGTGTGTGTGTGAGAGAGAGTGTGTGTGTGTGTGAGAGAGTGTGTGTGTGTGTGTGAGAGAGTGTGTGTGTGTGTGTGAGAGAGTGTGTGTGTGTGTGTGAGAGAGTGTGTGTGTGTGTGTGAGAGAGTGTGTGTGTGTGTGTGTGTGTGTGTGTGTGTGTGAGAGAGTGTGTGTGTGTGTGTGTGTGTGTGTGAGAGAGTGTGTGTGTGTGTTTGAGACAGAGCTAGCTGGGTTGCTTTAGTTGCACTCTCCCACTTTCATTAGACTGACTGTGCCAATACCTGTCCCTCAGCCTCCTGGCCCAGAGTGCATCCTTTTCTACAGGGACCCTCAGCTAGTGTGACTGCAGTGTTAGATTTTTCTCCTTTCTCCCCCTCTGCCTTATCCCCTGCTACATTACTTTCTCCAGACCCAAGTTCACCATGACAACAAGGCCTACTGAGAAATGGGCTGGGTTCCCCCCCGGTTCCCCCCCCCCCATTTTAGCCACAATGTATTAGCAACTGGTCCTCTTTAATAGAAGGCCAAGAATGTATGCCACAACCTTTGTGTAAACGTCTGTTTCGTTGCTCATCCCTTCTCTCTTACTGTGCCAAGTCACTTTAGGCCTAAACTGACTCCCTGAGTGTGTGGGGTTTTTCTGCGTGCAATTTGAAAGGCGATTGTTTTAAATAGTGATATGGATTGATCACAAGTTCAATTTATGAGAAAGCTTTTGTTATCTGTTTGTGAAACCAGTTTTGTTTTTCCATTTGCCCCCATTTCACCTAAAGCCTGTGTTCTTGTTTTCAATGCCAAGTCACTGAGTTATGAATAAGTTGTTGTTTTTCTTGTATCCAAACTACAATCAATGGGTTTCTGTGCTCCAGCTCCGAGTCGGCGTCAGTCTGGGGGGGGGGGGGAGATTTATCAGATTGGAATCAAACACATCACAACTGACCCAGCTCTTGTGCTTTCTTTTCTGAACAGGGGGGAGGGGCAGGGGGGAGATTTAGTCACTATCTCACTTCTTAATTTTTTAATTTCAACCGAAAAACTACAGAATGGATTGTGCAGTTTACTGTACACTATTTTTTTTCTTTGATAGTTTCATCCCCCTTTTCACGTGTGAACCTATCTTGTGTTTTATAACCGAAACGAAAGAGAAATGGCACGCAATACCTTAGCTTCTTCAAAGTTTTTTACCGTTCAGCATTTTTCAAATGACAAAACGTAAGGAATTGCACTCCTTCGTTGAATGTTAGTTGGGGGTCTAAGTGTTAAAGGACACTGGCGTTAGTTTAGGCCTTCAACTCTCACCCCAGTCTGCACTTTATTTAAGGTCTTTCTTAAAGATCTTACTGTTCTTACTGATGTGAAAAAAAGTGGGGAAGAATAATTGCTCCTTGGAAGGAATCGCTTTTTAAAAGGGTCACATTTGTTGGTCTTAACGCACGAATGGATGTTTTTTCCCCCCCACAGGCTTTTTCTTCTTTTTTTTCCCCCTTGTTAGATCTGATTAGCAGAAACCATGTATTTATCAGTGTTAAAAATAAAAGGATGACCTATTTCTTCTCTGACCATTAAAGAAATGAAAATGCTATTTTTTCCAGCTTGTAGTGTTTCTGTGATGAATTGTCCTGGCCTGCTTTTCCACATTCCCCTGCTCGAGCTTTTATTTTTCATTTCCATGGAGTTGCCATAGAAATGGAGGAGTGCCAGCCAACTGCGAGATTCATGTCATGCTGGTTTGTTTCTCCTTAATTCACTACCACCAGCAATCTATCAAGAAGATGGCGGTGATCGCATGACAAGGTGAAGATGGCTGTGTCCTGATAAGCTCGAAGTTTCTTAGATGAACGCACCTTTTATACGGGAATTTATAAAGGACCTTTCCGTGAAGAATGTTTTGTTTTCGATCTGTATTAGTACATTTCGGATTCGGTTGTGTTTGCATTAGGAAAATGGGGCGGAGTCGGTTTGCTTATTTAGTATACGAGGTTGCATCTGCAGCGTTCTCCATATGGCCTACTTTTACTCTGTGAGCACAAACAGCCAGAAAACGCACTTCCCTTTTGTGCTGAATAGTTTACCTTCTCTTCAGAAATGCTATACATGCTTTCATCCTCCAGCTTTATTATTATGCTGCTGCTGTTGATCTTAACAAATAAAGCAAAGACATTTCTGTCTGACCGAAATGCCATTTAATAATGAACCTTTTTATGTGGAGTTTTAAGGCAAGCCACTATAGATATCAATATATTTGCCAGTATATTACTGATGTATTGGAACCTTTTCAACACCCTGCACTGAGCTTCGTCAAATCAAATACACATAAATTTGCACACTTGCAAATGAGTGGTGTTAGAATTAAAATATTTATTTCACTGATACTTGAACACATATGCATGATTTGAGGGAGCTTTCTGAATAGTACAGAATAGAGATGCCTCCTTGTTCTGATTGATAGACCATAATCATTCAAACATTTCCCCCCCCCAAAAATAAAAAAAAAAAATGTAAAAAATCCTGTTACCCCTGGTGCACAACCCAGCCTGGAAGTTTTACTCTGATATTTTAGCTCCAGCTCTGAAAATACGAGAAGCTAATCACTGACCGCACCTTTAATATCAGCTTTGCTTGGATGCACAGTTGGCTACTCCTCTGCTTCTCTATTACGTTTAACGATGTTAAGACAAGTTTATTACAGAAAAGACTTGAGTAATTGTACAATGAAGCCAAGTGAAATAGATGTTGGGGTTCTCTGCTTTGACACGAGAGACTTGCGTCACTCACATCACATTTATGGAGCTTGGTTTTGGATCACAGGGCAAGAGATGGTCCTGTGCATGCAGCATAACATCACAGATCGGGGCCTGGTATTGAACAGACACTTTTGAATGTGCATGGATTTCCAGATGTGACAGTTTTTCATGTCTACGAGGTCTTATGTGTCATGGTCACATTAAATTCACTCATTTTTTCTTGCTTGAGGAGTGCTCGGGAAAAGATTTAGAGGCCACACACATTCAAGCTCCAGTCCTCAACTTGGAGCTCGGCTGGGTCAGAAAAGGAAGCAGTGTGATGTCCAATACAGCTTGAGCTCATATGAGCGACTTGACCAGCGCCACCATATGATCCACACCACATGCAACGTCCACCACATGACCCGGCACGGTCACCTGCAAAAAATCGTGCATGGGTCATCTTGAGCAACATTTACAGCATTCCTTGAGCGGTTTCAAATCATTCTCCACTAGCACATGTGTAGTGTATTAGGTTTAAGCATGACAGGAGTGAGAAGTTTGTGGTCTGCAGCATACAAACCCGCCATGGAAAATACTGGTCATCCCGTTTCCCGATTCCAAGACATCCTCGCAGGTTCTTCCCCCAGACGAACAGTTCGCCACGATCTGAAAAAGCAATTGGCACGCTGACTAAAATCGCAAACGATAAATCACAAGAACCATATCCGAGTTTAGTTCAAACATCTGACGCTGAGAAAAAGCTGCATACCATAAAAATAAATGGAATTTATAGCAACAAGGTTTTTAATGTCACAGATGTTTTTCTTGCACTTGTTCCAATATACAGTATCTCACAAAAGTGAGTACACCCCTCACATTTTTGTAAATATTTTATTATATCTTTTCATGGGACAACACTGAAGAAATGACACTTTGCTACAATGTAAAGTAGTGAGTGTACAGCTTGTATAACAGTGTAAATTTGCTGTCCCCTCAAAATAACTCAACACACAGCCATTAATGTCTAAACCACTGGCAACAAAAGTGAGTACACCCTTAAGTGAAATTGGGCCCAATTAGCCATTTTCCCTCCCTGGTGTCATGTGACTCATTAGTATTACAAGGTCTCAGGTGTGAATGGGGAGCAGGTGTGTTAAGTTTGGTGTTATCTCTCTCATACTGGTCACTGGAATTTCAACATGGCACCTCATGGCAAAGAACTCTCTGAGGATCTGAAAAAAGAATTGTTGCTCTACATAAAGATGGCCTAGGCTATAAGAAGATTGCCAACAACCTGAAACTGAGCTGCAGCACGGTGGCCAAGACCATACAGCGGTTTAACAGGACAGGTTCCACTCAGAACAGGCCTCGCCATGGTCGACCAAAGAAGTTGAGTGCACGTGCTCAGCATCATATCCAGAGGTTGGCTTTGCAGAATAGACGTATGAGTGCTGCCAGCATTGCTGCAGAGGTTGAAGGGGTGGGGGGGGTCAGCCTGTCAGTGCTCAGACCATACGCCGCACACTGCATCAAATTGGTCTGCATGGCTGTCGTCCCAGAAGGAAGCCTCTTCTAAAGATGATGCACAAGAAAGCCCACAAACCGTTTGCTGAAGACAAGCAGACTAAGGACATGGATTACTGGAACCATGTCCTGTGCTCTGATGAGACCAAGATAAACTTATTTGGTTCAGATGGTGTCAAGCGTGTGTGGCGGCAACCAGGTGAGGAGTACAAAGACAAGTACAGGTGCATCTCAATAAATTAGAATGTCGTGGAAAAGTTCATTTATTTCAGTAATTCAACTCAAATTGTGAAACTCATGTATTAAATAAATTCAATGCCACAGAGTGAAGTACTTTAAGTCTTTGGTTCTTTTAATTGTGATGATTTTGGCTCACATTTAACAAAAACCCACCAATTCACTATCTCAACAAATTAGAATATGGTGACATGCTAATCAGCTAATCAACTCAAAACACCTGCAAAGGTTTCCTGAGCCTTCAAAATGGTCTCTCAGTTTGGTTCACTAGGTAAGCCACAAACATTCACTGCCAAAGAAGCTGGCATCCAAGCATGTTAACAGAAAGTTGAGTGGAAGGAAAAAGTGTGGAAGAAAAAGATGCACAACCAACCGAGAGAACCACAGCCTTATGAGGATTGTCAAGCAAAATCGATTCAAGAATTTGAGTGAACTTCACAAGGAATGGACTGAGGCTGGGGTCAAGGCATCAAGAGCCACCACACACACACGTGTCAAGGAATTTGGCTACAGTTGTCGTATTCCTCTTGTTAAGCCACTCCTGAACCACAGACAACGTCAGAGGCGTCTTACCTGGGCTAAGGAGAAGAAGAACTGGACTGTTGACCAGTGGTCCAAAGTCCTCTTTTCAGATGAGAGCAAGTTTTGTATTTCATTTGGAAACCAAGGTCCTAGAGTCTGGAGGAAGGGTGGAGAAGCTCATAGCCCAAGTTGCTTGAAGTCCAGTGTTAAGTTTCCACAGTCTGTGATGATTTTTGGTCCAATGTCATCTGCTGGTGTTGGTCCATTGTGTTTTTTGAAAACCAAAGTCACTGTACCCATTTACCAAGAAATTTGCTGATTTCATTTTCCAGCAGGATTTGGCACCTGCCCACACTGCCAAAAGCACCAAAAGTTGGTTAAATGACCATGGTGTTGGTGTGCTTGACTGGCCAGCAAACTCACCAGACCTGAACCCCATAGAGAATCTATGGGGTATTGTCAAGAGGAAAATGAGAAACAAGAGACCAAAAAATGCAGATGAGCTGAAGGCCACTGTCAAAGAAACCTGGGCTTCCATACCACCTCAGCAGTGCCACAAACTGATCACCTCCATGCCACGCTGAATTGAGGCAGTAATTAAAGCAAAAGGAGCCCCTACCAAGTATTGAGTACATGTACAGTAAATGAACATACTTTCCAGAAGGCCAACAATTCACTAAAAATGTTTTTTTTATTGGTCTTAAGTATTCTAATTTGTTGAGATAGTGAATTGGTGGGTTTTTGTTAAATGTGAGCCAAAATCATCACAATTAAAAGAACCAAAGACTTAAACTACTTCAGTCTGTGTGCACTGAATTTATTTAATACATGAGTTTCACAATTTGAGTTGAATAACTGAAATAAATGAACTTTTCCACGACATTCTAATTTATTGAGATGCACCTGTATGTCTTGCCTACAGTCAAGCATGGTGGTGGGAGTGCATGGTCTGGGGCTGCATGGTCTGGGGCTGCATGAGTGCTGCCGGCACTGGGGAGCTACAGTTCATTGAGGGAACCATGAATGCCAACATGTACTGTGACATACTGAAGCAGAGCATGATCCCCTCCCTTCGGAAACTGGGCCACAGGGCAGTATTCCAACATGATAACGATCCCAAACACACCTCCAAAACGACCACTGATGGTGATGGACTGGCCAAGCATGTCTCCAGACCTTAACCCTATTGAGCATCTGTGGGGCATCCTCAAACGGAAGGTGGAGGAGCGCAAGGTCTCTAACATCCACCAGCTCTGTGATGTCGTCATGGAGGAGTGGAAGAGGACTCCAGTGGCAATCTGTGAAGGTCTGGTGAACTCCATGCCCAACAGGGTTAAGGCAGTGCTGGAAAATAATGGTGGCCACACAAAATATTGACACTTTGGGCCCAATTTGGACATTTTCACTTAGGGGTGTACTCACTTATACTATACTAGATACTATATGTTATCATCTCTATTCAACTACTGACACAGGGACATGTTTGGTGGATGCTCCATGTAAACAAAAACACATGTAATCCTTGATATGGTGAAATAATAAACATTTATATTAACATTTTTAGAAGGAGCCTCCAGTCTCAGCACTTTGTACGGTACCACTCAGAGGTTTACGTTTTCAGGATGGAGGTCTGCATTTTATTTTTGGGTCTTATTACCTTCACAAGAGAGAGAAAGAGGGTTTATAGCCGTTATAATGAAACTGTTAACTTGTTTTGCAGACATCGCACAACATTAAAGGTAACTATAAATGGATGTCTTTAATTAATAACAAATTGTAATAGTGAGCAAATTGCTGTGGTATAAGAGGAATAAAACACTTCAGGACATGCTGTTATTGAGAAAAAGGGGGGGAAAAAAATAATTCAGGGTTGTGACAGTAACTCCGCTTCCCGTCGAGCCGCATCACACCACACCATTGTTGATTATTTTCCTATAACAGGACATGCATCATGTTTTATTCCTTACAGTGTTGCTTGAAAGTTTGTGAACCCTTTAGAATTTATATATCTCTGCATAAATATGACCTAAAACATCATCAGATTTTCACCCAAGTCCTAAAAGTAGATAAAGAGAACCCAATTAAACAAATGAGACAAAAATATTATACTTGGTCATTTAGTTAATGAGGAAAATGATCCAATATTACAGATCTGTGAGTGGCAAAAGTATGTGAACCTCTAAGATTAGCAGTTAATTTGAAGGTGAAATTAGAGTCAGGTGTTGTCCATCATTGTGAGTGAGCACCGTTTTATTTAAAGAACAGGGATCTATCAAAGTCTGATCTTTGCAACACATTTGTGGAAGTGTATCATGGCACGAATGCAGGAGGCTTCTGAGGACCTCAGAAAAAGAGTTGTTGATGCTCATCAGGCTGGAAAAGGTTACAAAACCATCTCTAAAGAGTTTGGACTCCACCAATCCACAGGCAGACAAGTTGTGTACAAACTGAGGGAATTCAAGACCATTATTACCCTCCCCAGGAGTGGTCAACCAAGAAAGATCACTCCAAGAGCTCCAAGGTCACTCCAAGACGTGCAATAGTCCGCAAGGTCACAAAGGAACCCAGGGTAACTTCTAAGCAACTAAAGGCCTCTCTCACATTGGCTACTCACAGATATGTAATTTTGGATCATTTTCCTCAATAAATAAATGACCAAGTATAATATTTTGGTCTCATTTGTTTAACTGGGTTCTCTTTGTTTACTTTAAGTAAAAATTTGATGTTTTAGATCATATTTAAGCAGAAATGTAGAAAATTCTAAAGGGTTCACAAACGTTCAAGCACATCTGTATATGACTTGTATAATATGTCTCCAACCTGTTCAGAGGTACAAACCCAATTCCAAAAAAGTTGGGACAGTATGAAAAATGCAAAAAACAAAACAAAACAAAAAAAAAAAAGAGTCATGTGAAAATTCAATTCACCCTGTACTATATTTAAAACACATTATTTGATGTTTTACTTTGTGAATTTTATTTATTTTTTGAAAATATACACTCATTTCAAATCTGATGACTGCAACGCACTCCAAAAAAGTTGGGACAGTCGACTGTTTACCACTGTGTAACATTTCTTTTAATAACACTTAAGTGTTTGGGCACTGAAGACACCAGTTGGTTAAGTTTAGCGAGCAGAATTTTCCCCATTCATCCATCATGCATTTCCTCAGCTGCGCAACTGTATGGAGCCTCCGTTGCCTTATTTTTCTTCATAATGCGCCACACAGTCTCAATCGGAGACAGGTCAGGACTGCAGGCAGGCCATGCTAGCACCCACACTCTCTGCTTATGCAACCATGTGCTTGTAATCCGGGCAGAATGTGGTTTGGCGTCGTCCTGTTCTGCATGGCATTATATGTTGCTCCAAAATGTGTACATATCTTTCTGCATTAATGGTGCCCTCACAGATGTGCAAGTTACCCATGCCATGGGCACTGACACACCCCCATACCATGACAGATGCTGGCTTTTGGACCTGATGCTGATAACAGCTTGGATACTTCCTTTTCCTCTTTGGCCTGGAGAACATGGTGGCTGTTTTGTCCAAAAATTATTTGAAATGTCGGCTCGTCGGACCACAAAACACAATTCCACTGTGCTACTGTCCATCTCAGATGAGACCGAGCCCAGAGAAGTCGGCGGCGCTTCTGGACAGTGTTGACGTATGACTTCTGCTTTGCATAGTAAAGCCTTAACTTGCTTCTGTGGATGCAGCAGCGAATGGTGTTGACTGACAAAGGTTTACCAAAATATTCCCGAGCCCATGTTAGGATATCCATTACAGACTCATGAGGGTTTTTAAGACAGTGACGTCTGAGGGATCGGAGATCACGCACATTCAGAAGTGGTTTTCAGCCATTCCCTTTACTCACCGAGATTTGACTGGATTCCTTGAATCTTTTAATTATATTGTGCACTGTAGAAGGTGAAATGCCCAAAAGCCTACCAATTTGTCTTTGGGGAATGTTGTTCTCAAAATGTTGGATTATTCTGTTGGCAGATTGGCGAGCCTTGACCCATCCTTGCTCTTGAAGGACTTGGCCTTTTTTGGAGGCTCCTTATATACTATGATTAGACGATTGCCTCACCTGTTTCACATCACCTTCTTATTTCAACTCGTCACATTGCTATTAGTCCTATATTTCCCCATCCCAACTTTTTTGGAATGTGTTGCATGCATCAATTTCAAAATAAATGTTTATCTTCAAAAAAAACTATGCAGTTGATTAGGTAAAATATCAAATACCTTGTCTTTATATGTTTTTTGTTTAAATACAAGTCAAAGTACATTTACAAATCACTCCTCTTATATGATTTTATTAGCATTTTCCATACTGTCCCAACTTTTTCCCGGAATTGGGGTTGTACATTTTCTTTTCTCAAAAACCAAAGGGGATGCAAACAATTCACTGTTATTATGTGCTGCAGCTCTAGCACTAGCACTACGCCTCACCTGTGATGGCTGCAAAGTGGCTAAGCCCACAGCGGATGTGAGACACTTTTACCGTCAGGTTGAACTCTGACTTCCCAAAAAGCGCCGCTGGCACCTTCTCTGGGATCTCTGACTCAGCCAGATTAGGCCCTTTTCCTAGGATTCCATAGCCCCACACAAACACTTCTCCATCCTCTGCAAACAAACATCTCCTGTTACATCGCTTGATTCATCATGCATGTGCAATAGGCAAGACTTCAGGACACCTAGTGAGATCACAGGATCATTTTTATCACAACGTTTCATTTTAATTGCAACTGTAAACTTGCCAGGACACAATACGGAGATATATCTAGGACGTGTGTATAAACACTACACAAATCACTTTGGCGGATTCAAAACAATCTAGTGGGCTCTTTTATACCATGCCAAGTATTCCAGTTATGCAAGCAGTTGATTATCTTAATGTACAGCAAAAGAAATTCATAGTTTCCATGCAAAGACACGGCACTCACCGTTGAGTATGGCGACCTGAGTTCCCCCACACGCCGCCTGCGTCACCTTACCTACTCCTTTCAGAGGAAGCAAACGTGGAGAGCTGATCTGCAAAACGTGAAGAAATGACAGACGGGTGTAGCACAATTAACGAGCTAAACAGAACAATGTGAGAAATCTTGAGTTGTCTTCCAGGAAGAGAAACAATCTTGAATCCTAAGCTGAATTTGCCAAATCTCATGTAACAGCTCACACAGGGACACTACATAACCTGAGGCTAATAAACGGATTTAAAACTGTTATTTTTCAAGGAAAAACATGTAATCATTGATATAGTGATGTTTTCTTTAAGGGCACTCCAGTGTCAGTATGTTTTTTGCCATGGGAAAGTCTTCAGGACTTAGGACTTCACGATTTGCAGTTTCTCTGTAACCATCCATTTTCCATACCACTAATCCTACACAGTGTCACAAGGAGCCTGGAGCCTATACCAGGGAGGTCAGGGCACAAGGCAGAGACACCGTGGATGGGGTGCCAACCAATCACAGGGCACAATCGAGCACACATTCACATACTGCGGACAATTTATAGATACCAATCAGCCTACAACGCACATCTTTGGACTGGGGGAGGAAACCCCCGAAGCACGGGGTGAACATGCAAACTCCGCGCACACAAGTGTAGAGGCAGGATTTGAAACCCCAACCACAGAGGTGCGAGGCAAACGTGCTAACCACTAAGCCACTGCCCCACCTTCTGTGTAACATGAACGACTCCTGAGGGAACTGGAACTAATTTGTTTCGTGGACGTTTGCTTAGATCGTACCTGTGTGGTCTCTGTGACCGAGGCGAGTTGCAGGTACTCCGAGTTGCCCCAGCCAAAGACGTGACCCTCTGTGGACACAGCCAGGCTGCAATCTCCATACGTGGTCACCTGCTGAACTTTGACCCCTTCCAGGTCACCACCGACTGGGACAGGAAACACAGCCTTGTTGTGATGGCCCAAACCTGAGGAGTCACATAACAGCTGAGTTAGTCCTGGTTGTTTCTTATCACTCGTTTAATTACAATCATAGGCCGGTCTGTACAGGAAGGTCATGCTTCAGCCTCTGAGAAAAGGAGCAAAAGCGAAAAGCACTGACCTGTCTGTCCATCCGCCCCCCAGCCACAGGCATACACAGAGCCTGATTCAGTCAGGAATAAACTGTGGTCCTGCCCACACACCACCTAGAGGACATGACAGTTTATTTACCTAAAAATTCTCTCTAGAGTATGGGTAGTAACATTATTATATTTAGTACATAACATACAGTTGTATGTTATGAGCACCCCAGCCAAAGAAGATATTTTATTGCTTTTTGAAGTAAAGACAACTTCTGCTGTTTAGGCCTTAACTGAGACTTAACTGGCAGATCAAGAATCGTCATTAGATATAACATTCCCAGAGCAAAACACATTTTCTGACTCTACAAACCTAACCATGGGCACATCTTAGCCCTAAAAAGATTGCATTAAGAAACTGCAGTTAATGGGAAGTGTGCAACTCAAGGCAAGATCCGGAAGCCCAAGTAAACTCTTAGACAGAACTGCAAGTGTGCTTGCCTGAAGGCAAAGCAAATCCCCCATAGGACAGTAAAGATCTGCAGGAAGGATTAGCTCTGTTCTACTGTGCAGCATTGCTTGAACAAACATGATCTGCATGGAAGAGTCATCAGAAGGAAATCTTACCTGTGACCTCATCACAAAAGTGATGGTTTGAAATGGAACTCTTTGGCCACAATCATCAAAGGCATGTTTGGAGAAAAAAGGAACAGCATTTGATGAAAAGAACACCTTGCCAACTGCTAAGCACTGAGGTGGATCTAGTATACTTTGGGTTCTGTGAAAGCCAGTGGCTCAGGAAACTATTTTGTAAAGATTTTTTAATGTTCCTTCCCAAGCAGATCATGTTAGTATTCAATCAATAAAGCTGATTTATTACTCAGGAATCAGACTGAGCTCCTACCAGAAGGAGTTTTATCAGGTAAACATATTAATGAGTCATGTTCCAGGAGTCCTTTCAAAGAAATAATTTCCCATTGTGTAATTTTATATAGTTTATTAATCATGTCATTTCTTTAGGCAATTTTTGTGCCACAGTACATCAATAAAAACACATTCTGCTGATAAAACATTCAGTACAGACGCATTCACCCACCTGAATAACCCGACTATCAAATCCCTCTATCTTGTGAACAAGATGGCTGCCACTGCAAAGAGGACAGAAATAAAAGACATGAGCACTGAAGCAAGCATCATCTTCAACATGATATTTCAAACATTCATGCACATCTTATACAAAATTACTACAAGAGGTCATTAATGCCTTCAAAGTTTTGATTAATAAATAACTATTAAAATATTTAGTGGAAAAAATGTGCTCATCAACTTCCAGCTGAAGAAATTGTACTTCCTCCCAAAAGCTTTAGGAAAGAGCCATTTTTAAGGACTGACCTATCTAAATCATGTGAGAGTAAAGCAGCAGTCCTCAAACTTGTGGTCATTACCCCATGTGGGGTCACCCGAGATGTAGATGGGGGTCACAGGAAGTTTTCTCTAAGCATTACAATGGAGTTCAATGCAAATAAACATAAATGTTCTTTTTAAACATAGCAACATTTCATCACCCCAGGGTATACAACACGCTCCCATGTTAATCAAAGTGCTTTTACACTGGATGTGCGCAAAGCACAGAGCAGTGAGGATCCATGCACCAAGGACATGCATGGTGTGCACAGCGCCAGCATAGTTTCAAACTAGAAACACTACAAAACACAATATTTATGCTATATTTTGCAGTGTATGCCCATAATCTAAACAACCCATGGGCTATATTTCAGGCAGCATCCTACTGCAACAGCGCTGCAATAGGATGCTGCATGAAATTCCATGAATGTTCTAACTTCCACTGAGTATAGGAGTGAAAATCTCACTGGATTAATACATTTTATATGATCACACACCAATCACCCATAGCATTAAAACCACCAACAGATGACGTGAATAACATTGATTATCTCGTTACAACGGCACCTGTCAAGGGGTGAGCTATACTAGGCAACAAGTGAACAGTCATTATGGTACAAAAGCGTAAGGATCTGAGCGACTTTGACAAGGGACAAATTGTGATGGCTAGACGACTGGGTCAAAGCATGTCCAAAACAGCAGGTATTGTGGGGTGTTCCCGATATGCAGTGGTTGGTGCCTACCAAAAGTGGTCCAAGTGGTCCGGTGAACTGGCGACAGGGTCATGGGCACCCAAGGCTCATTGATGCACGTGGGGAGCAAAGACTGGCCCGTCTGGTCATAATGCCCATGCTGACCCCTGTCCACCGCTGAAAGCACCTACAATGGGCACGTGAGCATCAGAACTGGACCATGGAGCAATGGAAGAAGGTGGCCTGGTCTGATGAATCGCGTTTTCTTTTACATCATTTGGACGGCCCGGTGCATGTGCGTCACTTACCTGGGGAAGAGATGGCACCAGGATGCACTATGGGAAGAAGGCAAGCCGGCAGAGGTAGTGTGATGCTCTGGGCAGTGTTCTGCTGGGAAACCTTGGGACCTGGCATTCATGTGGATGTTAATTTGACACATACCACCTACCTAAACATTGTTGGAGACCAAGTACACACCTTCATGGCAACGGTATTCCCTAATGGCAGTGGCCTCTTTCAGCAGGATAATGCGCCCTTCCACACTGCAAAAATTGTTCAAGAATGGTTTGAGAAACATGATTTCAAGGTGTTGGCCTCCAAATTCCCCAGGTATTTGTGCTGGACAAAAAAGTCCGATCCATTGAGGCCACACCTCGCAATTTACAGGACTTAAAATGACCTGTTGCTAATGTCTTGGTGCCAGATACCACAGCACACCTTCAGTGGTCTTGTGGAGTCCATGCCTCGACGGGTCAGAGCTGTTTTGGCGGCACAAGGGAGCCCTACACAATATTAGCCAGGTGGTTTTACTGTTATGGCTGATTGGTTTATATAGCAGTAATGTACAATTTGACACACAAGAGAGACACAGCTATTCAAAAATAATTAGAAAACTACCCATGCGATCGTTCACGCTTTGATAAATGTTAAAATGTGTGGAGGAATATGATATTATATGGATATAGTGGTGTTTTTAAAATGCAAATGATAGCAACGATATTAACCTAACATTCCATCAGTTGTGCATTTCCCCACGTGGGGTCACTTGACTTATAAATGGGGTCGTGAGAGAAACTCACAATCTTTATTTTCATTCAAATTAATATTAGAAATATCAAAGATGGATTTTGTGCACTAATATGTTTAAATGTTACTGGGAGTCACTTTCAGACAAGCCACGTTTAAATTAATATGTGCTACTTCCATTTTTATCAGCTTCTTGACATGCTGCACTAGTGTAGTTCAGCAAAAAAAAAAGGACAAATTTCCACATCCATATCCCTCGCTAAACAAACTAGCTGCATCTCAAATTTCATACTTCTGTACTACTCTATGTAATGTGTATTTTCAAAGGAGTGGGTCTAGAATTCCAGGCCTACTCTAAAAATAAAATGAAAAACAGACAAAACCAAAGAAAACACAATTCCTCAATTAGCTACATTAAAGAATATCACCTGTGATATCGGAGACAGTTCTTTGACATTCACTGCTGCATTTCTTGCGTACAAAACACTACAGGGTTGAAAACTAGGACACCAACCTGTAAACTTCATCCTCAATGATTTTCCTTCCACACTGGCCATAGGCATTATTACCCATGCTGAAAACTGGAGCGAGAGGGAACAAAAAGATGACAGCAATTATTATAACGGTTGTTTATTGAAAATGAGTATGTCCATTAACTCTAAGAACACTGGAATTAATCTGCACCCACTTATAAAGGACAAATGTTGGATCAGCTCCATCTATCCACATAATTCTATTAATTAGCGTATGAAATGCAGAAACTGATCCAGCTCTCTCAGATCTCCGCTTACCTCCTTCAGAGTCTGTGAGCACTAAAGAGTGCGCTCGACCACAGGACACCTGGAGAACGCGTGTCTCCTGAGGGTTCACCAGCGGCAGAGACACAGGGGACGGCTCAAGCACATATTCATAACTTTTATCTACAGCACAAGAATAAAATAAGAAGAAGAAGACTAAAAAGAAGAAGAATTTCTATAACAGCACAGGGAAAATGTGTAATAGTTTATATGGTGAAGCTTTTTGTAAGGCAACATTTACAGTGGGTATAGAAAAGAACTACCCCCCTTTAAAGTAATCACATTTTGTTGCTTTTCAACCTGAAATGAAGACAGAAGACAGTTTTTGTTTTATCTAGCTATATTTACTCAGTGCAAGTTATAACATCCAAATGAAAGATACAACACCAACATGTCAGAAATTTTTTTTTAAAAATAAAAAAGCAGAATCACTGACTTGGAAAAAGGATCACCCCCTCCTAAAAATTACTTGTAAACTCAATAAGGTGTAGCTAATCACCTTCTCAATGGTTCACAAAGCCATTTGACTTTCAACTGTGATCAGCTGTGGTCATTTTGATTAGCTCAGCATGAACAGAGCTTTCCTGGAGCATTTTGTAGTGCAACTGAAGCAAACAATCAACTATGGGTGGCAAGACACTGTCAAAAGATCTCCGGGATAAAGTTGTGGACAGGCACAAGTCAGGAGATTGATACAAAAAAATTCCAAAGGCTTTATCAATGCCTAGAAGCACAGTGAAGTCTATTATTAAGAAATGGAAGGTATTTGGTACAACACAGACCCTCCCTGGATCAGGACGTCGCTCCAAACTGGATGAAAGAGCCAGGAGGAAACTGGTCAGAGAGGCTACCAAGAGGCCTACAGCAACTCCGAAGCAGTTGCAGGAATTTATGACAAAGAGTGGTCATTGTGTGCATGTGACAACAATATCACAAATTCTCCACAAATGTGGCTTATATGGGAGGGTTGCAAGAAAAAAGCCACCCATGACTGAGCTTTGCCAAAACACACCATGAAGATTCTGATGCCACGTGGAAAAAGGTGTTATGGTCAGATGAGACTAAAATTGAATTATTTGGCCTCAACACCAAACGATATGTCTGGCGGAAATCCAATACAGCTCACCATCCAAATAACACCATTCCTACAGTAAAGTATGGAGGTGATAATATCCTGTTATGGGGGTGTTTCTCTGCAGCAGGGACTGGAGCTGGACTGGACTTGTCAAGATGGAAGGAAAAATGGATGGGGCAAAATACCGTCAAATTCTTGAGGAAAATCTGCTGCCCTCTGCCCAAAAGTTGTCAATGGGAAAAAGGTTTACCTTCCAACATGACAATGACCCAAAGCACACAGCAAAACTGACCACACAGTTGTTGAAGGAGAAAAAGGTGAATGTCCTTGCATGGCCTAGTTAGAGCCCAGACTTAAACCCCATTGAAAATCTGTGGAATGACTTGAAGACTGCAGTCCACAAATGGTCACCATCAAATTTAACTGAACTTGAGAAGAGTGGGCAAATATTGCCAAGTCTAGATGTGCAAAGTTAGTAGAGACATATCCCAACCGACTAAAGGCTGTAATTAAAGCAAAAGGTGGTTCAACAAAATGGGGGGTGATCCTTTTTCCAACTCAGTGATTCTGTTTTTTAATTTTTAATTTTTATTTTTTTAATTTCTGACATGTTGGTGTTATATCTTTCACTTGGATGTTATAAGTTGCACTGAGTAAATACAGCTGGATAAAACAAAAACTGTGTCCCTCTTCATTTCAGGCTGAAAAGCAACAAAATGTGATTATTTTAAAGGGGGGGTGATTCTTTTCTATATCCACTGTAATTTTTTGAAAGGAGTCTCCAGTGTCAGTCGGAATTAAAGCTGTAACTTTATGCAAAGTCTTTGCTGTTTCTTGGTGACAAAGCTGCATTTTTGGCATTATTAACTTTGTTGCCATTCACAATGTTTCTGTCATCAGCTGTTATTGTTTTCGTTGGCCGACCTGTTCGATGCCTGGTTGTTAGAACACCGGTGGTTTATTTCGTTTTCAGGACATTCAACATTGTTGTACCTGTTATGCCCAATGCATGTGCAGTGGCTCTGGTAGATTTCCCTCTTTTCTCAACTTCAAAATGGTCTGAGAGTCCTTCAGGTGCCTTTTGGCAAACTCCAGGCGGGCGGTCATGTGCCTTTTACTGAGGAGTCACTTCCGTCTGGCCACTCTGCCATACAGGGCTGATTGGTGGAGTGCTGCAGAGATGGTTGTTCTTCTGGAAGATTCTCCTCTCTCCACAGAGAAATGCTGGAGCTCTGTCAGAGTAACCATCGGGTTCTTGGTCACCTCCCTGGCTAAGGCCCTTCTCCCCTGATCGCTCAGTTTGGCCAGGCGGCCCACTCCAGGAAGAGTCCTGGTGGTTCCAAACTTGTTCCATTTACGGATGATGGAGGCCACTGTGCTCATTGGGATCTTCAATGCTGCAGAAATTTTTCTGTACCCTTCCCCAGATCTGTGCCTTGATACAATCCTGTCTTGGAGGTCTACAGACAATACCTTGAACTTCATAGCTTGGTTTGTGCTCTGACATGCACTGTTAACTGTGGGACCTTATATAGACAGGTGTGTGCCTTTCCAAATCATATCCAATCAACTGAACCACAGGTGGACTCCAATCAAGTTGTAGAAACATCTCAAGGATAATCAGTGGAAACAGGATGCACCTGAGCTCAATTTTGAGTGTCATGGCAAATGCTGTGAATACTTATGTACATGTGATATTTTAGTTTTTTTATTTTTAATAAATTTGCAAAGATTTCAAACAAACTTCTTTCACTTTGTCATTATGGGGTATTGTTTGTAGAATTTTGAGGAACATAATTAATTTAATCCATTTTGGAATACGGATGTAACATAACAAAATGTGGAAAAAGTGAAGCACTGTGAATACTTTCCGGATGCACTGTATTGTCTTATATTCATCTTTTGATCTCGAACCCAAATGTCTTCAGTGTAAAGCAAAAACAACAGAAATAGACTTGTCGTTCCAATACTTTCAGAGGGGACTGTGTGTGACACACTCAGCCAGGATGCAGATAGCTCTGGGTTTGTTTATTTTGTTGAGAATCTTTGCAAATGGGAAAACAATGGACTGCTAGAGCAGACTAAATCACAAAGCAAAGCTCAGGCCACTTTGTGGTTGTAATAATAAACAGAATTCAAGAATCTCTCAACCTTAAAACTAAGCTTCTCTAGAAAATCTGCACACTTCTAGGTTATGTGCAAGCTGGCACTAATGCAGTCACAGCTGATTTTCCAGCATGAGTCAACAGTGTGATTCATCTCCTCTTACACCAGTTTGGATAATTACCCCAGGCAGAAGGCATCCGAAGGCTAGCGCATTAAAGTTTTCACATGTTAAATGCAGAATGACATCTAACCTTAGAGGTGGAATTCAGTCGCAGACCCAAGCTGGGTCACGTACATCAGGGCTTTTATTAAATAAATGAGTCATGTGCATAAATGTAAAAAATTATAACCTCTTTCTGCCTCGTAAAAAATCTAAAATAATGATTGGCATTAAAAATCATCAACTCCTCCTAAGCCAGTACTGACTGAAACACACCAAGCCTCAAGAGAATATGAGAAGACTATAATATAATAGATTTGATCATTCTCTTTTACAGTATCGATTTGACAGAAGACTATATCTCAGAGGCTCGAGGCTCGATGGAGTACACATAGACCTACAGTCAAAATTAAAAACCCTAATAAAAATTTTTTTTTTTTAAAAACACACCCTAAAAACATACACACACAGGACAGGCATTTGGTAACAACTTCTTCCTTTTTTTTTTTTTTTTTTGTTAAAGCTTGGCCTCAAGATGAAAAAAGGAGACTAACTATATTAAGCATGCTTTGTGTGTCAAGATATTAGGAAAGGAAAGTATTAAGCCTTCTAAGGTTAAGCATCAAGAACTGGAAAGAGCAGATCCAGGTTTCTCTTTAGTTTAAAGCTGAGCATATTTTTACATGCATGTTTCAGTCTTGTTGCATTTTTGCAGTTGCATCCCACTGTTTTAGGTGCACGAAGTTGCAGCCAATTACTGTGACATAAATGAGAATGTTTAGAAAGTTAGGGCGTGGCAGTTTAATTCAGTAAGGAATTAAACACAATGGGACGTGCAGTTAGAAGAAAGGAATCGACGTTGCATCGAGCTCTTAAATTACGATTTTTGAATGACGTCATACTTTTGTAGTACCTTTATAGCTACCTTTAATATTGCGGAACATCCTCAAGTCATAAGTTAATTCTCGTTATGACTTGTGTTACAACAACTATAAATAGTCGTTTGCTCACGAATCTCTCTTTGTTTCCCTCTCGAAGTTAATAAGACAAAAAAAATAATAACAGTCCTCCGTTATTTGACTTATTTCTCATTTGACTAACTAGACATTTTCTGCGGTTCTGAGCACTGAGCTGCTCAAAGCATGTGTTACAGCCAGTCTGTTTGAAAAGGTTTCAGAGCTCAGCTGTGGTGCAGTGAGGGGCAACTTACGCCGGTCGTGTTGGGTGCGTTGGAAGCCCAGCTGCGAGTCTTTGTTAAGGCCCATACCCCACACTTTGGTGACGTCTTTGGTATTCGATGCCAATAATGTGAAGCCATAACCACAGGCTGCTGAAGAGAGCTGTTGGAGAGGGGGGGCGACATTCAAATAGCAGCTGCACATGGAAACATTACACTTACATTTCAGATGCGGGCTGTGGTTTGTTTTTTTTTTATATGAATATTTTGCTTTATTTGAATATGTCAGTCAGATAAATTGTGAGCGTTTAATCTACACAGTGATTGGGAGAGTCATATTGCAGCTAAATGGTTTATTTGTTGTTGTTTTTTTTAATTTTTCAAACATTGAATCGAAGAAACCGTGGATTTAATCATTCCAAAACTGTGTTAACCCATCTCAGAGAAAGATCTTTTTTTCAGTCCCTCCAGGATTTTGCAGTCGCAGAAATCAAGCTAACGCCGCAATATTCGTGGGAGCTTGCAATTTTTCAAAATTACCACAGATTTTCCGCAGATTTGGGCCAAGAAGCGTTTTTTGACATCATTACAATGCGCATTCAAGATGGCCAAAGCCATCTTCAATTCACGTGCGTTGAACATGAGTACAGCTAAAAGGTCGCATTTACCAACAAACATCACCCTGAAAGACCGAGCAAAACTATTTCGTGCAATTGCAATTTGGCCAATTCAAATAGTTTTCCGCAAAAAAAAGAAGAAAAAGAAAAAAAAAAGCACAAAAAACTCAAATTTTGGAAAAAGCCGCAGCAAAATCAAGCATTTTTGGCCGCAACAAATGACTAATAATTACAAATGACTAATAATTTACTGTCAATCTACAACTTGGGTAACAGAGTTGGTGCTCGTTAATCAGTACCACTGTAAATAAATCACTGAAAATAAGGGACAAAATGAGAGAAAGTACTTTTCTTCTTCCTGTGATCTTCATGAAATTTGGATGACGCAGCTTCCTGTGGAGCGTTCCAAATATACAGGTGCATCTCAATAAATTAGAATGTCGTGGAAAAGTTCATTTATTTCAGTAATTCAACTCAAATTGTGAAACTTGTGTATTAAATAAATTCAATGCACACAGACTGAAGTAGTTTAAGTCTTTGGTTCTTTTAATTGTGATGATTTGGCTCACATTTAACAAAAACCCACCAATTCACTATCTCAACAAATTAGCATACTTCATAAGACCAATACAAAAAACATTTTTAGTGAATTGTTGGCCTTCTGGAAAGTATGTTCATTTACTGTACATGTACTCAATACTTGGTAGGGGCTCCTTTTGCTTTAATTACTGCCTCAATTTGGCGTGACATGGAGGTGATCAGTTTGTGGCACTGCTGAGGTGGTATGGAAGCCCAGGTTTCTTTGACAGTGGCCTTCAGCTCATCTGCATTTTTTGGTCTCTTGTTTCTCATTTTCCTCTTGACAATACCCCATAGATTCTCTATGGGGTTCAGGTCTAGTGAGTTTGCTGGCCAGTCAAGCACACCAACACCATGGTCATTTAACCAACTTTTGCTGCTTTTGGCAGTGTGGGCAGGTGCCAAATCCTGCTGGAAAATGAAATCAGCATCTTCAAAAAGCTGGTCAGCAGAAGGAAGCATGAAGTGCCCCAAAATTTCTTGGTAAACGGGTGCAGTGACTTTGGTTTTCAAAAAACACAATGGACCAACACCATCAGATGACATTGCACCCCAAATCATCACAGACTGTAGAAACTGAACACTGGACTTCAAGCAACTTGGGCTATGAGCTTCTCCACCCTTCCTCCAGACTCTAGGACCTTGGTTTCCAAATGAAATACAAAACTTGCTCTGATCTGAAAAGAGGACTTTGGACCACTGGGCAACAGTCCAGTTCTTCTCCTTAGCCCAGGTAAGACGCCTCTGACGTTGTCTGTGGTTCAGGAGTGGCTTAAAAAGAGGAATACGATAACTGTAGCCAAATTCCTTGACACGTCTGTGTGTGGTGGCTCTTGATGCCTTGACCCCAGCCTCAGTCGATTCCTTGTGAAGTTCACTCAAATTCTTGAATCGATTTTGCTTGACAATCCTCATAAGGCTGCGGTTCTCTCGGTTGGTTGTGCATCTTTTTCTTCCACACTTTTTCCTTCCACTCAACTTTCTGTTAACATGCTTGGATACAGCACTCTGTGAACAGCCAGCTTCTTTGGCAATGAATGTTTGTGGCTTACCTAGTGAACCAAACTGAGAGACCATTTTGAAGGCTCAGGAAACCTTTGCAGGTGTTTTGAGTTGATTAGCTGATTGGCATGTCACCATATTCTAATTTGTTGAGATAGTGAATTGGTGGGTTTTTGTTAAATGTGAGCCAAAATCATCACAATTAAAAGAACCAAAGACTTAAACTACTTCAGTCTGTGTGCATTGAATTTATTTAATACATGAGTTTCACAATTCGAGTTGAATTACTGAAATAAATGAACTTTTTCACGACATTCTAATTTATTGAGATGCACCTGTATATTCCGGGGGGCGGGGGTGTACTGTGGTGTTTTATTATTTCCAGGTTTGGTTTTAGGAGCCATTTTAAGCAATACCTTCTGTTCCGTATCGAGGCGGTAAGGGGTCAGTTGATATTTTCTGGGTTTTTTCTTGCCGCTGTCGGGAATCACAAAACTGGGAATGCCGAGCGCTCCGGTGCAGCTGAAGCCCCACACGAACACTTTATCAGTCGGCTTCCTGCGCTCTCCTACATACCGGAACAGCGGCACTTCGTCGCGTGCTTCTCTGTCTCTGCTTTTCGGTACGGAGGAAAATAAACGGCAGCTCAGAACAACTCCGGGTCGGACACGAAAACGAGCACAGATTAACGCCATAGCGTCAGCTGTCAATGAGAAGTCACCAAAACTAGCAAGCTACATGTAGTACAAGTCTATATAACCATGCTAGTTAGCTAAATTAATAAAAGTCAACCTCGCGTGTTCATCCACTATATATTTTTTTCCATTAACCTATTTTTTTTTATCTAATATAACATATGTAGAAATTTATACTTCTGTTCACTATGTTACACTGTTTTGAGACATGTTCTCTCATAGGAGGCAGCCATGACAGTCAGCCTTCTGCACTTGGATTGGCTAATAAAAGCCTCACGCACGTTTAACGTCATTGTTGATGGCCCAATCTGCGGACTGCTTATGAACAGTACGTGTTGGAACTCGGAATGAAAAAGCTTGTAATGATGCAAACGATCGCTAGATGGCGCGTAAACTGTTTTTTCAAACAAATTATTAAATAGATTAAAAAAATTTAATTAAAAAAGGGCGGAGCTAAGGGGTAGTCAGGGATGGCGAGTGCCGTCCTAGTGTGAAGCATGGCCAGTAAGAAAGAAGAAGAAGAAGAAGATTTTTTTTTTCAGTTAATGATGGGAAAAAATAATCCTAAATTAACTAGGAAAATAGTCAACTTTGCAGTTGTAACACACATAAAAGACATACAGTCACTCAACAGTAACAGTTGGGCCGAAACGCACCCTGTTGTTATTTTCCCATAACAGCATGTGTTTTATTCATTTCACAAAATGCAGGCATATTAGAGTAAGCTATAAATAGTGTCTAAAGGATTTATTACTGCTTTTGTAGGTGGTTCGTTGACCTGATAATTTGATTTGTCTTTTTTTTTGTCCATCATTCCTTGTCTGTTGTGCCTTTTCTTTCCCTGTAGAAAACAATCTCATATTAACTGTAATGAGCATTTTTAGACTTTAAATTATTTAAATTCTATGTTATATAAAAACAAATATACTCATTCTCACTCTCAGTAACCAGTTTATCCTGGTCATGGTCACGGTGGATCCGGAGCCTATCGCGGGAACACTGGTTGCAAGCTCAGAATACACCCAGAATGGGACACCAGTCCATTCTAGGGCATCATGCACACACATTCAGTCACTCATGAACACCGATTATCCAATCCAATTATCTGCATGTTTTTGGCAAGTGGGAGGAAACCAGAAAACCCAGAAGAAACCCATAAGGACACGGGGAGAACAAGCATGTAAACTCGACACAGTAGAGTAACCCAAGCTCAGGCTCGAGCTCAGGTAGTACTTAACTGAAACTATAAACAATATTTAGAACTACACCTACTAACTCTTTGACAAATTAAAATTTTCCATGAATGTTTATTTTTAGTTGTATTTAGGGGGCCAAGCACCGAAGGTGCATAGGCACCCTATTCTTCTTCTTCTTCTTCTTCTTTTAAATTTGGCATACATCATATTCATACCAACCTGGACAAATACTCTCAAAAGAATGTTGATATTCTAAACGGTAGAAAGGCCGTCAAATAGGAAGGGAGGCTGTATCTCAGCAACGACCTTGCACTCTAACACAAATCTTGGTAGGCATCTTCAGGACCTGAGGCTGTGCAACAAATTTCATGATAGTGCTCTTTACTGGTCAAAAGTTACAATAACATGGCAAAAATGCTTCCATCTAAGTGCCAATTTTCCTACTCCTCCTGGAAATCTTGTCCAATTTTCACCAAATTTGGCAAATCATCTTGAGACCTGTCTATACAAAAGTTATCAAAGGAACTCTGATATTCAAAACCGTTCTCCCATAACGGACTGGCAAATGCGTGAAACTACAAATCAATCTTGAATCCCTTTGCCTATACTGTAGTTATGGCTCTACTTTCTTGTGATTGCTTACACAACAATTGTAGCTCGAAAATGCTGCTTGTAGCTTTAATTCATGTTTTTTTTAATTCATGTTTTTTTTAATTCATGTTTTTTTACTGTCCCCAGTATTAATATCTACCTTGTTATGTACGTCTTATACATATTTCACTTATACACATTCCACCCTGTTAGGCAGAATTACACAGTCAATCTATTTCATGTAATATACTAACCCCATTTCCATAAAAGTCTAAAATGCAATAAAAACAAAAATCTGTGATTTGTCAAGTCTCTTGAAACTTTAATTAACTGACAAAAGTACAAAGAAAAGATATTCAGTGTTTTCACTAACCAACTTAATTTAAAAAAAAGTTGGGACAGAGGGAAAAATAAGACTGAAAAGTTTATGGAACATTCAAGTAACACCATTTTGGAGGATCAGGCTCAGTTTTTGCAAGCAAGGATGGGTCGTGGCTCGCCAAATTTCGTGAGAGAATTGTCAAAACAAAAAGAATATTGCTCAATGCAAGATTGCAAAGAGTTTAGGTCATCTACAGTGATTAATATTGTGAAAAGATTCAGGGAATCCGGAGAAATCCCACTGTGTAAAGGGCAAGGCTGGTTGAAACCACTGGTTGAATGTGCGTGACCTTCGAGCCCTCCGGTGACATTGCCTGAGAAATCATCATGCTACTGTGATAAATATAACCACATGGGCTTGGGAGTACTTCAGAAAACCATTGACACTTAACATAGTCCGCCACTGCATCCAGAAATGCAACCCGAAACTCTATTATGTAAGGAGGAAGCCACACATCAACTCTATGTAGAAACGCCGCAGAGTCCTCTGGGCCCGAGCTCATCTTGGATGGACTGAAAGGCAGTGGAAACGTGTGCTGTGGTGAAATGAGTCCACGTTTCAGCTTGTTTTCGGGAAAAACGGACATTGAGTTCTCAGGGCCAAAGATGAAACAGACCAACCAGACTGTTATAAGCGAAAAGTGCAAAAGCCAGCATCTGTGATGGTATGGGGGTGCATCAGTGCCCACGGCATGGGTGACTTGCATATGTGTGAAGGTACCATTGACGCAGAGGTGTATATTGGGATTTTAGAGAGTCATATGCTTCCATCAAGGCAACGTCTTTTCCCAGGAAGTTCATGGTTATTTCAGCAGGACAATGTCAGGCCTTATTCTGCACATGCTACAACAACGTGGCTTCATAGACACAGAGTGCATGTGCTTGACTGGCCTGCCAGCAGTCCAGATCTGTCTCCTATGGCGCATCATGAAGAGGAGAATCAGACAATGGCGACCAAGGACTGTTGAGCAGCTGAAGTTTTGTATCAAGCAAGAATGGGCAAAAATTCCACTTGCAAAACTGCAACAATTAGTATCCTCGGTTCCCAAACGATTAAAAAGTGTAATTAAAAGGAAGGGTGATGTAACACAGTGGTAAACATGGCTCTGTCTCAACGTTGTGTGTTGAAGGCATCAAATTCTAAATTTGTTTATATTTACAAAATAAAATTAAGTTGGTCAGTGAAAACATTTAATGTCTTTTCTTTGTACTTTTGTCAGGTAATTAAAGTTTCAAGAAACTTGACAAATCACAGATTTTTGTTTTTATTGCATTTTAGAAAAAATACCAAATTTTCTCGCTCCTTGCTCCGCTGAGGACGTCGCTCCGCCATCCCGCTCCGCTGAGGATGTCGTTCTGCCTCCATGCTCCGCTGAAGACATCGCTCCCTTTCTCTGCTTTGCGCCGCATGTCGCTCCCCCTTCACGCTCCACGTCGGACATCACTCCCCCCTCATGCTTCGGGGAGAGCATCGCTCCCCCCTCTAGCCTCGAAGAGAACTTCGCTAGGCCCTCTGACCTCGTGGAGAACGTCGCTCCCTCCTCTAGCTCCATGGCTGGCGTTGCTCCCCCCTCGGGCTCCGCCTTCAGCTTCATTCCCCCCTCTGGCTGCACGGTAGCCGCCGATTCACGTCCAAGCCAGGCCAGGGAGATCGCTGCATCTCGCTGCGGTACGGAGGACACCATCTCACATACCGGATGGAGCTTGGAGATGCATAAGGACATCTGGTTTGGGTTTTCGGGACCTCCTCCTAAAAGTGTTGCGCGCTTCGGGAGCCGTGCGTTAAAGGGGGGCCCTGTCACGTATATACCGGTAAAGGACTAGAGACTACAATTCCCATCAGCCACTGCACCTCATCTGACCACATCACATGACTATCTGCACCTGATTCACGTTTTGGAACTAAATAACACCTGTATATAGAGCCACACTTTCACTGCACACATTTGTCTTTCTTTGCCTTTCTTACCACAGTTTTCTTGTTTCTTGTTCCAGTCATAGGTTTATGTTTTGTTTTCCAGCCTTGTGTATTCCTGAGTCCTGTTTTGTATTTGGTTTTAATTTTTCAGTCTTATTAAAAATCTGCACTTGCATCCATCTCTACCTACAATGTGACATCTTTGCCGATACCATATCAAAATTTGCCTTTGTATATTCACACTGCGAGTCCTGTACTTCCTAACAGAGGGGAAATACAACCTATAAATTTTATAAAATGTAAATGTTCCTCTCACGTCAGTAATTTATTTTAAAGAAGAGGATATGTTTGTATAATGTATGGTATACATTTAGGTACATTGACTCCACCTCAACGGATTTAACCATTTAAAAATGTCCAACAGGCACTGCATACAATGAATGACAGACATTTGTATTTTTTTTTTATTTATTAATCTGTTTTTATTAAAGTACAATGAATAAAAACAGCACTATAGCTTATTGAAAACTACATATACAGTTATGTAACATTCTTACTTTCCTCTTTGGTTATAGAGATAGAGCACAGAAGTCAAGCTTTCTCTGGGCTTTGCTAACATTTCTTAAGCTGCCAGGCCTGCAGTTCCCTAAACAACATAGTTCTCTGTGACATTCACATATGTTTAATTTAAATCAGAGGTGCTTGAACAGGGAAATGAAACTATGCTATGCAGTTTCTGCGTCTAAGACCTACTGTTTCATGCCATGCAACTTTTGATGAAAGACGTCATGCAATGCTGCAGTAATGACAGAATCAAGCTTGCCGTTCTTCATTCTGGTGCAGTGCTGAGCGTTTAGGTGCCGTGTCCACCTCAGTTGGCGTGGATGCTGATTCTCTTGCGTGTGTTCTCCGTGCATCGCTCCATAATGAGCTCTTGGCTAGGCCTAGGAGGTATGGCCGGGGCTTTCTTTTCTTCTTTGTTGGCAGCTTCTTTTTCAGTTTCTTATATATATATATATATATATATATATATATATATATATATATATATATATATATATATATATATATATATATATATATATATATACACACACACACACACACACACACACACACACACACACACACACACACACACAGAACAAATACAGTTAAAACACTTGAAATGTGAACTAACAGGACGTGAATGTGACTACCAATGTAATAAAAGTGCAGCAACTTTGCAGTAAGTTATGCCTTTTAAAAAACTAGTTTTGCAAATCTGTCATGCATAAACTCACCTGGACTTCCCTCCATTGTAGATTTGGAGTTTTTCCTCGGCTGGGACACGAGTCTTCCTCGCTGCTGTAAGAATTTGCGACTCTGTCTGCGGTATGAGTCCTGGGTGATTCGTTGGCGACCTTTGGCATGGATGCTCTGGACATTGCGTATAGTTGATCTGTAGAGCAAGATGAAAACACTGTTTAGGAAAAAATGGCAATATGGTAAGGGTAATAGTTTCATGTAGAAACTCAACAAAAATAAGATGATAAGGCTCTGGTGGCCTATTATGTGTGCATAGACTCTTAGAGATTGATAGTTAAGGTTCTAGGTTGCTTCTAAATTGCTTCTACATGGAACATTTTCTGGTTCATCAGAGGACAAACCAAAGAACCTTTAGGGTGATGGATAAAATCTTTTTCTGAGAGTGTACTTTACAGTATTAGTGCTAAATATGGCTAGATTGACTATACATTCTTACAAAAATGGATCCTCAAGGGTTCTTTGCATGGTCAGTCTTTCCATCATCCTAAATTGGAACCTTTTCTAAAAGTTCTTTACAGTTGAAAATCCTACAACAATTGTAGGATTTTGTGGAACGTGTTTAAGGGCTTTCCCTTAGGGAACAGTCCAAAGAACATTGTGTCCTGGATGGAACCTGCTTTTCTATTAGTAATAAATATGTCAAAACACTCATAGAAAAATGGTTCCTCAAGGGTTCTTTAGAAGGTTAAGGTTACAAACTTCCTGAAAGTATTCTACTTGGAACATTTTCTGAAATGGAAGTCTTCTCTTGTTGGGTTTTGTGTAGAATCCATCCCCCAGAGGGACAAAGGGACAAAGTGAGGAACCTTTATGGCACTAGATGGAACATCAAGGGTCTTTCAGTGGTTAAGGGGTCTAGCTTCCTAAATGGATTTTAGCTCTTTATTCTAGGGCTCGACATAAAATCTTAAGGCATTCCTTAAAACTGAGTACCTCCTGGGTGGTGGGGTGTTCCTGGTCACAGTGCTCCTTTCAGCCTCTACTTCCTTCCTTTCCCCAGTACTCCAAAGGAACATGGAGGGGTAGTACCCTGTCTCCTCTCCTTTCCTGTCAAGCATGCAAAATTTACTTCAAGTGGGATACTTGGGGATCCTCACTCCCTGCTTTCAATAGTTATTCATTACAACAATTAATAGCCAGAGTCCCAGGAAGAATTTTTTCATACCTGACCACCCACCAACCATCCAGAAGCTTATGGATGACCTCAATGGTTTCTCCAACCTCCAGGGTGATCTCATCTTCCTCCACTGCTTTGTATGCTTTTGTGACTTTGTACATCTCTCCTGTTGAATATAAGCATGAGTCATCAACAACTATGATCCATCTGCATCGGTATCACCATACAATAGTCCTCATTTAACAATCTTTTAGTAACATTGTGTGTAAATGTTTTTCTAGGGCAAACCAAAGAAAAAATTATTGACTGACAAGACTGACAAAATTTTCGATAATGCCAATTTTCTTCAGATTTACAAACATACATTGATAACTGCCAATCAGACATAAATTACCAAGCACATTCATGGCTGATGAAATGATGATAAAATAGTGAAAGAGTGAATCCTAACCGCAGTGTGCACTAAATTTTCTCAGTCTTGTTGGCTTTTATAGGACGCCATTTCTCTGGCCCTACTTGAATAGCTTGTCTTATTTGTCCTAATTTGTCTTATATGAATTTGTTTTGGGTTGTAGCCTTAATATAAAGCAACCAAGTTTCACATGAAACTTAATTTTCATTAAATTTGTGTGTGTTGTAAAACTCGCAAATCACACATTTCGAAGCAAGGAGGTTTGCAGTCTCCTTATACATACAATCTCAGAAGCTTCTGTATTTTTCTGAATACCACATTTCTCCTGCAAGTAATTTATGAACAAATTTGTTCATATGCAGTTTAATCAAAGACCCGTTTTCTTCCAGTTTGCAATATCACTGGCACACTAACCTGCATAGTTGGGCTCTTGCTCCTCAGACTCATCAGGTCCATCTAGTGGTTCTAGATAGGAGGCTGGAGCCCATCCTCTCTGTGCCTCACACTGGCAGAACCACCAACCTAATTCAAGACAGTGGGTTACAGTATAATATTACATGTTACATATATTTCTGAGGAACAGCTAAATATGACCAATATAATAAGAGAACTCCATTCTTGTCTCACCATTGGAACTCTTCTCCACAATGTCCACTGAATCTCCTGCCTTCAGGTTGAGTTCATATTTTGAGCTTTTGCTGTAATCTGCAATCACTCTGTAGGTGTCCAGCATGATTGGACCTGTGATTTCTATTCCACATAAATAAAACCAAAAAAAAAATCAGACCATCAAACTAGTGAAGATAAAGTTGACGTCACTGAGAGAAAAATGGATTCTGTGGGAAGATTCTACATTATAGGGTTCTACTTCAACTCTTAAGAGTTCCCCCAGGGGGACAAACTGAAGAAGGCTTTAGGGTTCTAGATTTAAGAATTTGTTTCTGAGCATGGGAATGAAAATGGCAATGGACTGATATATTACCAGAGGTAGCGGTCCTTGCTCTATCCCTGGACGTGACAAAGGTCTCATTCCGTTTATATCTGCAAATACAAATCAAGTCTATGAGGCATTACCTTGTATGGATTTATTAGTGAATTCATGAAGTCATTAAGTGATTCAGACTTACGGATGCAGAGCTGGTGGATTCTCATCATCTGGCCGTACATTAAAGAAGTTTCGGACTAGCTGACAGTGGGAGATCTTTGAAGGCAGGTTGAGCAGAGATTGAAAGTATTCAGTCAGAGTCCCCTGCCTAGTCTCGGTTGCCTTATGGCTCTCCAGCCATTTTGGAGCTACAAAAGGACATAAGTGGGGGGTTTTTAGTCAAACTAAAAAAAACAGCGTAATTTTTTATTGTGCAACCTGGTAAGTGTTATAACTTCTCTTTTTTGCTTTCCGGTTGCTGCACACACTGAACAAACAGACAGGTGTGCGAGCTGTGGGGAAAGTCCACAAGTTTCAATTTCAGGACGTTTGTGAACACTGCCTTAAGGAAAAAAGTTTGGCAGAAATGAAAGTAAATAACAGTGCACATGTGTGTAAAATCCACAAAATGCACATGGACTAGTTAAGTTCTGCTTTCTACTTCGCACATTTTTAAATTCCATTAAAAATAACAGACTTCACTGGGAATATTCTTAGCAGATGTGCAATATAAGGACACATTTAAAGTGACTGGCATTGAGCTAGTGTTTCAAAACCTTAAATGCATGTTCAGTTAGCTACAATGTCTGTTCATTTATGTTATTAAAGTGATGGCAATATATGACTCAGATATTATTATCAGATGCACTATTGTCACACTTTTCTGACTTCCTTTACTGTTGTAAATTGACAGTGCTTGATTTGAAGCAGGTGTTTCCCTAGGCAGGGTGCAAACAATTCTCTCTCTTCAATATAAACAAATGACATGGAAACAATTTGATTACAAAAATAAAATACAATCTTGAAATAGATGAGAGTCAATCATTTTTACCTGGCAGTCCAGGAATGACACGATCTTTAGGGTCAATGTCACCTGCCTCAATCGGGAACATCTCCTTCAGAGATTTCTAGATAAACAATAAATCCACACAAGGTTTTAGATACTAGAAACGGTGTACATTAGAATGGAATATTTTGTATACAAGAAGTGTATAAAAAATATATTTGTTGTTTATTATTCACTGCAAAGCATCTGAATAATGGCCAGTAATGGGCTTACATGGAAAATATGGATTTCTGGATATTTTCTGTAGATCAGTTTCTCTGACTGGTCGCTCCATTTCACCATGATCATGTACACCTTATTACATGAACAAGCAACAAAGTGTAAATTCTTCCTCATCAAAACTATACAAACTTGTGGCTTATGCTACATACTGCAAAAATACAGCACATTTTACTTACATAATGCTGGCTTGGATAGAACCTTTTCTCAAAGCCCAAAAGCTCTATGTGTCGCACGTACGGTTCTGCCATCCTGAACACTGACAAGATTCACAGCAGGAAACTAGAAGAAAACATAACACGCTGGTATTTATAGGATTCACTTGCACTCAGGAACTCTGATGGTAGGTGGAGTGTAGAAGTTCCCTCCTTTTTTCTCACATGAGCCAAAACTAAAAACATAACCATAAATGTTGTGTTTTTGTTTTTGTTTTTATCTTGAAGTGCAATATGACAACTTAAACATCATGTGTCTGGAATCCAGTTGAAAGCACCATCCTAATGTAATTATTGCATTAAGAGAGAAATCTTATTAGGTCTGGGTTTTTTCGATTGTATTATTAGATGCATTGTTGAGCTATTCATTAATCATAGTGAATGTTTTACACATTGATCACACAGAGCTAAACAAAGGTTGTCTGTAAACCTTCACATTCTAAATAAAGGCCTTGTCTATGAGAGATAAAAAAAACATTCCCCTTGACTGTAAATGCTTATGCAAGATACTATGTATGTACAGGTGCATCTCAATAAATTAGAATGTCGTGGAAAAGTTAATTTATTTCAGTAATTCAACTCAAATTGTGAAACTTGTGTATTAAATAAATTCAATGTACACAGACTGAAGTAGTTTAAGTCTTTGGTTCTTTTCATTGTGATGATTTTGGCTCACGTTTAACAAAAACCCACCAATTCACTATCTCAACAAATTAGAATACTTCATAAGACCAATAAAAAAAACATTTTTAGTGAATTGTTGGCCTTCTGGAAAGTATGTTCATTTACTGTACATGTACTCAATACTTGGTAGGGGCTCCTTTTGCTTTAATTACTGCCTCAATTCAGCGTGGCATGGAGGTGATCAGTTTGTGGCACTGCTGAGGTGGTATGGAAGCCCAGGTTTTTTTGACAGTGGCCTTCAGCTCATCTGCATTTTTTGGTCTCTTGTTTCTCATTTTCCTCTTGACAATACCCCATAGATTCTCTATGGGGTTCAGGTGTGGTGAGTTTGCTGGCCAGTCAAGCACACCAACACCATGGTCATTTAACTTTTGGTGCTTTTGGCAGAGTGGGCAGGTGCCAAATCCTGCTGGAAAATGAAATCAGCATCTTCAAAAACCTGGTCAGCAGAAGGAAGCATGAAGTGCTCCAAAATTTCTTGGTAAACGGGTGCAGTGACTTTGGTTTTCAAAAAACACAATGGACCAACACCAGCAGATGACATTGCACCCCAAATCATCACAGACTGTGGAAACTGAACACTAGACTTCAAGCAACTTGGGCTATGAGCTTCTCCACCCTTCCTCCAGACTCTAGGACCTTGGTTTCCAAATGAAATACAAAACTTGCTCTCATCTGAAAAGAGGACTTTGGACCACTGGGCAACAGTCCAGTTCTTCTTCTCCTTAGCCCAGGTAAGACCCCTCTGACGTTGTCTGTGGTTCAGGAGTGGTTTAACAAGAGGAATACGACAACTGTAGCCAAATTCCTTGGCACGTCTGTGTGTGGTGGCTCTTGATGCCTTGACCCCAGCCTCAGTCCTTTCCTTGTGAAGTTCACTCAAATTCTTGAATCGATTTTGCTTGACAATCCTCATAAGGCTGCAGTTCTCTCGGTTGGTTGTGCATCTTTTTCTTCCACACTTTTTCCTTCCATTCAACTTTCTGTTAACATGCTTGGATACAACACTCTGTGCACAGCCAGCTTCTTTGGCAATGAATGTTTGTGGCTTACCTAGTGAACCAAACTGAGAGACCATTTTGAAGGCTCAGGAAACCTTTGCAGGTGTTTTGAGTTGATTAGCTGATTGGCATGTCACCATATTCTAATTTGTTGAGATGTGAATTGGTGGGTTTTTGTTAAATGTGAGCCAAAATCATCACAATTAAAAGAACCAAAGACTTAAACTACTTCAGTCTGTGGCATTGAATTTATTTAATACACGAGTTTCACAATTTGAGTTGAATTACTGAAATAAACGAACTTTTCCATGACATTCTAATTTATTGAGATGCACCTGTATATAAAAAGTATTTTCTTCATATAGCCATGACAGCCTGCATTTACTCTCAGAATCTGTTTATTGCAAACGAGAAGGAAAAAACACGCAACATCTGTGAGTTGCTTCAAAATGTATTTCCTCACTTTGAGCATTACCAACTTTTGGTTTGGCTTGGTTTATTACAAATGGAACCATTTGTTGAGAAAATCTCAACAGGAACTGCAGATACAGTATTGCAGACATGCTGGAGCTCACGTCCTCATGTATTGAGGAAGAGTTTGCTTCCTTCAGCAGTGTCAAAGTGCTATGCTTGACTAGACGCAGATGCTTCCTTAGATGCTTCCTCCATTTAGCAAAGATTCAACACTGCAAAAAAAAACCAACAAAACTTCTGATTGTATTTTGACTCCATCATTACATATAACATATAGTCCTGGGAAGAAGAAAGTACACACCTGAGTGCTCCAGAACACCAGACAGCCAAAAGTTCTGCTTTTATAGAAGTAGTCACACTTTTTGATGATTAATTAGTCTTGCACATTACTTTAGAAACACCTAGCTGCTAATTACTCTCTTAATGATTGTGGAAGTAGGAAGGGTGTACTTATTTTTTCCCACCTGGTTTCAGAATGTTGGTTTACTTTTTGGGGGAAAATGATTACATATTGAAATCTGTTGTGGTTTTTTGTAGTCACCAGAGATTATTTGTTTGTTTATTGAAGTTGGTGAAGACCACATCATTTTTTATTTAGGCCTTGATAGCTAAAAACATAGAATTAAAGTAGGGTGATGAACCTATCTCACAATCACCACAATTTCTCACACTATTTCAAACTCCATCCATCCATCCATTTTCTATACTGCTTATCCTACACAGGGTCACGGGGAGCCTTGAGCCTGTCCCAGGGAACCTGGGGCACAAGACAGGGTGCCCTGAACGGCACAATCACACATTCACATACTACGGACAATTTGGAAATGCCAAAATGTCTTTGGACTGGGGGAGGAAACCCCCGAAGCATGGGGAGAGCATACACACTGGGCAGGTGGGATTCAAACCCACAAAATTGGAGATGCAAGGCAAACATGCTAACCACTAAGCCACCGTTCCCCCCTATTTCAGTTCAGGGTTTATCAGGTACATCTACTAGCTGTGGTTGGGAAATCTAAAATGATAGTTGTTCTGTACCAACAAGAGGAAACCCACTCTTCTCTTTTTCAAAAGTGGAAGTGACAGGGTTAGAACAGTACATGTGGCAGGAAATTTAAATTTTGCCAGCAAATAAAAAAAAATTCATTGGGGAAATTTTATAAAGTACAATGTAGATTTCCCCAAACATTTAGGCCAACAATCCACAGTGTTTATGTTAAAAGAAAACTCCCCCTGAAACACATTAAATATGTTTACATATTTAAATATGAAATACTGTTTACAATACAAATATTCATACAAATATGAAATACAATTGAAATACTTGTGATTTGTGATTTAGAGATTCTGGTATTCATTTATTTGTTGGTGCTGAGGGCTAAGTCCCACTGGCACCACTGTCAGCAAGTAGTCAAACAGCATTGTGGGAAAGCATTAACCTTAGTGAAAATAGACCAACATGTCGATGAAATAAGTTTAAACTAAAACAGTCCACTCAGAATTTCATTACAAAATAAATATAAGATGCTGTTGGATTATAAAGATTAGTATGCAGATTATATACTGGGAATCTCCATCATCTTGTCAAAGCCTGATACATGAATAACATTTCACATCTATGAAATACTTTCACTTATACCAATTTTAACACCCACAAACACTGATTGGACTTATTTAAATCAAAACATTCATCTTATCATTCAGTGATGCAGAATTTGAACTTTTGCCAAGCTTTGACAATACATTCAACCTTAGTTTCCTGATTTATAATGAATTGAGTAATGTTTGGGGATTACTGGTAACCAAGTAACACAACTACTGACAAGATGCACTTTTTTATTTCTGGAGTGCCAGAAATGTCCATCCCTCAATGTCTGAAGAGAACTTGTTGCTAAATTAAACCATATGAGTCATATGAGTGGCTGTCATGCAAATTCTTAATGTCACATTAGGGGGAACCCACATTTGCAGATCTTATGAAAGACATGGTTGTGGTATTTTGAAAGGCAGGTCCATGACACTGACGTGTCTCTCATAGACATGTACTGTCTATGAGCTACCCAGCTACCACTGGGCAGCGGTTAAGGTGTTGGACTACTGATTGGAAGGTTGTGAGTTCAAATCCCAGCACCACAACTGTTGGGCCCTTGAGCAAGGCCCTTAACCCTCAATTGCTCAGATGTATAAATGAAATAAATGTAAGTTGCTCTGGATAAGGGCATCTGCCAAATGCCATAAATGTACTGAGTTGCTAGTTTATCAAGCACATCTAATATATTTGATGTGGTATTGGAAAAACCAAATGGATGTTTTATTTGTGGCTGAATTCTGGCAAACAGCCTTTTAGGCAATTCATTTATTGGAACTTATAGAAGAACTTAAGATACATGCAAATGAGAAACTTATATCAATTCAAGAAAGACAGAAAACTACATAGATACTGGGGGAAACATCCTGAGAAATTATACTTAAGTGTCAGTATACATAATGTATACTCTAATCTTACTAATCTTACTCAGTTAAAAGAGGAAGTGTGCAGCAAACCATGCTGTTTTGCCTGAAAACATCATTCAGTCTCTTTAAGTTTGCTGGGATTTAGCACAAATGTCTGTCACTCCTATGAGCTGGTCATGCACAGTATGCATGATTCACACTATGCAGTTTGCTAATTAATTAATCAGAAATTAAACCTCATGTAAATAACCAATATTTACCATTATCTAGAAATTGAATTAGGTAAATTTGCTCCTTAGAATTTTATTTTATCTGTCTATTAGCTATAGGTATTGATGTTCGTCTAACTTTGCATTTGCATAGAAAACAGGCTAACTTAAATATAGTTAAATATAACCAGTTAATGTTAGCAAATTAGTGACACTTCCCTCAACATCTATCCATCCATCTTCCATACTGCTTATCCTATGCAGGGTCGTGGGGGAGCCTGGAGCCTATCCCAGGGAACTTAGGCAGGGCACACCCTGGACAACCCATTGCAGGGCACAATTGCACACACATTCTTGACAATTTTGGAAATGCCAATAAGCTTACAAAGCATGTCTTTGGATTGGGGGAGGAAACCAAAGTACCCAAAGGAAACCCCCAAAGCACGAGGAAAACATGCAAGCTCCACACACACAGGGCGGTGGTGGGATTTGAACCCCAAACCCTGGAGGTGTGAGACAAACGTGCTAAAACATGCTGAAAGTGCACTTCCCTCAACATGCTTTTTCATATCAGGTGGATTTCATGCTTTGTACAGTTGCTGGAGACCAGCAAGATTTGTAATGCATATTTTAAATATTATTAAAGTTTTTTTTTTCCAATGCAATTAAGAAAGTATTCATTTTCAGTAACACTCAAGTAAAGCATAAAAATACACCAAAATAACATTTAAGTGTACACACAAAGTACAATTACCCAAGTATTTTCTACTCCTGATTATATATAGTTTAAAATAAAATATCACCATCTGATTGTTTTTTTCCAGGCAACACACATAAAGATGCACTTTATAAGTATACTGTTATTGACAGTGTCTGCTGAAAGTAATAGCTTGTGATCTTGTCTGTATT
This sequence comes from Cranoglanis bouderius, assembly GCA_023630585.1. Lineage (NCBI taxonomy): Eukaryota > Metazoa > Chordata > Actinopteri > Siluriformes > Cranoglanididae > Cranoglanis > Cranoglanis bouderius. The sequence continues at coordinate 19,728,610 of CM042540.1, forward strand.
GCATGTATTGCATTTTAAAACCTTTTGAGTCTGGTTCCTCGTATGTCTTGTCACCTAAGAGAGTATTTCTTTGGCACTGTTGCTGCTTGCTTGCTCATTAAGGATCTAAATCTACATCCAGATCTCTGTAAAGCTGTTTTGTGACAATGTTCACTGTTAAAATTCATTTTACTGTAATACAATATTGAACTGTAATTATTACATGTCACACAGGACACCCAATATGCAGTCGATATGCAGTGTATTTATCCATTTGCTCAGTTATCTTTTTTACTGTCTGGATTGGGAAATCTGCTTTAATCTAACATCACATTCTTTCTGAATGTTCCCAGTTGCATAAAAAGGGGGTGACCTATTATACGTTCTCAGAACAAAGAGCCTTACATATACTGAACAAAATTATAAACGCAACACTTTTGTTTTTGCCCCCATTTTTCATGAGCTGAACTCAAAGTTCTAAGACTTTTTCTATGTACACAAAAGGCCTATTTCTCTCAAATATTGTTCACAAATCTGTCTAAATCTGTGTTAGTGAGCATGATTATTGCACAGGTGTGCCTTAGGCTGGCCACAATAAAAGGCCACTCTAAAATGTGCAGTTTTACTGTATTGGGGGGTCCAGGGGGGTCCGAAAACCAGTCAGTTTCTGGTGTGACCACCATTTGCCTCACGAAAAATGAAGAAAAATGGGGGCACAAACAAAAGTGTTGCATTTATAATTTTGTTCAGTATATAAACATGTATTTCCCAACCAAAAGCAGAAGGTCAAAAGTCTAAAGGCCTATAAATAAAAAAAATGGCATGATCATACAGTGTGACTTTCAGACTGTGTGATTTCACCAAAAAAAAACTGTGCATGATGTTGAGTATTGGAATTTTGGTATTAGTATTTTTGAATATTAAATGCAAGGTCCTACTGATTTGCTCTTCACTGTATAACATATTGCAGTTGCTAGTTTACTGAATTCCATGAAGTTTGATTTCTCAATTCTGATTGCTTAGAAGGTGTTGATTAATTTTCTATAACAGCAGCCCTTTTTCTTTGGAATTGCCCCCCTATTTCTCCTTAATTTGATCTATTGTACAACAGCTTCCGGTCTGTGAAGAAACGACAGTTTATAGCTGTTATAACGTAAGTAAAGCAGAAACGAACTTGTCTCATGGCGTTCCACAACATTAAACATAATTAAACAAAATGTCATTGCCGGCACACTGCTGTGGTAGTGCTATTGTTTTGTGTCAGGCTGTATAAAACCCCCAGTAGTTGTTTTTTTTTTTTTTCTATAATAGCACGCCCCATCATCACCTCCATTCACTAGCCCTTTTACCAATTACTCATATAGGAGTTGGTATACAATTATCCTAATACCCCATGGAGACCATGGTCCCCAGCTACTGATCAAAATCAAAATAGCAGTGACATGGAAGTTGCTAGTGTGTACATAATAAACTGTCGTTTGTGTGTATAAAAGAGGAAGCAACTCAAATGCCAAAAAGCAGACCAGCTCCCACTTGCTTGAGGCAAAACCTGATCTGCATCACAATCCCTCAAGATTCTTCTCTGTACTGGCACACAGGTGGTAGAATTTTCCCCTGGCTGTCCAAAATGAGGACTGAAGACTTACCTCTTCACAAAACAATTAAATGAGTGCTAATTGATTTTTTTTTAACGTTTTTGCAGTTGTACTGACTCCTCTCTGAGAAGGTTTTAGTTTGAGGTTATATAAGTTTCTGAACCATGCAGTTGTGTCATTATCATGTCAATTAATGCCCTCTGTGAGTTAACAGGATGTAAATAAAGACTAGATTTAAGATGTAATCCTTCATAAGGAGTGAAATTGTGCGTTCTCATTATTATGGGAAGAAAACAAGCTCATTCGCGACCTCTGTGGACCTCTGTGGAATTATGCTCATACGTATTATTATGAGAATAAAACTAGTCCATTGGCGACACCTAGTGGTAAGATGTGGCATTGCTATCATGCAGATTATCATGGGAATCAAACAAGCTTATTGGCGACCTCTAGTGGTGCATTGTGGAATTACTCATGTATGTTGCGCTAACTGCGCGTTTTACGTAAGAGCAGCGTGTCTCGTACTACCGCTTAGTGCAAAAACACACAGACACACAGGGAAGATGAACGCGCCGCCGGCCTTCGAGTCCTTTTTACTGTTTGAGGGGGAGAAAAAGTAAGTCTAGAGTGTATATTTTGAAGAGTACAATCTTTATATTTTACTCCAAAATGGCATTCTTTGCTTTGTTTGTGGTGAAAGAACGTTTGCTAGTTAGCTAACTAGCTAAGTGAGCTTGTCAGAGAGTGACGTTAACTTTATTCATTTGAGCTAGCTGGAGTTAGCAGGATAACGAAAACCAAATTCCGTCTTTTATCTAGAATCTCCAGATAAGTTGGATATGTTTTTAACGTTTTATTTCGCCTGAAGTCATAGGGATGAGTCAGCTTCAGTGAAATACTGCCAGCTGTGTTTGGTTTTTTATTCTCAACTGTTCAGAAAATGTTGATCAATTTTCTGTAACAGCGTCTCTGAAAGTAGTTCCAACTGCAATGTTTATATCAAAGCGCGTGTTCTAATACGTTATCGTTTCTATGGTAACAGCTCATCCGCTGAGACTTGTACAGCGGACGAACTACATGATCTAAGTCTAATAACAGACTATTTAACAAAGAATGGTGCTTAAGCTAATGTTTATTTAAAGTAAATGTATATTTATGGAAGTCTTGTCTTATTCCTTACTTAACTGACATTCCCTATGTTTTGTTACGTGAATGTGTCTTACATATTCCTTCATAATTAGTTCTTGGATGTAGTATCTATGTAGCTACGGTTACATTAATCACTAATGTGATCATCGTTGCAGAATTACAATAACGAAGGACACCAAGGTGCCCAATGCTTGTTTATTCACGCTGAATAAAGAAGACCACACGCTGGGAAACATCATCAGATCGTAAGGACATCGGTTTTCTCGTCATGTCCTTGCTTGAGATTCACTCGTCTCCTAACTTAAAACCCCAACGTCCTCTTTTACTACAGACAGCTGCTGAAGGACCCTCAGGTGTTGTTTGCTGGGTACAAGGTTCCCCATCCGCTGGAGCACAAGATTGTGATTCGGGTCCAGACAACGCCGGACTACAGTCCTCAAGAAGCCTTTACGAACGCCATCACTGATCTGATCAGCGAACTGTCGCTGCTGGAGGAGAGGTTCAGGGTGAGTGTTACTACGGCTGGACAAAGTACCACGTTGCTGTTTTGTTGTTAATTACTGTGATTTAAGAATGTTGTGGTGCATCCCGACACAAAGCGGAGTTACTGTTACCACCATGAAGTTGATTATTTTACCATAACAGCACATCCTGAAGTGTTTTGTTGTTCTTAGACCACAGCAACTTGCCAACACTATTTTTTCTTTATTAAACAATAAAGTATAATATACTTAAAGTAATTAAATAATGAAGAAAAAAATAGGAACACCATGTCGTTTTTTTTGTTTGTTTTTGTTTTTTAGAGTGACATTTAATGTTAAGGAATGCCTGTGAAACATGTTAGGTCCTTTTATCACTCACACACACGGTCCTCTTCAATAGGAGCACCTGTACACCTGCACATTTATGCAGTTATCCAATCAGCCAATCAACTGGCAGCAGCACATTGCATACAGTCATGCAGATACAGATCAAGAGCTTCAGTTAATGTACACATCAAACATCAGAATGTGGAAAAAATGTGATCTCTGTGACTTTACCCATGGCATGGATGTTGGTGCCAGATGGGCTGGGTTTTTCACACCGTTCTGTGTAAACTCTACAGACTGTTGTGTGTGAAAATCCCAAGAGATCAGCAAGTTGTGAAATACTCAAACCAGCCCATCTGATCCCAACATCCACACCACGATCAGAGTCACAGAGATCACACGTTTTTCTTCATTCTGATGTTTGATGTGAACATAACATAACTGAAGCTCTTGACCTGCATCTGCATGATTTTATGCATCGTACCGCTGTCACTTGATTGGCTGATTAGATAACTGCTGGAGTGTACAAGTGTTCCTATTAAAGTGGATAGTGAGTGTGCATGATAACTGCTATAAACAGTCGTTCCTTAACCCACACTCTGTTTTCTCTATTGAAGTTAATAATCCAAAAATATGCAGCTTTTCATGTTACCAAGAAACCACAAAGTGTTCTGTCCTGAAGACTTTCCTGTGTCAGAAAACTTGGTTAGAGCTTTACCTCTGACCGGTACAAAGCTCTGACACTGGAGACTTCGAAAAAAATGTTAAACAGGTTTCTCTCAGAAACCTTCATCATAACAATGATCGCATCTGTTTATGTCGACTGTCCATTATACAAGTCCCTGTGTAACAATAATGTATTAGGGCATGTGCGTTAACATAATCCTGGGATTTTACCCTGTAGCTGGAACTACTGTCAGTGCTGCTGTTATAGAAAATTAATCAACACCTTTTGACCAATCAGATTCAAGAATTTGACAACCCTCTTGTATAAATACATACAGTTAGTGAGTAATATCTGAAATTCATAGTTTTGGCCCAAACCACACATGTGGAAGTGTTACTTGCCCAATCACAGTGTCTTCAGCGACTAATCCATTCTCCCACTGGTTTCAGGTTGCCATCAAAGACAAGCAGGAAGGAATTGAATGAAGGATACAGCTTTGCCAATCTATGGATGTCCACTGATGACTACTCCAGCCTCTTCTATGAGCTTAAGCTGTTCAGTTTGTCTTTTTCAGCTCAGGGCTTCTCCTGCTGAAGCTAAACATTCTCCCTATTCCAGTCAAAAAAACTCAGACTGTTGAATCTGTCTGTGAAGTCATCTTCAGTTTGAATATTACTGTGTTGACATAATTTTGATTTAAATCCTTTGTATTGTGATGCGGTAGTAATGTTTTTCATAGACTTATGTGTCTGGTCTGTGCATAAACCTTTGCAGTGACACAAATCCATTATGTGTATTTTTTTTTTTTTTTTTTGTCATGAATAAATGTAATTTTGATACCTGAATTGTTCAGTCAGTGTTACATTGTGGGGTTGGAATATGGAAACAGTGTCTGCACCAGGATAGGATCTGCAGAACCCCACAAAAAAGTTGCAGGAGCGAGTAGCTTTTTGTCTAATGTGGGAGGAAAGCTGGAAGTCAGATAATGAAAGTAATGGGATAAAGGAAGTTCACACTGATTAGCATAGAGGCATGTTGGATGTGCTTCACTGATCTTAAATAAAAGTGAGAGCGGGCAAGCTTGGTCAAATGTTCCATGAGTGTGGGCAAGATTGGTCAAACTTTCTTCAAGATTGAGAAGAATTGGTAAAAAAAAAAAAAAAAAACACTCAAATATTATACAAGAGTTGATGGGATTAGTCCATTTTTCTGTGAGAGCAAGAGGGATTTGGTCCAACTTTCTATAAGAGTAGGAGGTATGGATCAACCTTTGTAGGGGAGCAGGCAAGATTGGTCAAATTTTCTACAAGCGTGAGCCTAATTGGTCAAATTTTTTATGAAATTGGACGGGATTAGTCAAATTTGCTAGGACAGCAAGTGGGATTAGTAAAACTTTTTTAAGGGAGTGGGTGTGATTGGTCCGACTTTCCGTAGGAGCAGGAAAAATTGGTCAAGCTTTCTACTGGATTGGTGTTGGTCAGATTTTCCGTGGGATGGGGTGGGGTTGGTCAGACTCTGTGGAATCCACACATCGCACGCATCTCTAGCTGGAAACGCGTGAAACTTCAACCAATGGAAACCCGGAACTATTTTAGTCGTTGGTGTTGCGGACGGACACGTTACCGAAGCGCACAAGAGCAAGAGTTGCTTGATGGCTGCCAGGCAGCAGACAGTTTACTGTGGCTGTAAAGGCATCCGAACTTGCTTGATATGTGAGGCAGATGATGACAAGCGACATCTGATGAACAAGAAAGACTCGGTAAGTGTGAAAATCACTCAGTAAAATAGTCTGAGTGTAACTAGAAAGGTCTATAATAGAACATTTGTGTAGGTTAGCGTCTGTTGTTAGCTGCTCCCGTATACGTTAACGCTTCCGCCATATTGGAGAGGTATCAGATTTGATTGTATGTCAATTCAAATCTGTGGAGTGGTGAGGGTATGTATTCAAAGAAATTGTCTCTTACTTGCTTTGTGTTCAGTAGCTAATTAGATATCAGTATTCCCTGTTGGGCTTTTAACGGTATGCATTTATGTTCTCTATTCCAGGTACATTATGATTTTACCTATGATCAGGAGTCAAAATTAGCAGGGCCGGTCGGTGGTAATATTCAGCAGGCGTTTCCATTTCCTGGTGTGTTCCTGTGGGAGAACTTTGTTTCTGAGGATGAGGAAAGAGAGCTGGTCGCACAAATGGACCAAAACATCTGGAGAGAGTCTCAGTCTGGACGGCGCAAACAGGTTCGTCATTTTGTAATGTATGAATTGCTCATATATTACCATTACAGTGATCCCCAATACAGTACTAGAGAGCCAGAGGTACAATACATCTAAATTTCCCTCAAGGCACCTAATCCAACCCACTAGTTAATTTCCAGGTTTGGTGTGTTTCTGAACAGAGAAATGGTATAATGTTATATTATGTAATAGATCATATATTATTGACCTATATATGTGGCAGCCCGAGAAAACCCTTCACATGGTCAAATTTTCTATTACGGTCTATATATAGTTCTGAAAAACAGCAAGCTATCCTAAACTGAAATATTTCTCTTTCTTGCGTGTATTCCAATCAGAAGTAAAGTTCTACTGTTTTTAAAGTTTGGTTTCTGTCAAAAGTGAAAAGGGAGAAACTTTTATTAAACAATTTCATTCCAGTACCGTTGAAAGATGTCCCACCTACCTCTACATTTCTAACCTAATCTACTTATGGAAAGACATTAGTGGCAAATTTAAAGAAGTGTATGTTTACATCGGGAAATGAGTCAGAAATTTGATTTTCAGCATCCTCAAATCTCGCTTCTCACAGCTATCGACGTTTTAGACTGTTTTTAGTAAACTGCTGCGTTTGGTAAACTGTCTCCTTAACAAGCAGAACGCCAAGCTAAGGCAATGTTAGAAATTAGCCTAAATAAAATCATTTGGTGAAATGTATTGATGTGTTCTTAAACTTTAGATGTTAAGTTATATTATTGGTCAAAACCTGATTAGTCATCGATTTTGGTTGTTTTTTAGATTTCAGACAAAGTGACTACCAATGTTTTTTTCCCAGGCAGCTATAAATATGATTACCTACCATGTGGAATAGTTGTACATAAACACGTTGTTTCTCTTAGGACTTTGGACCGAAGGTAAACTTCAAAAAGCGCCGTGTTCGCCTTGGGGGTTTCAGTGGCCTCCCTGCAATCAGTCAGAAGCTAGTGGACAGAATGTCCAAAGAGCCGCTGTTGGCTGATTTCCACCCGGTAGAGCAGTGCAACCTGGAGTACAGCCCCAAACGCGGCTCTGCCATTGACCCTCACCTGGACGACAGCTGGCTGTGGGGGGAGCGCCTGGTTACTCTCAATCTGCTCTCCGACACTGTGATCACCTTCAGCTTAGATCAGGGCTGGGGGGACATGGACCGAGGCGAGGTCAGGGTGGCTGTAAATATGCCTCGGAGGTCTTTATTCGTAATGTATGGCGAGGCGCGCCACCGGTGGAAACATGCCATTCACCGGGAGCACGTTCATAGCCGGAGGGTGTGCAGTACCTTCAGAGAGCTGACCGCTGAGTTTCTGCATGGTGGAGAGCAGGAGATGATGGGATCAGAGCTGCTGGACATAGCGTCAAGCTTTAAAGGCGTTCCCGTGTAAAAATGGTTTTATCATGTTGCAGATTATTTATGGATCAACTAGATAAACTCAGTTTAAGTCGATATATATTCGAATGTTTGTTTTTAAACATGATGCAGCTAAAATGCTAAACATTATATCAGGAAAAGTATGTATTGTATATTTGCTTCCTCCATTTTGCTTCCTTGAAAAATACAGTATATTTAAAATGAACTGATTAAGACAATTTTTAACTAGCCCTTAACATGGAATATTATTTCCAATTTTGTGGGTGGTCTCCAATCTTTTTATGTAATTACCACATATCAAAACTACCAATTAAACTATCGAATTTCCATAAACCAATGTTTTATTTTTATTCTGATTTTTAAATCAGTAAAGTATTCCAGTTACTAAGAGAGACTGTGCTGTGGTAATTGGTGTAAAACGACTAGCATGTATCCTTTCTGTCCTTGTGTCTTTGACTATTGCCTTGGAAATCTGGCTACTTCTGGATCGTCAGTATACAACATAGTGTCTCTGAACTCATCAAAGGCCAATTCTAATGTTATCACGGGCAAAGAAAAATGCCCACCAGATGTCAGTAACACACACACATTTTTCATCTGAGCACTGGACACATATATTTGTTCGTTATTGTGTTGATGCATTTATATAAAAAAAAAAATTAAAGGTTCACGTCAATGGAATGGTCTCTTATGTTTTGTTCTCCTTTCGTGGCTGATCTGGAGCGCAATGACGGGACTCTACAGAGAGCCTATATGTCCAGAAGCATGACATGGATCCTCCAAAAGTAGAGCAAATCTGTATCTGCATGAAGAACATTGTTCACATTCCACCATCCATTTAAATAATCATTTACTTGAACAATTAGACCACAGAGCATGTCCAGTATACACACTGTCACACTGATGGTAAGTGTACGCAGGTTACGAGACACTGCAAGTCAATATGACTTGAAATGTCACGTCCATAATCCTGGAATTGTCACTTGTGTACTTAACCGTGTATAAATATGTGTTTCAGTCAGACACTTCATTAAGGGAAGTGTAGTTTACTTTAAGAATGCCGACAGATGTGAGTCACTCCAAGATGACCTTCAGTGACCAACAACTCTCATATTTACAGGTGCATCTCAATAAATTAGAATGTCGTGGAAAAGTTCGTTTATTTCAGTAATTCAACTCAAATTGTGAAACTCGTGTATTAAATAAATTCAATGCCACAGACTGAAGTAGTTTAAGTCTTTGGTTCTTTTAATTGTGATGATTTTGGCTCACATTTAACAAAAACCCACCAATTCACTATCTCAACAAATTAGAATATGGTGACATGCTAATCAGCTAATCAACTCAAAACACTTGCAAAGGTTTCCTGAGCCTTCAAAATGGTCTCTCAGTTTGGTTCACTAGGTAAGCCACAAACATTCATTGCCAAAGAAGCTGGCTGTTCACAGAGTGCTGTATCCAAGCATGTTAACAGAAAGTTGAGTGGAAGGAAAAATTGTGGAAGAAAAAGATGCACAACCAACCGAGAGAACCGCAGCCTTATGAGGATTGTCAAGCAAAATCGATTCAAGAATTTGAGTGAACTTCACAAGGAATGGACTGAGGCTGGGGTCAAGGCATCAAGAGCCACCACACACAGACATGTCAAGGAATTTGGCTACAGTTGTTGTATTCGTCTTTTTAAGCCACTCCTGAACCACAGACAACGTCAGAGGCGTCTTACCTGGGCTAACGAGAAGAAGAACTGGACTGTTGACCAGTGGTCCAAAGTCCTCTTTTCAGATGAGAGCAAGTTTTGTATTTCATTTGGAAACCAAGGTCCTAGAGTCTGGAGGAAGGGTGGAGAAGCTCATAGCCCAAGTTGCTTGAAGTCCAGTGTTCAGTTTCCACAGTCTGTGATGATTTGGGGTGCAAGGTCATCTGCTGGTGTTGGTCCATTGTGTTTTTTGAAAACCAAAGTCACTGCACCTGTTTACCAAGAAATTTTGGAGCACTTCATGCTTCCTTCAGCTGACCAGCATTTTGAAGATGCTGATTTCATTTTCCAGCAGGATCTGGCACCTGCCCACACTACCAAAAGCACCAAAAGTTGGTTAAATGACCATGGTGTTGGTGTGCTTGACTGGCCAGCAAACTCACCACACCTGAACCCCATAGAGAATCTATGGGGTATTGTCAAGAGGAAAATGAGAAACAAGAGACCAAAAAATGCAGATGAGCTGAAGGCCACTGTCAAAGAAACCTGGGCTTCCATACCACCTCAGCAGTGCCACAAACTGATCACCTCCATGCCACGCCGAATTGAGGCAGCAATTAAAGCAAAAGGAGCCCCTACCAAGTATTGAGTACATGTACAGTAAATGAACATACTTTCCAGAAGGCCAACAATTCACTAAAAATGTTTTTTTATTGGTCTTATGAAATATTCTAATTTGTTGAGATAGTGAATTGGTGGGTTTTTGTTAAATGTGAGCCAAAATCATCACAATTAAAAGAACCAAAGACTTAAACTACTTCAGTCTGTGGCATTGAATTTATTTAACACACGAGTTTCACAATTTGAGTTGAATTACTGAAATAAATGAACTTTTCCACGACATTCTAATTTATTGAGATGCACCTGTATAAGTTCCTAAAAAAAGGGGAAACCTGAAATGGTTCCATTCCTTTCTGTCTCAGCCTCTCTCAATAAATAAGTTAGAGAATCCACTATTAAATATTAGTATACAAAGGAGTATCACATGAATATGAATAATAAATAATATAGATAGGATGGTCAATTCATGAGGAATACATACTGTATAAGATATAAATGTATGTAATATAATTTATCTGATGGATCTTTGAGCAAGACCTTTAAACTGAAACTACTCAGTTTTAAGTTACTGGCATCAACCAAATTAGCTAAATATGATATTTACTTTATTTTGACTGATATTTACTGCTGTTTACTTCATTTTTACTGATGCTTACTTCATTTTACTCATATTTACTTCATTTTTACTTAATATTTACTTACTCATATTTACTGATGTATACTTCAGTTTTACTGTTGACTTAATATTTACTGATGTTTACTTCAGTTTTACTTATTTACTGTACTTCATATTTACTGAGGTTTACTTCATTTTTACTGATGTTTAGTTTGTTTTTATTTATTTATTTACTATTTACTGATGTTTACTTCATATTTACTGATGTTTACTTCACGTTTGCTGATGTTTACTCCATTTTCTACTATATTTGCTTCATATTTACTGATGTATACTTCATTTTTACTGATATTTATTTAATATTTGCTGATGTTTACTTTATTTTTACTATTTATTGACGTTTACTTTGTTTTTACCTATTTACTTACTATTTACTATTTCATGTTTACTTTATTTTTTAGATATTTACTTCATATTTGCTGATGTTTACTTCATTTTTACTGATATTTACTGACGTTTACTTCATTTTTACTGATATTTACTTCATATTTGCATTTTTACTTTCAATTACAGTCAATTAAACAGCTAAATGAAATGTCGTAAAGGATGCAGTGACGTGGGGTTAGCCACACTCAATATGGCGGACACGAAGCTCCACGCGCGAGCTCACTGACGTTCACGGTGCGTTTCCCCGGGAAAACACGAAGCAGCGAAGTAACCCGGAGTGTGCATCCGTAAGTAATGCATTTTTTTTTTTTAATTTTGAACGTGGCGGTATTTGTCGATGTTAATGCAGATACAGAGCCTCAGTAGCACGGATTGTTTTTCTTTTAGAGCTCTAAGTTTAGTTTACTGTATCGTGTGGACGGAGTCATATCGGTCGCGTGCGTTTGTGGTAGCTTCTTTTCTGCTGATTCACTTCATGTAAAAACACATAAAAAAAAAATCAGTCCTAATCTTCAACTGTTTCCGTTTTCAGTAGTCCATAGTCACATTGTTGTAATTGTTTCTTTTGTACTATTGTAATAGTGATGACTGTTGAGCTTCACTGCAGTTCCGGTGAATCATCTGACTTAAGTCACAGTCTGTCTATTTTAATGCAGAAAGCTCTGAAACTTTATCAGACAATGGCAGGAACATTAAGCTGAAACTACGGTGCTGTTTAAGCTGGGAAGAAAACCCACCAGTCCACATTATTTAGTTATTTGTCTTTCACACAGCATCATGGAGAAGATTACGGAGAGAACACTGCTGGAGAAAGGCTCACCTAAAGCAAACAAGCTGGAGAAAATTACCAGTATAAAGTAAGTGTTCTTAGAGCTACGATGTCCATTGACGATATAACCAGAGCCGTTGAAAAAGAGAGTTGCGACCATCTTTGATCTCGCCGCAACGCAGTCACGTGGTTCATGTAACTCTCAATAGTTCCAAACAAATCCGCGCTGTCAATCTGTTTGAATGGGTTTAAGCGGGACAGACAGCAGCAGCGACTATATTTGCAGCAATTTTCGTTAAATATTAACATATAATGTGCTTTGATACTATTACTAAATGTGACTACATTTATAATAGCATTTTTGTTCTGGGGAGTTATAGAGATACAGCATTAATCAGTTTTTCGGTGTTTAATTTTGGAGGGAATGGGGATTGCTCCCATAACGTAGAATACATTTACAGTATGTATGCATTAATATTTTTCTCTAGCTTCTATGGTCATAATTACTCACATCCTAATGTTATCTTATTGTCTAATGTCTTATTGTTAACACTCACATAAGCATGCGCAACAAGTGAATATCAATGAACGCTAGCAGCTGCTCAATTTAACTCAAGAAAGAAGTTCAATAGGTCAGTAGTGCAAAATAATTACAGGTGTCTTTTTACAGGTAACAAACTGAGATTAGGAGCACTCCCTTTAAGAGAGTTCTCCTAATCTCAGCTCATTACCTGTGTAAAAGACACCTGGGAGTCAGAAATCTTGCTGATTGATAGGGGGTCAAATATTTATTTCACTCATTAAAATGCAAATCAATTTATAACTTTTTTGAAATGCATTTTTCTGCATTTTTTTTGTTGTTATTCTGTCTCTCAGTGTTAAAATACACCTACCATTAAAATTATAGACTGATCATTTCTTTGTCAGTGGGCAAACGCAGGGGATCAAATACTATTTTCCCTCACTGTATGTCCTTTAGATGCCAAAAACCTATGAATATAATGTTAAATATTATATATATATATATATATATATATATATATATATATATATATATATATATATATATATATATATATGAAAAAATAAAATAGATGTGCAGCATTTGGATGCAAAAATAAATAAATAAATAAGAAAAAAGTAAAGTATTAATGAGCCTCAGGAATTTTAACATCCTTCATAAACAGAAGAATACCTGCTTATAATAACAGACCAGTCTGACGTGTGTAGATGTGTGTGTGGTTGTATTGTATTATTTGCATGAATTAAAGAAATAATAATAAGAAAATCCCAACTATTCAACAGCTGGAACTTGTGATTTACTGCATCAGTGACTATAGGGATGTCTCTTGCTTTAGACGTCTCTATCACCACCTAAAAGAGAGAGAAAAAGGTGCTAACTTAAGATACTGTAAAATTCAATGTCATCCAAATGATGCTGGTCCAATAAACACACTGTAATGTTCACTTTAGGCTGCACTCAACAAAATCTTTATGTACACATAAATGTTTCATCAGTCTAATCAAAGTTTGGGCTGCAAATCCAACTGCCAGTTTATTAGGTACACCGAGCTAAAACTAATACAGTCTAACCTTAACAACAAATCTAACAACCGAATATAAACTCTGTATTTTAACAAACGCCAATAACTGCAATTAATCTGAGGTAAATGTAGGCCAACTGACATCTGGTTATGATAGCTAGTGAAGTGTTGCTCACGCTAACTAATAACGATAAACATTAACTAAGCTGAATACATAAAATTCCACTACTGATTAGACTCCTGAGAGGTCAGCTAATGCGTTAAAATGTCAAAAAATTCAATAATTTAATCAACTTACCAGCGACTGTGCTTGGGAAACATTGAAATGAATGGGGCTCAGTGCTGGAACTATTCAGTGTTTGGAACTATTCGGTTGCCCCACGACACGCGTCACTTCCACATTCTCCGATTCCTATAGGAGTCTATGTGAGTGTCGCAGCTCTCTTTTTCAACCGCTCTGGATATAACTATAAGCTGTGTATAGTTCTGGATGTAGTAAAATAGACAGTGTGTTTACGCTCAAGTACCGAGTATCGATTAAGTGTAGTAGCAATAATTTAACATGAACATTGTTCTTCTTTCTAGTCTCTCTCGTATGGGCTTAAAGAATCAAGATCTTCCTGTGGCTTTGTTGAATAAGCTCGCTGTGCTGGAGGAGATGGATCTTTCCGGGAACAAGCTGCAGAAGCTCCCGGCAGGACTCTCTCTTCCCCGTCTGCGGCTTCTGAACTTCTCCAACAACGACATGGAGGAAGTGACCTCGCTGGAGGCCCTGACTGGCCTGGAGGAGTTGCGGCTGGATGACAATTTATACCTCACTGTAAGACCCATGACGTTGACATGCAGTTTGAAGGATACCTTGTTGTTGTTTGTATGTTTTTGTTTTGTTTTTTTCAAAATTGCTTTATGTTTCTGTAGGTCAGCGATGAGCACAAAGTCATGTTCCTCTTGCCCCGATTGAAGATCCTGAACGGGAAGGACATCAGTGCGACGGCCAACCACATCCGCTACGTGAACAGTGAGATCCTTAGGAAGCGGGTGAGTTTGGAACTGAGCTTTTTTGCATAGTCCAGAAATCGACTTTTCCTACATGTTATTAAAGATGGCTTTTCTGTTACAGGTGATTGGGGTGTGGGAGAAGAGCTTCAGTCTCCCTGATCCACCATCTTCCAAAAGCTTGGAGGAGCTTGAGAAGAAATTTGTTAATGCGGCATGCTTTCAAGTCAAATATGGCCCCAGTTCTTTGAATGACTACACCAAATGGAGGGTGTGTGTTTGAAAGTTTCTTTGGTTTGGTATCAATGATATGTAATGATACATGTATCATTTTTTTTCTCAATTAAAATTTAATTCTGTGGTTCAGGTTGAAATGATTGCAAAAGAATATCTCAAATCGCTGACTGATCCAGAAGAGGAGGAGGAAGACATTACAGCAGAGACTCCTGTAAAAGAGAATGGTGTAAGCATTTCAATTCAGTTCAACAACAATACTGAAATGTCATGTTTTAGAGTCTAATTAATGTCTTTTATGAAACAATACATGCTTTTAGTCTCCTTCCAAGAGAAAAATTCATGACCCTGAAGCAAACTGTGACACCGAAAACCCCCGAAAGAGAAGGACGATAAACCAAGCGGCCGTGCCAGTGGCCAGTCCACGCAAATCAATCCGGTTATCCAGCGCTGCTTCGGACGAGGCGAGTCCGAGAAAATCCTCCCGACTGCAGGGGACTCCTCAGAAATCTGACTCGAGTGTATCAAGCCCAAGGTGTGTGAAAATGAACAATCCAGAGGCAGGTCCTAGGATATCCAGTCGCCAGCAAAACACCCCAAAAAAAGCGACGGTGGCACAGGTCGCCGTGACGCCCACTGCAAAACGAGCGAAGAAAAATCTTCAAGTTCAGCTTACGACTCTGCAAGCAAGCAGCTCCACCAAGACAGAAAATGGAACAATCTGGAAAGCGACTAAATACCAAGTTCCAAAGGTATGTATGTTTACTTTTAAAAAAAAAAAAAATTTGTTTGTCAGCATTTGTACCACACTGCTGTTGAACTTTCAAGACTCTCAGGCTTTTTGTGGTCACATCACATTATACTGTCATTTTTTTCAACAGTGACAGCACACCTTGTTGTGTTTTTATTCTTTACATATTACACAAGCCTAGATGTTACTATGAAATGTATTGCTACAATCCCTCCCTCTCTGGATGGCCACCATCTCACACTCGTCTGTGTTTTGTGTATTGTTGCTAATGGCTCATCAGAAAGCCGTTAACTCATCGTTTAGTGTCTCTGTGCAGGAGCCAGCCAGTCTGCAGCCTCTTCACGTCCTGCAGTGTCACAGTAAACATGACAGTCCGGAGGATTTCAGCACCCAGCTGTGGGCTTGTGCCTTCGAGCCTGCTCATGACAACAGCAGTGAGTGTCTTCAAATGTATCCTGAACAATTCAGAGTATTTGTATTTCAGTCAGGTTTAGGTGTCGTCTTGGGCAATGCTTGGTCTTCTTTCATGAGTCAAAGATACAGAGATACCAAGGACCAAGATTGTAATTATTGCAGCGACAAGCAACTGTTTTGGTGTGAAATCAACACAGAGATGCAATTTTGGTGATCACGGCAAGGAAAAGATTGAATTGAGATTTTCTCAAATATATGTAGAATGTGGTCTCAGATCCAACGGTGTATAACACTTGCATTTAGGTTCTGCCTGTGTTTAGTTTCAATTCAGAAAAGAAATTGTGCCATAAAATGAAGAAAAACTTATGGAGGAACAACTGCAGTTACATCTTTCCATTAATTTTTGGCTTTCACCATTTCAAAAGTAGACAAACTGGCAGCCTGAAATGTATCTCAGAAGTGTTTGGAAAGAGAATTCTTCTTGGTGCCACCATAATGACCGTTCATATTTTGCTTTTTTTTAGATGCAGGTGCCTGGGCACAGTCAGTGGCCACTTGTGGAGGGGAGACGGTGTGTGTGATAGACTGCGAGACTGGCCACGTGCTGAAGAAATACAAGGTCCCTGGTGAGGTGTGTAACCAGTTATTTCCTGTAATACCATTTCTCACCACCAGCCGTCTCTCAAAACTGCTAAGGTTTCTTTTTTTGCATGAAGAAATGCTTCACTGACCACAAGCAAAACTAACAAATACATAGGGACACTTTCCGTCCCTATTTGTCTTTATTCATTGCCATTGCTGCATCACTACTACCAAAATAGTCGTTATATCGACATTAGCCATATGTCTCCCATTTATTTACATCGCCTTGGAAATGTCATTCCTCTGTTAGGAGTTCTTTACGCTGGCCTGGACCACGGTGTTGATGGCACGTGAGGGTGGCTTTGCTCGATCATGCAGCATCCTTGCCGCAGGAGGGACGAGGGGCATGGTGAAGCTCATCCACCCCAGAGCCAACCTGGCATACGGCGAGTTCCGCGCCAGCCGCCGAGCCATATCTATGCTACGCTTCAGCCCGCGCCAAACCAGCTTCCTGTTCAGTAAGTGCGGATCAAGAGACCAAGATCTAAATATTCAGATCTCTTCGGAATTGGTGATAGACCGTGATAAGAAAAACTGCTGTGCTAGATCTCAAAAATATCACATTCATCTGTTCATCAGTTTATGCCCACATCTCACCTTTGGGTCTCACCTGGATACTGTAGATTTCTAAGCTGTGAAAAATCCTCTTGTATCCATTTTAAAAGATGTTTCACCTGAATACTTGAATGCTTGCACTACTGATACGATGCTATGCCATTTAATATGTTATTGCCAGCAGTTACCATTAAATAGGACTGGAAGTTAGTACACTTCGAATTTTATACTCTTTCATCCCAAGCTAAAGTTGTTGTGTTGTTGTTTCTAGCTGGCACATATGATCACAAGATCATCATGTGGGACATCGGCGGGCTGGACCGAGACTACAACTTCAAAACCAGGTTTGTTATTGTGGCTTTCATGTTTATTCTGTCTCAAGTGTATTCAGTCTTTGTTTTCAGAAAATATGTTTAAACGTTTAAACATTGGCATTTCTTGTTCTACCAGTCAGCTGCTAGTAATGGAGACCTGCTCCATTCCACTGCACCTCTGCCTGCCACCCTGTTCCCCAGACACGCACCTCATTTCCGGCTGCTTCAACGGCCTTTACAGCTTCGACATCCAGCTCAGCAAGAACATGCAGAAGAGGTTCTTGTTCATAAAGGCATACATTTATACTACATTTAAACATTCCAGTGAATGTACAGTATAGAGGTCGACTGATAGTGGATGAATGAAAACACTCAAAGTAAAATATTGCTGAACTTTATTACAAAAATAAACAGTACTGACTGTACCATGAAAATGCACTGTACTTTTTAAAATGATATAAATATTAATATATATTAACTATTAATAAATTTTAAAGTAAATAAATGATAAAGTAAATAAAAAGATATTCATCCAAACTGAACCAAAAAGTAACACTCCAAATAACAAATAAAAATAGAGGCATCCAAAATGAATTAAAAAAAACACTTCAAATAACACAACAAAATTTGTCTGAGTTTTTATTTCACCTCTAGAGGCTGCTCTCATAATCAGCATCATCAGCAGCGACGGTCGACTTCTAGTACAGTATAACACCGTTCAAACCTAACGGTTTGAGTGAATTATTACACATTGCCTGACCCCCATGGGTTATTAGTCAACTCAAGTAACACCTACCTTCATGTAAACAATATGAGAGTAAGAATACAGGTCAGATCAGCCTCCTTTTTAATGGCGAGTTGAATCCTGAATTTAAATTTTCAAATGCCCTGAAGTGTCTAAAGTCTTCACCAGACACGTTAATGTTGAGTGAGTTATTTCTGTAAATGTCTCAGGATTTGCGTATTCAAGTCTTTGCCGGTGTGCTTTTCAGGGCGGCGGAGATGGAGATTGTATTTCCTGTGTACAATAAGAGTAACAATAAGAAAAACTACCGTACTATTGATGGACTCAGCTTCCTTACAGAAGATATAGTAGGTGAGTGAGTAGTGTCACTGTTACACCCTAGTAGGTGTGCATCAGTACATTTTTCATGACTGATGGTGAACATTATTTTTTCTAACACAACAACTTGTATGATTGACGTATCACATCAATGGATTAATAGATGCGTAAAAAAAGTATAGTTGTTGATATGGTGATGTTTTCTGTTTGGAGAATGTTTATTTACCATTTTTGGAAGGAGTCTCCAGTGTCACCCCTTTGTAAATGTAAAGCCAGGAAACCAAACAGGAAAGAAAAAAGGCCAGTTAGGAAACAACTGTTTGTAGCTGTTGTACCATCCACAGTTCTCTTTCCCTCTTAGCATCTAAGAGCCACATGCAGGGCTCTATCTACCTGTGGAGCTGGAGTGGTACGAGGGCGTTGCGCCGGGGGAGGAAAAAGGAGGTACCTGCTGTGATCCTGGCTGAACTGCAGTGGTCCAACACTGACATCCAGTTCCTCTCTCTAAAC
Source organism: Cranoglanis bouderius (assembly GCA_023630585.1). Lineage (NCBI taxonomy): Eukaryota > Metazoa > Chordata > Actinopteri > Siluriformes > Cranoglanididae > Cranoglanis > Cranoglanis bouderius. Next base: position 19,747,600 of record CM042540.1, read on the forward strand.
ACCTGCCCCGGTCAGCATCACATTCAGATTCTATAGTCTTTAGCATTTTCATAATGTATGTATAATATGAAGGGGGGGAAATCCACTTTAAATCCTTTTAGGAACTTTAAGGTAACTCCTACAACTTGTATTTGAATGTGGGGGTCAGATTACGGGTGAAATAAAAACTGTCTGAACATATTACATTTCATGATAAAATTTCAGGAAAGCAACACAATTTTCACCTTTTCTAGTTCCCACTGTGTGTCAGTATGTCATTACAGGCAAATGACTATTTGAATACATTTGTATAATAGTTCTTATGCAATTTTTAGACAGGTTTGACAGCCCACTGTGTAATTTTAGACATTTGTACAAATTTGGCCATTTGTCAAATGTCTGTCAATGAAGTGTTATTTTTGCCACTTTACAGGCTTTGGGTACGTTGTGTGCGGAGACGAGAAAGGCCGACTGTGGACGTATCACATCACAGACCTTGCGAAGGCCAACTTCAAGAGTGGAAAACCAGTCCCTGCAACAGAGGTATTAAGGGTTTGATGACAAGTGAAATAAAAGTAGTTCAGACTGGCTGGTTTTTGGCACACCATCTATGTCAAGTCGCATGATTTATTTACATGGTCAATATTACTGGCACAGATTGCACAACCCTATGGCAAATGTTGCTACTTATGTAATAGGATCAATGGTCGTGTTTGTAAGCCTCGCCTACTAGTCCATAAAAGGATGGAAAGCTAACATGCCAATTGGCAGCAATCAGTTTCCTTCATTGACACAGTCACATTTGAATTGCATACATAGTGTGGTGGCACAGTGGGTGTGGTGTAGCGTTGCATTGCTGCCTCACAACTCCATGGTCCCTGGTTTCACTCTTAGCTCTGGTTCCCATCTGTGTGAAGTTTCACATGTTTTCCAGGGTTTCTCTGGCTTTCCTCTCCAGGTTTTTTTATTTTATTTTTTATTTTATTTTTAAAATTTTTTTTATAAACCACTTCCTAAAAACATGCCGGTATGTAGATTTACCCTAGGTGTGAATGAGTGTATGGTCAAATCTCTCGGTAGATGGCGTTCTCTACCGTCTATATAGGTATAAGTACATGTTGAAATTGAGATTTAATAAATCCTGAAATGTAATAACATTCTTATACATTCTTAAACATTCTTATTCTTATACACACCACCTGATTATGTTCTGAACAAGGACACATACAGAGTTCCATTCATGCACAGCAAGCACCATGAGGTCTAAAGCACTTGTCATGATGTCATTTCAGGTGCTAGAGTGGCCATCTCCGGTGCAAAGCGGAGTGGGTCCGATCGAGGGGCCGTCCATTAACAGCGTTGCCATGGATCCTGAGCTTCGTTATTTGGTTGCCCTAAGTGACAATAACATGGTGGTGGTTTGGAAACGCACATCTGCATGAAGCATGAAGTGATCCAGTTTCATGTTCCTACCATTTTTTTAAGGAAGAGCTTCAGACTTTGAGACCCACCAAGCAACTGCTAAAGGTTTCCATTGCAGTTCTTGCACAGAAGTGGCTGTATTAGGTCAGTCTTTGTCCAAATAATGAGTACTGATGAGACTTAACAAGAGACTAATTACTTCTGGAGTGCTAATATGGCATCAGTTCATGTGTCTGAGCTAAACAGTTTATTCTAGACAGGATTTGTTGGTTTGAGATCAAAAGTTGAAGTGTTTTAATTTTTTAATTGTACTTTTTATTTTTTTTTATTCCATGTACTGTGTTTTGTTTGATTAAAAAAAAAGACCAATTGTACATATGTAATGACTGTAAATTGTCTTTTCCTTCTGGGAACTAAAAGAAATATTTTAAACGTGTGTGTGTCGGTATCTGTGAGAGACTGCGCAACATTTTTCACAGTATATTATATTTTCACACGCACAATTACAAATCTATATAGTACTGTGTAATTTTCCCAACAGTGTAAATATGATGTATTTGCCATGTCTTTACTCCAGATACAGTACTGTGCAAAAGTTTTAGGCACCCTATTTTTTTAGTCCAAACTTTGTTATAGATTTTTTATTTATTTTATGACTTCTACATTATCAAGTCAGTAAAAAAAACAAAAACATTTTAGATTCTCAAACATTAGTTTTCTAGCACAAAATTAAATGTTACAGAAAAATGTTTGTATGTCATTAAAGAAAGCAGCATATTACATAAGAGAAAAAAGCACAATGAAGGCTGCTGGGTTTTGCTGCAAAAATAAGAAGCAAGTGCGAAAGTCAAAATGTCCAGAAGAACTGTGGCTGGTTCTGCAAGATGCTCAATAAAACTTACCAGCTCATTTCCTTATAAAACTGCACAAATTGTACCGGAGACTACTATATATATATTTTTTTTTTCACACCAAATATTGACTTTGTTTCATTTATTACTGTTTACTGCTCTTTATGGTATTTTTTTTATTTTATTTTTTTTCCCCGTAGAAACATTTAATTTCATTATTTTGAAGGCATGTTTGCTCTACAGCATTTCTTCGCATGAGCCTAAAACTTTTGCACAGTACTGTATATGGTTTCATAATTCCAATCCTGGGAACTCACTAACCTGAACAGTTTCCTTACTCCTAACACATGCGATCCGACTCATTATTAAGCAGTTCTTGACTTTCATTTGGTGTCTCCCCCCCTCCCCCCCCCCCCACCCCCACCCCCACCCCCACCCCCACCCATTAATTTACACAGGCCGTGTGCAGACCACATACATATAGGCTGTTTGGCTGTGAACAAAAGAGCTTACCAAAGTCAGATTTGTTACAGATATTTCTGGAAGCACGTTAGCAAGTGAACTTCTGATTAGAAAATATGACAATGCTTATTTGGAATATGGATTTGCATATCAACAACCCTTTTTTGTGCGCTTGTATTTTGCATTATATTGGAGAGATCTAGATCGAAATTGACCAGGTGTGAGAAATAAAATGCCCAATTTTTCATAACCCTAATATGGGTGAATGAGTTTTAAGGTTGTTTTTGAAATGTAATGCTAACCGAGTTGTAACTGGAGTGAATGCAACACATTCTGTGCAGCGTTTTTGCTTCAGACTGTGGTAGCTTTAAAATCTTGAGATTGTTTCGGAAACAGAACGCCTAGCAAACTCTATTTTTATGTCGTCGCCACCGTAGAAACGACTGAAACAATTTAAGTTTTTTAACATTATGAATTAAGTACACTCTTTGTGTTTCCTCTTTGTGTTCTCAACAACGTGCATTGCACGCAGCACGCGCGTGCATGGCTTGGGGGCGTGGTTACACAGGCTGTTCTTGCTTCTGATTGGCTAAACGGGTCGCTTCTTTAGTCAAAACAAGGAGCCGTGCTATAACACTCCGCCAATGTGTTGTTCTCTATTAGTCGGTAACGTGCCTTCGTGCACATACACAGTCGGTTTAGATGGCCTGGTAGGCCGCGTTTGGCCGCGTGTTTACGAGGAAACCGGGAAGCGGGGAAACGAATTGAGTTTGGTTGGGTAAAGAGCGGAGAAAATGCGACGGAGAGTGATGTGCAGCGCGGCGGAGCTGTTGTTGGGCCGCTGTAGCGGCGGCGCTGCGAGGATGACCCGGCCTCTGCTGCTCCCATCGGCCACAACGACAACCGCTGTGGAAAGCGGCATTCACCGAAGATTCCGGTCTACGTCCTCGATGTCGACTTACTCCGAGCTGGCTAGAGAGAGATCGAAAACCGTTACCTCTTTCTACAACCAGTCTGCGATTGATGTGTCTGCGGAAAAGGTGACCATTAGCTAACTGTAGATAAACAGCTCGCGTGCGCTGGAACGTATCCGCTCCATCACCTGGTGGTTAGTTACTGGATTATCAAGGAGCATTAGCTAACTAGTGTTAGCTAGCCAAGGAGGTTAGCCTTGCTCGAAAGTTTCTACTTTGTCGTGTCACTCAACTAGCCTCCTAGCCTCCTAGCACGGGTTTTCCAAATGACACAATATTTTGAAATTGTGTCTGTCTCATAAAGCGCTCAAGCTCAGTTTGTGTCCACGCATTCATATTCATTCTTTGAATTATAAGCGTATTATACGGGAACAGCATGACTATCTGTTAAAACGGTTTAATGTCAACAAATGTGAGGTCAAAACAAGGACAGCAGACCTGGCCCGGATCCCGGATACCGCCCTGCTGCATGATACCAGTGATATACACAGGGTGTGAAGAACCTAATGGCCTCCATATTAATGAATTTATTAGAGATTGAGCTCTGGAGAGATCATATCTGTTCCCATCTGAATGGCTTTAATAGTTTTAGGACATTTGGGATATATTCTTATGCATGACTATTCGACATATCCACCTCCTACTTGTCTGTTTGTATAAGTGTATAGTGGATAAGGCTATGTACATTTTAATCCTTTTGAATTTTGTGCCTTTATATAACAGATTTGAATTTTTTTTTTTAAATTGTGGATTTGTTCTCACAAATAATGACGGCGTGGAGTTTCTGTTACTACTACAAAGCTGACTTTCCATTAACAGCTGGTCCTGATTTGTTTTATTCCCGTTTACACCACAGCAATTTGCCCATGATTATTATTATTATTATTATTATTATTATTATTATTATTATTATTATTGTTTTTTAAAATTAAACAACACGTCCAACTTTTTATTCATTTATTGTCACGTTTAATGTTGAACATCTGCAAAACAGGTTAGTTCCTATCACTTGCATTATAGCTATAAACATTTCTCTCTTGATATTACAAAGAAATGGCAAAGCACACTGTCCATGTCAGAAAACTTAGTCACAGTTCTCACTGTTACAAAGCACTGACACTGGAGACTCCTTCCAAGAATGCAAAAGAAACACCTCCTTGTAGAAATCCCCATATCAACAATTAAACGTTTTTTCAAATCTGTTTACATGGACCGTCCGCAATACAAGTGAGATTCTGAACAATCAGTATCGAGCATTCAACAGCACTGTGGTATAATATTGTTGTTATTTAGGGGCCAAGCACTGCAGCTGCTTAGGGACCTTTTGTAATCGTTAATGTTCTTATTATTATTCTGATTCTACTACTTGCGCTTCTTCTTGTGTCTATGGCAGCCCATAGAACTATACATAGGAAAGTTATGAAATTTGGAGTTGCTATCTCAAACCCTCTAGTGCCACCAACGGTTCACATTTGCAGTCATGTTTATGCTAATAACTTTTGAACTGTAAGGGCTAGTAAAAGATTTTTTCCTCTTATTCCTTGGCTTGTGCCGAGTCGAATGACTCCCCTATGACCTCATTTTCCATCATGAAAATTATTCCGCCATTTTTAATTTATTGCAAAACTTTTTTTCGAACTCCTCCTAGACCCTTTGTCTGATTTTCACGAAAATTGAATCAGATCATCGGCAGTCCATGGTGACAAAAAATGATTACATTCAAGTTGATTAGTCAAACCGATCTCAAATAACGCACAAATGAATTAGACGACGAGCAGTCCAAAATGGACATGGAGCTATATCTCTGGACCGCTTTAGCGTATTCAGACCAAACTTGGTATTAGTCGTAGCCATCATGACTTGAGGGTACCTGCACAGTTTCGGGACAGCGCTACCTAGTGCTCACGAGATATGAAAAATGCATATTTTTGCTTTTCGGACTGTTCGTCCGTTTTCACCAAAATCGACTTGGATAATCTCCAGTCCATGCCAGCAATAAGTTAATGATTTTGTGTTGATGGACCAAAACCTGTCGGTCATGCTCTGATGCTTGCTTAGCTCCTACTTTGCCTCTGTCGTGCTTGGCCCCGTAATTGCTGCTTGCAGCTTTATTATTATTATTATTATTATTATTATTACTGCTTCATGTTTCCAACTGTCATTTTCTTTCCTCAGCCTTCTGTCAGACTCACACCAGGCACCTTACTCTACGTGGGCAAGTCTCCGGATGGAAACCATATCTTGGTAATTACAACCTCTAATTATAAGCTATTTTGAAATCTAGTCCTTGTTGTAAGTTATAATGCTTATTATGGTATGTTATTTGTCATGCATAATTTTTTTTTTTTTTAAATTTGATCCTGATGTGTGAAACATGCTATTTTGCAGAGCAGTGCAAGATACTTGCATAAAGAGCTGCCCGTGCGCATCGCTCATCGTATTAAGGGTTTTCGCAGCCTGCCCTTCATTATCGGTTGTAACCCCACCATCCTGCAAGTGGTGAGTGTTTCTAAAAAATTTTAAAAGCTATTTGTCATATTGATGCTTAACAAAGTAAAATCCACCTTGTTCATGTTTATCATACTGCTATTGTAGTTGACATGCACCCTCACAATCAGAACAGATGTTTTGGATGCGTCAGTGAAGGGGGGCTTAAATATTTAACCACACTGGACATCAAACACAGGTGTTTCTGTCTACCGGCTATTTGGCTCTACAGTCTGGGTTAGAAAGAAATCAGCCCTAGCCTCAGATCCGAGATGACCAAAATGTGCACCCTTTACAGAGTTACAGCTGTGAGTCCTGCTTTCTCGTTGGCCGTCATAAGAACCTGAGGCATTACTGTTTCGAATAATCTATGCCAAATCCTTTAAATCCTTGAGTAGCAGTAGGGGGTTAATTTTTTTTTCTTCTGTCACCTGATTAGTCAGATGTGTCCGTGTAAGTCACAGTGCATTAAATATGCACATCTTTACTTCCTTCATGTAAATTTTACTTTCAGTTCTGTCAGAAACTATCCTTACTCATGTAATAACAGCCATAAAAACATCAAATCTTTTCTAGTATGTGAATGCAGTGTGACACTAGGTCAGAGGTCAGGAACCTTTTCAGCTGGCAGAGCCATAAAAGCAAAAAAAAAAAAAAAAAGCTATGATTTTTCTTAAAAGAGCCAGAGAAAAGTTAATGTATTTTTTTTGACTTTTTTTGGATGGTTATTATTATTATTATGATGATGATGATGATGATAGGTTATGTAATTAAAGGCCATTTCACATTTTTGCGTGTT